>CM046949.1:65771353-66371353 GCA_025698515.1 Gossypium sturtianum | reverse complement strand
AGAAAACCAAAATGCAAGAGCCAAGACTCGAACCTTGGACCTCCTTCCTTCCCTGTGGCGTCACTCCCTTGTCTCTTATGTGGCGTCACTTTGCCACTACACCACACACTCCACTTGTGTCATTTTTCTCCACATTTTATTCTTAAAGCCTACCTACCAACTCCCAGGGTTTTTTTCACCTAAAACCAAAATTTCCCTAAAGCCAAAGTTTGAACTCGGGACTTCATAGAAGCCCCCTAACCTTCCAAAATCCCTCACCTACTAGATCCAACTTGCACTAAAGCCATTCTCTTATTCCCAAAAATTTTAAACGCTCCTACGCCTAAGGCCCATTGGGCCCAATCCTACTAGGCCCAACTTTGGGATGTTACATTTCAAGCCTCATAGTAACATGCACACTAATTATGCGTATTCATACTTTCAAGCCCAAAGCTTAACATCTTTCAATGATTTAACTCTTAACTTCTAATACTTTCATAACCATTATAATAGGCTATTATGCAAATCTTTCCTTTTTCACACATAACTGATAAATCACAATTCAAACGAAAAACATTTACTATCTCACCAATCGATTTGGCCCCAAAGCCTTACACATGTTCGTCAACCAAATCTACCATGAATTTAGACATCATAAACATAAACACTTAATCACAAGATTTCATAAATATTTTTAATAGATACTAATACCAATCTTTCCTTCATCTCATATTCATTGAGTCACAATCAAGGAAATAAAACATTTCATATCTCAATTCCATTTGGCCTAAAAGCCCTTTTTCATAAGTTTCAATTAACTTTACCATGTATTTATTCATCACACACATAAACAAATAATCACATGGTTAACTTAAAGTCACTTTCATAGTGATCGTGAATTCATAATATCATGAAGCCAATGCTTATAAACTTTACGTACATACATGTACCAACTCGTAACATAATCATTTACTTTGTCATCTTTGGCATAATCTTTGAATTTTTAACACCCCAAACCCGGCCCATGCGTTAAGACCGGATCTGAGATGTCACATGAGAAAAACATGTTAAATCCTTTTGAGAAAACGAGTTGATTTGAAATATTTGATAACGTACTACTAACCTCGAAGGTTGTTTGATAAATCAATAATTTGAACTAGAAATCTTTATAAATCGTGACTTTTTAAAATATTGTTGATAGTTCGAGAAAAACTTTCCGAGTTAAAATATTTGTAAAAGTTTGTTATGAAATCGATTTGTTAATCTATTTTGGAAAACCTTTATTTAAGTTTTAGAAAAATTCCCATTTAAAATCATTCAAGCAAAATAGTAAGTTCGTCAAACATAAAGCAAAAATAAAATATTCCAGAGGCCTTATTACAACATAAAAACCCAAAATAGTAAAAGTACTAAAGTGAACGGAAATAGAAATCTAAAGTTCAATAAAAACCATTTCTGAAGTATGGCCTCCACCGAGTCATCCATGGCCCAAATCCACATCACTGAGCATTACCTACAAGGGTTAAGAAAAAGGGGGAGTGAGTTACAAGAACTCAGTGTGAAATCCCCTTATCGTCATCCACTGGGCCTGAACCCATATAGCAATATCATGGGCCTAAGCCTTTTTACATAACAATCTTAAAATGAAGCAAATGTATGAATGTATACAACCCAACCCATCCTAAATATCCATCCGCTACACACCACCCGTTCCATCCCATCACACCTGTGGGGATCAAGTCAACCCACCCCGCCAAACACACCAATCGCAGGCAAGTCGCCATTTAATTCGCAAGCAAGATGCCATTTAATTCGCAGGCAAGATGCCATTTAATTTGCAGGCAAGATGCCATTTAATTCGCAGGCAAGATGCCATTTAATAATATTTGTGGCTGAGCCACCAAAGTCATAATTATGTGTGGCATAGCCACTATACAGATTGTGGCAGAGCTACCAGAGTATCATATACGGTAATATAATCGGCACACAACCTTGGTAAAAAAAATGATCGACATAGAGTCGTTAATTCATATGTTAGGCACATAGCCCCGGGTAAATACGTTTAGCACAAAGCCATAATCACGATGGCACAAAGCCATATTTAGGTTGGCACATAGCCATTATTAGAATTTGTGGCAGAGCCACCAAAATCAGAATGAAACATAATAACAAACATTTTTGTGGCAATGCCACCGGGCTACACTTCTCTTCAACATTTTTCCCATCCCATGCAAATAATGTAAATGCAACATACATAATAAAGCATACATAATAAAGCATAATATCCACAAATATAAACAACAATCATTGATTTAGAGATTTATTACGGTAAATCGGCCAATTATAGAACTTTGTAAATCGGTCCACTAAAGCATTCTAGTAATTCGGCCCATAGGAGCATTTTGATAAATCGGCCCGTAGGGGCATTTTCGTAATTTGGTAATTTTACCCACTAAGGGTAATTCGGTAATCTCGCAACCTAGGGGTATTTCAGTAATTTACCCCCAAGGGTATTTTGGTAATTTCGCAACCCAGACTTAACTACTACTGTGGGGCATAAAAATTGAAACTGTCCATCTGCGTCATATTGACTAAACTGACTATAACTCGAGCTAGGACACTCGAAATTTAGATCCGTATATTTTCCTTGAAACTAGACTCATATATCTTCTTACAAAACTTTTTCCAGAATTTTTGGCTTAGCCATTTAGTACAGTTTATTCATTAAAGTTTCCCATGTTTCACTGACCAATGGTTCTGACCTCTCTTACCTTAAATTCAAATATCTCACTATACAGTTTTCATATGTTGCTCCCACTTGTTTCTATTGAAAATAGGCTCACTAAGGAATCTATACATATAACTTATAACTCATAATTCACTTTGTACAATTTTAAATGATTTTTCCAAGACAGAATGTGGAACCACGAAGTCATTCGAACTGGTCTCACTAAAATTAAAATATCACGAATATGAAATCCTCTTCCTACTCTGCTTTCTTTCATTTAAAAATAGACACAGTAAGCTTTAATTCTATATCTTATTCCCTTTCTCCTATTTTTCGTGATTTTTCAAAATCACGTCACTGCTTCAATCTAAAACTGTTTCATTGCAAACTATGGTTACCACTACGAACATACGCACGCCCGAGTGGTCACTGATGCCGGTTTCCAATTTTCTTCGATATTTCGACCGAATCACAGAACATTTCATGCAAAAATTCAGAGAGGTATGAGATTACACACCATTTCAAACATGTATTCGGAAGGGTACGGGATTACACACCATTTCAAACATGTATTCGGAAGGGTACGAGATTACACACCTGATTTGGATTTCCTACAGAACCACTCTTCGTTGCCCCCACAATCGTGATCCTTCCCTACTAGGTTCTAAAATCCAGCCTTGCACCTTGGCTATTGAAAGGAGTTCCTAAAGTAAATAAGTGATGTACCAAAGGGGTTAGCCTTCATCCAATATTCGGCCCTTCCACAAGAGCAGAAGTTGAAATCATCACCACAAAATAGAATCACATGAGCGGCGCAAAACATCGAAAATAAAGAGTAACATCTTACCACCAATATTCGGCCTAATCACCCACTTACCAATCAACTTCCGAAACCAAGGCTAAGAGAATGATAAGTAGCAGCAAAGGATGGCTTGATTCGGCCCTTAATAACAGGGATGAGCCGAAAGGGATAACAAGGTTTGGCACTAGCAGCAAGATAACGAAATCTAGGTTCGGCTATTGGAGAAAAAGAACAAGGATGTTTCGGCCACTAAGTAAAATCGATTAAAGAAATGAGAGAGAGGTTGGAGAAATAGTGAGGAAGGAAAAGAAGAGATAGGTAAGAGAGTGTCAAAGTTTCAGCCAAAACAAGAGAAAAGAAATTGGAAAAGAGACATAAAATGATCAAAAGAGAAAAATACCTCTCATGCACAAAACTTGCAAAAAGGTATGGAAAATTTGGCTCCCCTCTCTCCCTAACAAAATCGTGTATTCATCTTTACAAAAAAGATGAGTGTTCACCAAAATTTTATCCTAGGCAACTCCTAATATTTGGCCAACATGTCCCCCTCCCTTATCCCTTTCTTTGATTTCCTACCTTCTTTTTCCCTTATCTTCCTCCTTACCATATTCCTTAGTCATCTATCCAAAATTTAAAAGTCTTCCTTACCATATTAAAGCCATGACCGACACATTGAAAATGAAGCACAAAAATTAATCAAAATGCAATAGATGGGATTCAACCCTCACTTACATTAGTACACCCCACACGCCACTTTCCACTTTTACCAATAGACTCCTTGTGCTAGCAAAATGCACACTTATTTCCTTAAGTCTTGATGCCACTTACCTTCTCTCCTTTATGTGCTTAAACACAAAATTTACCTATAGCCTAACTTGAACCCGGAACTTCCTAGAAACCTCGTAACTTTCCAAAATCACCTTCCTAATAAGTCCAACTTGAAATAATGTCGTTCTCTTGTTCTCAAAAATTTTAAACACTCCTACTCCCCAAGGCCCAATGGGCCCAATTCTACTAGGCCCAAATTCGGGTCGTTACAATTCTACCCTCCTTAAAGAAATTTCGTCCTCAAAATTTCCAACCAACTACTAAGCGCACCGCTCAAATCGTACCACTATGCTTTTGCTGTGCACTCTGATCTTAATAACACTAACGTACTTTTAACATAATCTTGAATTCTCTTTTACACAACCAAACATCTAACCACAGAAGCAAACAGTTATCTACCACTTATACCTAAAATTTTCTACATTCAATCATCACGCCCAACCAAAACATACCTGGCTTGATGGTGATGAAACAATCCCGGGACTTATGCTCTTTAGACACGCATCTCAAGCATGCTCCTGACCTCCTCCAACATTCTCCCGGATGACGCCTTCTGCAATATTTACAAGCCGAAAAATTTGGACGTGCCTTAACACGCTTTATGGAACGAGGCTGCGACCCAAAAGAACTGCGATCCCTTTTCTTCTTACAGTCCATACACCCAACTCGAAGTGCTTTACTAATTCCTTTAACCTCCTCCAATACCTCCTTAACTATCTGAGTCAGCTCATCAACCCCAGCTCGATCATGAGATCCCGTCTCAGCCACTGGTGATGCCAGCGCCTCCCTTTCGAGCACATGCCTCGGTATCGAAGATCCAACCCTAGCACCTCGGCCTCTATCACGGTCGCGTCTACCACGTCCACGTCCTCTGGCGCTCATGTTCACTAATTCGATTTAATCTGATTAATAGTCTTATGAATCAATATGCTATTTTAGTGTTTACTAAACAATATTTTATGGAGTATAGTAAGTAAAGTTGTTTTCATAGTACGTATCCTATAGTCTCAATCTCTATAGTTTCAGCCCCTAAAACTAAAAGTTCTAGAGTATTTCTACAGTCACACCACAATATTCATAAATGAAAACATAAACTTACTTGACTTGGTGCCGGATGCCCGTGGTGTCATACTTCCCTTAAAACATGCATTTTATAAATCAAATTTCAAGTAGTTTCGAAAACATTTTTGAACCCAAACCACAGCCGAGTTTTGCAACTTAGCTCTGATACCATAAAATGTAACACCCCAAACCCAGCCCATGCGTTAAGACCAAATCTGACATGTCACATGAGAAAAACATGTTAAATCCTTTTGAGAAAACAAGTTGATTTGAAATATTTGACAAAGTACTACTAACCTCGAAGGTTGTTTGATAAATCAATAATTTGAACTAGAAATCTTTATAAATCGTGACTTTTGAAAATATAGTTGATAATTCGAGAAAAACTTTCCGAGTTAAAATATTTGTAAAAGTTTGTTATGAAATCCATTTGTTAATCTATTTTGGAAAACCTTTATTTAAGTTTTAGAAAAATTCCCATTTAAAATCATTCAAGCAAAATAGTAAGTTCGTCAAACATAAAGCAAAAATAAAATATTCCAGAGGCCTTATTACAACATAAAAATCCAAAATAGTAAAAGTACTAAAGTGAACAGAAATAGAAATCTAAAGTTCAATAAAAACCATTTCTGAAGTATGGCCTCCAACGAGTCATCCATGGCCCAAATCCACATCACAGAGCATTACCTACAAGGGTTAAGAAAAAGGGGGAGTGAGTTACAAGAACTCAATGTGAAATCCCCTTACCGTCATCCACTGGGCCTGAACCCATATAGAAATATCATGGGCCTAAGCCCTTTTACATAACAATCTTAAAATGAAGCAAATGTATGATTGTATGCAACCCAACCCATCCTAAATAACCATCCGCTACACACCACCCGTACCATCCCATCACACCTGTGGGGATCAAGTCAACCCACCCCACCAAACCCACCAAGCGCAGGAAAGTCGCCATTTAATTCGCAGGCAAGATGCCATTTAATTCGCAAGCAAGATGCCCTTTTAATTCGCATGCAAGATGCCATTTAATTCGTAGGCAAGATGCCATTTAATTCGCAGGCAAGATGCCATTTAATAATATTTGTGGCTGAGCCACCAGAGTCATAATTATGCGTGGCATAGCCACTATACAGATTGTGGCAGAGCCACCAGAATATCATATACGGTAATATAATCGGCGCATTACCTTGGAAAAAAAAATGATTGACACAGAGTCGTTAATTCATATGTTAGGCACATAGCCCCGGGTAAATACGTTTAGCACAAAGCCATAATCACGATGGCACAAAGCCATATTTAGGTTGGCACATAGCCATTATTAGAATTTGTGGCAGAGCCACCAGAATCAGAATGAAACATAATAACAAACATTTTTGTGGCAATGCCACCGAGCTACGCTTCTCTTCAACATTTTTCCCATCCCATGCAAATTATGTAAATGCAACATATATAATAAAGCATAATATCCACAAATATAAACAACAATCATTGATTTAGAGATTTATTACGGTAAATCGGCCAATTATAGAACTTTGTAAATCGGTCCACTAAAGCATTCTAGCAATTCGGCCCATAGGAGCATTTTGGTAAATCGGCCCGTAGGGGCATTTTCGTAATTCAGCCCAAAAGGGCATTTTGGTAATTGGTAATTTTACCCACTAAGGGTAATTCGGTAATCTCGCAACCCAAGGGTATTTCAGTAATTTACCCCCCAAGGGTATTTTGGTAATTTTGCAACCCAGACTTAATTCTAATGTGGGGCATAAAAATTGAAATTGTCCATCTGCGTCATATTGACTAAACTGACTATAACTCGAGCTAGGAAACTCGAAATTTAGATCCGTATATTTTCCTTTAAACTAGACTCATATATATTCTTACAAAAATTTTTCCAGAATTTTTGACTCAGCCATTTAGTACAGTTTATTCATTAAAGTTTCCCTTGTTTCACTGACCAACGGTTCTGACCTCTCTTACCCTAAATTAAAATATCTCACTGTACAGTTTTCATATGTTGCTCCCACTTGTTTCTATTGAAAATAAGCTCACTAAGGAATCTATACATATAACTTATAACTCATAATTCACTTTGTACAATTTTAAATGATTTTTCCAAGACAGAATAGGGAACCACGAAGTCATTCAGAACCAGTCTCACTAAAATTAAAATATCACAGAATATAAAATCCCTCTTCCTACTCTGTTTCTTTCATTTAAAAATAGACACAGTAAGCTTTAATTCTATATCTTATTCACTTTCAAATTCCCTTTCTCCTATTTTTCGTGATTTTTCAAAATCACGTCACTGCTTCAATCCAAAACTATTTCATTGCAAACTATGGTTACCACTACGAACATACGCACGTCCGAGTGGTCACGGATGCCGGTTTCCGGTTTTCTTCGGTATTTCAACCGAACCACAGAACATTTCATGCAAAAATTCAGAGAGGTGGGAGATTACACACCATTTCAAACATGTATTCGAAAGGGTACGGGATTACACACCATTTCAAACATGTATTCTGAAGGGTACGGGATTACACACCATTTCAAACATGTATTCGGAAGGGTACGGGATTACACACCATTTCAAACATGTATTCGGAAGGGTACGGGATTACACACCTGATTTGGATTTCCTACAAAACCACTCTTCGTTGCCCCCACAATCGTGATCCTTCCCTACTAGGTTCTAAAATCCAGCCTTGCACCTTGGCTATTGCAACGAGTTCCTAAAGTAAATAATCGATGTACCAAAGGGGTTAGCCTTCATCCAATATTCGGCCCTTCCACAAGAGCAAGAAGTTGAAATCATCACCACAAAATAGATTCACATGAGCGGCGCGAAATATCGAAATAAAGAGTAACATCTTACCACCAATATTCGGCCTAATCACCCACTTACCAATCAACTTCCGAAACCAAGGCTAAGAGAATGATAAGTAGTTGCAAAGGATGGCTTGATTCGGCCCTTAATAACAGGGATGAGTCGAAAGGGATAACAAGGTTCGGCACTAGCAGCAAGATAATGAAATCTAGGTTCGGCTATTGAAGAAAAAGAACAAGGATGTTTCGGCCACTAAGTAAAATCAATTAAAGAAATGAGAGAGAGGTTGGAGAAATAGTGAGGAAGGAAAAGAAGAGATGGACAAGAGAGTGTCAAAGTTTCGGCCAAAACAAGAGAAAACAAATTGGAAAAGAGACATAAAATGATCAAAAGAGAAAAATATCTCTCATGCACAAAACTTACAAAAAGGTATGGAAAATTCGGCTCCCCTCTCTCCCTAACAAAACCGTGTATTCATCTTTACCAAAAAGATGAGTGTTCACCAAAATTCTATCCTAGGCAACTCCTAATATTTGGCCAACATGTCCCCCTCCCTTATCCCTTTCTTTGATTTCCTACCTTCTTTTTCCCTTATCTTCCTCCTTACCATATTCCTTAGTCATCTTTCCAAAATTAAAAAGTCTTCCTTACCATATTAAAGCCATGACCGACACATTGAAAATGAAGCATAAAAATTAATCAAAATGCAATAGATGGGATTCGAACCCTCAGACCATTAGTACACCCCACACGCCACTTTCCACTTTTACCAATAGACTCCTTGTGCTAGCAAAATGCACACTTATTTCCTTAAGTCTTGATGCCACTTACCTTCTCTCCTTTAAGTGCTTAAACACAAAATTTACCTATAGCCTAACTTGAACCTGGAACTTCTTAGAAACCTCGTATCTTTCCAAAATCACCTTCCTAATAAGTCTAACTTGAAATAATGCCGTTCTCTTGTTCTCAAAAATTTTAAACACTCCTACTCTCCAAGGCCCAATGGGCCCAATTCTACTAGGCCCAAATTCGGGTCGTTACATAATTTCCCATTGAAACACTTGGAATACTAAAGGATACTCGGGAATCTCATACACATAGAATCATACCAATGCCATATCCCAGATATGGTATCACATGGGATCACATATCGATGCCTATAGCCCAACTATGGTCTTACACGATTCTCATATCGATGCCATGTCCCAGACATGGTCTTACATGAAATCTCATAACGATGCCATATCCCAGATATGGTCTTACACGTAAACACAAATAACCCTAATGACATGACATTTGTATCCTATCTATTCCTAAGGTTCAACCGGGACTTCTTCGTTATCTTGGCATTATCGAACGTGCTCATAATATCAATCTTATAAATCATATAATATTAAAGCAATTTAAAACATAAATATAGTACTGCATTATTTACATACAAACTTACCTCGACATAAAAATTGCAAAAAGGGACCTAACCGTTAATTTCTCGTTTTTCCCCGTTCTAGGTCTGAACCTCGTTTTCTTTGATCTATAATATCACATTTAGTCTATTTATTAGTTACATTATCCAATGTGATCCAAAAATCACAATATAGAAAAATATCATTTTTACCCCCAAAGTTTCACATATTTACATTTTAGTCCCTAGGCTCGTAAAATGAAATGTGTTCAATTTCTTTACTAACCATGCGTGGCCGAATCATTTTCATGCTTATAGCAGCTCACATTTTCCATTAAATCAGATTTTTAACACATATTTCATAACTTTTACATATAGGTCCTTTTATGCATTTTCACCGAAAATCACTTAGTAAAAGTTTTTTCTCTAACCATAAACATGCATATTCTATCGTTAAACATCAAATACACAAATTTCTAACATGGGTCAAAACCTAGACCTTCATCATATCTCAAATAAAATGGTGGAAATAGGTAGATTATGATACAATGATTTCAAAAACGTGAAAATCATTAAAACGGGGCTAGAACGGACTTACTTTGGAGCTTGGAAAGCTTGAACAAAACCCTAGCCATGGCTTCCTTGGTATTTTCAGCCAAGCGTTAAAGATGAGCATAGATTTTGTAAAACGCCTTACCCGGGTTCTACGTCGGGAACCGGGCCCGAGGCGTTACCGAACTCAAACCACTTAATCGCCACTTAGGCTCAACGCCATTACTCACTATAACCTCATTCTCGACTTACGAGGCCTCACTCATACACACGAGGGCTCTCGAGACTAATCCGGAACTTTTACGATCCTTAAAATTTTTCTCTTTTATACAGATCTCACACGCCCGTGCATGAGCACACACGCCCATGTCCCCAGACCGTGCTTAAAAACCCAACCATTCTGCCAAATGCCCCACGGCCATGGCACGCCCGTGCTCCCTAACCCTGGTGAACACTGACTTCCCTCGCACGGCCTAGAGTCTAGACACACGCCCGTGTGGGTAGCCCGTGGCCAACACTGATTAATCCCACACGCCCTAGGCACACGCCCGTGTGACTAGTCCGTCTGCCTATTCTGCTTTTAAAATATTAACATGCGGGGACGACGGCCACAACACACGCCGTGGGGTGACCGTGTGTCACACATGGCCTAGACACACGCCTGCAGTGTGTCTATCCACATGGTTAAGAACAAGACTAAGTGTCAAGTTCTTTTCACCCTTCTAACATACACAACATATACTCATCTAACACCATCATAAACAACTCAAATTGAAGTGCATTCTCACATAGAAAACTACATCTTTCTTTCATATAATGTAATAGCCAACAACCATGGCATTATACAAAATAAGCTATCCATCTAAAGGCCAACACATCTTAGCCATTTACAACAAAATCCACTAACTTGTCTAGCCCCTATAAATGCCATATACAAAACATTAAGTTTCATGTACCAAAGTGTGCTGATATGTGGGCTATGTTCTGATGATCCTCGTATCTCGATTCAACGCTTTTAATCTATAAGACAAGGGAAAAGAAAGAGAGTAAGCTTTGAGCTTAGTAAGTTTACAGATAAACAATTAAGCAACATAGTATAAGCTAAACAACCATTAGCATTATACCAACAAGTAATTCACAACTATGCTTACTCTTTCTATCCCTTACCACATTTCCAACACATCATGAGTCACATACTCATAACCATCAAAATGAACCCCTGCATTCTATGTCACATTTACACAATATACAACATATCATTATTTCTCGTAATACATCCACACAGTTTATCCACATAACTTATCCACACAGACTATCCACAAAGTTAGTTCACATAACTAATCCACACAGCTATTACACACAGCTAATACACACAGTTAATCCACACAACTATTATCTCAGTGGTTTCGCACTTAGCACACCACAATTGATTAATAAGGTGGTATCGCACTGAGCCTACCACAAAGGTATTCATAGTGATTCAGCACATAGCTCACCAAACGATATACCTCACGATAGCATCGCACATAGCTAGCTCATCGTCAATATGCATTAGGATGTTATCGCACTTAGCCCACCATCTAGCATTATCACAACACATGCACAAGTCTACTTACTTAATCATTCTCGATCGTACATTCATTTCACATTTTCTACTACATTCATCCCACATAGGTTCTCAAATATGCTACACACTAGCTAACATTAACAAATTGTAAGTATGAATGCATTATTTATGCATAGACTTACCTCGATACTCAAAAGTATAGAAATATGCAATTTAGTCCACCACCTTGCTTTTACCTCGATTTCGATCCGGGCTTTGTCTTTCTTGATCTATAATGAATAAATCAGCTTATTCAATACACACATTGACTAAATTGACCCACATCTCATACTTTAGCAAAATTACTATTTTACCCCTAAACTTTCTCATATTTACACTTTAGTCCCAAAGGCTCGTAAAGTGATTTTTATTCAACTTTCTACTCTTTCATGCTTAGCCAAACCACTTACTCAACTAAAGCATTCATCAAATCTCACTAAATCACACATGCATGACCAAACTAAAGTTTTTCACAAACTAGTCCCTACATGCATTTTCATGGAAAATCACTTAACCAAAGATGTTTCTACTACATCAAGCTTTCATAATCTTCCATAAAACAACAAAATACATGCATGTCATACAGATGTACATTTTTGAACATCCATAATAGCTCACCAAATAGCTAAAAATAGCTTACTCATGCTACTAGGACTTCAAAAATACGAAGAATATCAAAAACCGGGCTTAAGAGTACTTACTAGCAAGCTTGAAAATTGAAAGAGCCCTAATAATGGCTTCTCTAATTTTCTATGACTTGGGGAGAAGATGAGTGAATTTTATCATCTTTTCACCTATTTAATCACTTATTTGATAAATGACCAAAATTCCTTTTTGATAAACTTCAAATTTTGACTCATCCATGCCCATTTTTGTCCAAAAATTAGAATTTGGGTAAATTGCTATTTAAGGACCTCTAATTAATAATCTAAAGCCATTTCACACAAATAGCTTCTAAAACACACATTTTGGAACTTTTGCAATTTAGTCCTTTTGGACAATTCAACCACAATTTCACAAGATTGTTTCATGAAACTTTCACACTAGCATGCATACATAATATAAACCTCAAAACTCATTCATGACCCTCGGATTTGTGGTCTCAAACCACTATTCCGACTAGGCCCCTAAACCGGGATGTTACAACTCTCCCCCTTTAGAGATTTTCACCCCAAAATCTTACCGTAAAAAGAGGTTTAGATGTTCCTCTCTCATAGCTTCTTCCGCTTCCCACGTAGCCTCTTCCACGCCATGTTTCTGCCATAACACTTTCACTAGTGCTATGCTCTTATTTCTCAACTGTTTCGCTTCTCGAGCCAAGATCTTAATCGGTTCCTCTTCATAAGACATATCCGGTCTTATCTCAATTTCCGTTGAAGGAATCACATGTGAAGGATCGAGCGATATTGTTGCAACATCGACACATGGAACACGTTATGAATCTTTTCCAACTCTACCGGCAAAAAGCCAACCGTAAGCTACAGCCCAATTGCATGCAGTAATCTCATACGGCCCTATGAACCTCGGACTCAATTTCCCTTTTTGTCCAAATCTCATGATTTTCTTCCATGGGGACACTTTTAAAAACACTTTGTCACCCACTTCAAACTCAATCTCTTTTCTTTTCAAATCCGCGTCGACTTCGCTTCCGGTCCGGCGCGGTTTTTCGACTATTACGGATTACTTTCACTTTCTCTTCGGTCTCTTTTACTAGATCAACCCCATGGATCCGCTTCTCACTAAGCTCGATCCAATACAAAGGAGTCCAACACTTATGGCCATACAAAGCCTCATACGGTGTCATCTGTATACTCGACTGATAATTATTGTTATAGGCGAATTCGACCAAAGGTAGATATCTCTCCCAACTACCTTCAAATTCTAGCACACAGCATCGAAGCATATCTTCAAGAACTTGATCACTCTTTCAGACTGACCATCGGATTACGGATGGAACGCAGTACTGAAATTCAATCTCGTACCCATGGTAACCCGATCCCACTTTGCAACTTCTTCTAAAACCTCGAAGTAAACCTCGGATCTCTATCCGATATAATAGACACAGGTACACCATGCAATCTCACTATATCTGCCACGTACAACTCAGCTAACTTATCCAGTGAATAATCAACGCGTACTGGAATAAAGTGAGCCGACTTCGTCAATCTATCCACAACAACCCAAACAACATCTCTCTTTCTCGGAGTCATCGGCAACCCCATCACAAAATCCATGGTAACCCGATCCCACTTCCATTCGGGAACCATCACTGGCTGAAGTATTCCCGAAGGCACTTGATGCTCAGCTTTCACTTGTTGGCAAATCAGACACTTTGCCACAAACTCTGAAATATCTCTTTTCATACCCGGCCACAAATACAACTTTCTCAAATCGTTGTACATTTTCGTACTGCCCGGATGTACTGACAAACATCCACTATGGGCCTCATACAAAACCTTTTGAATCAACTCCTCATTTTTAGGAACACAAATTCTGTCACGATACATCAGACAACCATTCAAATCCACTCGAAAATCAGAATCACTTTCTGATCCGCACTTAGCTATCTTAGCTTGCATCTCGCTGTCATTTCTCTGAGCCTCACATATTTGTTGAACAAGTAGTGGCCTAGCTCTCAACTCTGCCAAAATAGCACCATCATCAGACAATGCTAAACTCGCTCTCATAACTCTTAGAGCATACAGGGATTTCCTACTTAAGGCATCCGCAACCACATTCGCTTTTCCCGGGTGGTAATCAATGACTAACTCATTTTAAGGCATCCGCAACCACATTCGCTTTTCTCGGGTGGTAATCAATGACTAACTCATAGTCTTTCAACAATTCAAGCCACCGTCTCTGTCTCGATTGCATCCTTCGATCCATCAAATACTTTAAACTCTTGTGATCCGTAAAGATTCGGCACTTTTCGCCATACAAATAATGCCGCCAAATCTTTAACGCAAACACAATCGCAGCCAACTCCAAATCGTGAGTCGGATAATTCTTCTCATGTGGTTTTAACTGCCTCGAGGTGTAAGCGATTACCTTACCCTTTTGCATCAACACGCAACCGAGACCATTAAAAGACGCATCACTATAAACCACAAACTCCTTCTCCGATTCTGGTTGAACCAAAACCGGCGCCTCAGTCAACATTGTTTTCAGTCTCTCGAACCTCTGTTGACATGTCTTAGTCCATTCAAACTTGACATCCTTATGCAATAGCTTTGTCATCGGGGTAGCAATCACAGAGAACCCCTTTACGAAACGTCTGTAATATCCCGCTAATCCCAAGAAACTTCTGATTTCTGACACATTCCTCGGTGGTTTCCAATCTATTACAGTCGATATCTTACTCGGGTCAACTCTAACACCATCACCTGACACCATGTGTCCTAGGAATTCTACCTCTCGGAGCCAAAACTCACTCTTGCTAAACTTAGCATACAACTGCTTATCTCTCAAAGTTAGCAAGACAATTCTCAAGTGCTCTTCATGATCGTTCTCATCCTGAGAATAGATCAATATGTCGTCAATAAAGACAACCACAAACTTGTCCACATATGGTCTGAAAACACGATTCATCAGTTCCATAAAAATCGCAGGTGCATTCGTCAAACCAAACGACATAACCAAAAACTCATAATGGCCATACCTTGTCCGAAATGCGCTTTTCAACACATCTTGCTCTTTCACTGAAAGTGATAATAACTGGACCTCAAGTCTATCTTGGAGAACATCAGTAGCTCCCTTCAGTTGATCAAAAAGATCATCAATCCTTGGTAAAGGATACTTATTCTTAACCGTCACTTTGTTAAGCAGCCTATAGTCTATACACAATCTCATAGACCCATTTTTCTTCTTCACAAACAATACCGGAGCACCCCACGGCGAGTAGCTCGATCTTGCAAAACCCTTACCCGTCAATTCTTACAACTGAACCTTCAGTTCCTTCAACTCTACAGGTGCCATTCTGTACGGAGTAATCAAAATAGGTGCCGTTCCTGGAACCAACTCAATTCCAAACTCGACCTCTCTCACTGAAGGTAATCTGGGTAGCTCTTCCGAAAATACATCTGGGTACTCACATACCACTGACACTGTTTCAAACTCTACTCCAACCTCTTGAGTATTCAATACGAACGCAAGATAGGACTCACACCCTTTTCTTAAACATTTCTCAGCCACTAAGGAAGAAATCATCACAGGTAGACTGTCCGATCCACCTGATTCAACCCGAACCACATCTCCACTCTCACATTTCAATTCAATGTACTTACTACCACAGTTCACTAAAACACTATGGGTAGTCAACCAATCCAGGCTAAGGTTTAAATGGAACTCATCAACCGGAACCACCATAAGGTTTGCCGAAAACAATGATTCTCAATCAACAAAGGACAATTCTTACACACTTTGTCCACTAACACATACTTTCCTAACGGGTTTGACACCTTAATCACAATGTCCGTAGACTCAACGGTCATACTCAAACTAGATGCTAATCTCATGCAAATATAAGAGTGAGTAGACCTGGATCTATTAAAGCAATAACAAGGGTGTCAAAGAGAGAAAAAGTACCAAGTTATCACATCGGGGAGGATGCCTCTTCGCGAGTGCGAATGGCATACGCCCTCGCAGTGCCCGACCCTCCGGTATCACAAAGAGAATCTCTCAGGCGCACCTCTACCACTAGCCCCACCTCTTGGGTTCCTTGGTGGTCTACCCTCGTAGACACATCACTAGGTCTCACTTCTTATTTCTCTTCCTTATCATCCCTCTCTGACAATGACTACATGAGATAAAGTGGTCGGGGAACCACACTTATAACATTTCATTTCGTTTCCCCAACACTCTCCTGTGTGATACCTACCACAACTAGGACACTCCGGTTTACTCTTTGTATTGCCCACACTTTCCATCGAGGGGGCTTGGACTCTCGAACCCGAATGAGTATTGTCCAAGTCTTGATTCGAATAACCCACTGGTTCCGTCGTCCGAGGATTCACTTCCTTGGATCTTTTCGATTGGGCTTGATACGACTTGCCTATTGGCCTCTTTCTAGCATCTCGGGCTTCATTCACAGCCCTCTTCTTTTCTAAACTCAGCTCTTCGGCCTTACTTGCCCTCTCAACTAATACCACAAATTCTTTAAACTCCAAAATGCCCACTAGGAGTTTGATATTCTCATTCAGCCCATCTTCGAACCTCTTGCACAAGATGGTCTCTGTCGACACACATTCTTGAGCGTATTTGCTAAGCCGTACAAACTCACGCTCGTATTCAGCTACTGTCATCCTTCCTTGCTTCAGCTCAAGGAATTCTTTCCTTTTTCGGTCAGTAAACCTCTGGCTTATATACTTCTTACGAAACTCTTCCAGAAAGAAGTCCCACATCACCCGCTCTTTCGGGACCACTAACGTCAGCGTCTTCCACCAATGGTACGCCGAATCTCTCAGCAACGATAGGCACACTTCAAACTCTCTTCAGGTGTACATGAGAGCTCATCGAACACCCTCATCGAGTTCTCCAACCAGAACACCGCCCTCTCTGGGTCATCATCTACCTTAGCTCTAAACTCCTCAGCCCCGTGTTTCCTAATCTTATCCACCGGGGGTTTTGATATCCTCACTACATCCATACCTTGAGGAGCCACTGGATTTGGCTGAGGTACAAGAGGAGGAGGTGGAAAAGGTTGAGCATTAGGGTTCGCTCAAACATAAACTGAGTACCAATTACTCATCATTTGGAGAAAGGCTTCCCGTGCCTCTTCCCCTTGACCTCTGACCTCGGGTCTACTCTCAACGGGCGCGGTCCCTTGCGCAGGAGCCGGCGCGTTACTCGCTACTTCATCAGCAGTCAATCGATCAGAATCCATATACTATATAAAACAAGTTTTAAATCATCAGAAACCACCATATTATCATTGTACACTTATGGCATGTATAGCTAGACTCTTACACCCGCTACGGTAGTCCTAGAAATGGCTAAACCATAGCTCTGATACCACTAAATGTAACACCCCTTACCCGGGTTCTATGCCGGGAACTGGGCCCGAGGCGTTACCGAACTCAAACCACTTAATCGCCACTTAGGCTCAACATCATTACTCACTATAACCTCATTCTCGACTTACGAGGCCTCACTCATACACACGAGGGCTCTCGAGACTAATCCGGAACTTTTACGATGCTTAAAATTTTTCTCTTTTATATAGGTCTCACACGCCCGTTCAAGATTAGACACGCCCGTGCATGAGTACACATGCCCATGTCCCCAGACCGTGCCTAAAAACCCAAGCATTCTGCCAAATGCCCCACGGCCATGGCACGCCCGTGCTTCCCAACCGTGGTGAACACTGACTTCCCTCGCACGGCCTAGAGTCAAGACACACGCCCGTGTGGCTAGCCCGTGGTCAAGAACAAGACTAAGTGTCAAGTTCTTTTCACCCTTCTAACATACACAACATATACTCATCTAACACCATCATAAAAAACTCAAATGGAAGTGCATTCTCACATAGAAAACTACACCTTTCTTTCATATAATGTAATAGCCAACCTCCATGGCATTATCCAAAATAAGCTATCCATCTAAAGGCCAACACATCTTAGCCATTTACAACAAAATCCAATAACTTGTCTAGCCCCTATACATGCCATATAAAAAACATTAAGTTTCATGTACCAAAGTGTGCTGATATGTGGGCTATCTTCTGATGATCCTCGTATCTCGATTCAACGCTTTTAATCTATAAGACAAGGGAAAAGAAAGAGAGTAAGCTTTGAGCTTAGTAAGTTTACACATAAACAATTATGCAACATAGTATAAGCTTTGAGCTTAGTAAGTTTACACATAAACAATTATGCAACATAGTATAAGCTAAACAACCATTAGCATTATACCAACAAGTAATTCACAACTATGCTTACTCTTTCTATCCCTTACCACATTTCCAACACATCATGAGTCACATACTCATAACCATCAAAATGCACCCCTGCATTCTGTCACATTTACACAATATACAACACATCATTATTTCTCATAATACATCCACACAGTTTATCCACATAACTTATCCACACAGACTATCCACACAGTTAGTTCACATAACTAATCCACACAGCTATTACACACAGCTAATACACACAGTTAATCCACACAGCTATTATCTAAGTGGTTTTGCACTTAGCACACCACAATTAATTAATAAGGTGGTATCGCACTTAGCCTACCACAAAGGTATTCATAGTGATTCAGCACATAGCTCACCAAACGATATACCTCACGATAGCATCGCACATAGCTAGCTCATCGTCAATATGCATTAGGATGGTATCGCACTTAGCCCACCATCTAGCATTATCACAACACATGCACAAGTCTACTTACTTAATCATTCTCAATCATATATTCATTTCACATTTTCTACTACATTCATCCCACATAGGTTCTCAAATATGCTACACACTAGCTAACATTAACAAATTGTAAGTATGAACGCATTATTTATGCATAGACTTACCTCGATACTCAAAAGTATAGAAATATGCAATTTAGTCCACCACCTTGCTTTTGCCTCGGTTTCGATCCGGGCTTTGTCTTTCTTGATCTATAATGAATAAATCAGCTTATTCAATACACACATTGACTAAATTGACCCACATCTCATACTTTAGCAAAATTACTATTTTGCCCTTAAACTTTCTCATATTTACACTTTAGTCCCAAAGGCTCGTAAAGTGATTTTTATTCAACTTTCTACTCTTTCATGCTTAGCCAAACCACTTACTCAACTAAAGCATTCATCAAATCTCACTAAATCACACATGCATGACCAAACTAAAGTTTTTCACGAACTAGTCCCTACATGCATTTTCATGGAAAATCACTTAACCAAAGATGTTTCTACTACATCAAGCTTTTATAATCTTCCATAAAACAACAAAATACATGCATGTCATACAGATGTACATTTTTGAACATCCATAATAGCTCACCAAATAGCTAAAAATAGCTTACTCATGCTACTAGGACTTCAAAAATACGAAGAATATCAAAAACCGGGCTTAAGAGTACTTACTAGCAAGCTTGAAAAATTGAAAGAGCCCTAACAATGGCTTCTCTATTTTTTGGCAGCTTGGGGGAGAAAATGAGTGAATTTTTATCATCTTTTCACCTATTTAATCACTTATTTGATAAATGACCAAAATGCCCTTTTTGATAAACTTCAAATTTTGACTCATCCATGCCCATTTTTGTCCAAAAATTAGAATTTAGGTAAATTGCTATTTAAGGACCTCTAATTAATAATCTAAAGCCATTTCACACAAATAGCTTCTAGAAACACACATTTTGCAACTTTTGCAATTTAGTCCTTTTGGACAATTCAACCACAATTTCACAAGATTGTTTCATGAAACTTTCACACTAGCATGCATACATAATATAAACCTCAAAAACTCATTCATGACCCTCGGATTTGTGGTCTCAAACCACTATTCCGACTAGGCCCTAAACCAGGATGTTACAGATTTGGCTTTTATTTTGTTTATTTAATCATTTAATTACTAAATAACCAAAATGCCCCTAACTTAAAAATATTCTATTTCACCTATTTCATGTCCATTTTTGTCCAAAAAATTATCCAATGGTCTAATTACCAACTTAGGACCTCTAATATAAAATTTCATAGCAATTAGACACCTCTAGCTTTTAGAACTCAATTTTTGCACTTTTTACAATTTAGTCCTTTTAACTAAATTGAGTGCCCAAACGATAAAATTTTCGAACGAAATTTTCACGAAATCATCCCGTGAAATTTTAGACCATAAAAATATAATAAAAGTAAATTTTCTTATGTCGAATTTGTGGTCTCAAAACCACTGTTTCGACTAGGCCCAAAATCGGGCTGTTACAATTCTCCCCCCTTTTGGGATTTTCGTCCCCTAAAATCTTACCAGAAGAAGTTGCTTCTAAGTCTCTTGAACCATTTTCACTAACTTCTCAGAATCTCAAATCAATTTAACCTCGTATATCTCTTTCCAATAACCTTTGAACTTTAACACACAGTGCCGGAGTACATCGTCATGATCTCAGTTACTCTCTCAGGAACACATATATTCAGTTGATCTGTCACATAAAAACTCTGTACATACTGAAATGATTATACAGATCTTTCTTTGTCAAATGATCAACCATAAACCAATTAATATCTTCCTTTTAGAGATAAAATAATCTTGATACAAAATCTGTAGAAATTTCATCTCATAACACACTAGTATTATTACTGACCGTATTAGTCCTGAATACATTTGATTTTCGGCTTTTACCTGTTGACAAACTGACATCAGAATACGAACTCAAAAATATAATGTAATATACACAATTACCAGAACATCAACTTCATATGATTGCACATTTTATCACTCTTGGATGAGCAGACGAGTTACTACTGAGTCTCGTACAAAACTTCTACATAACTCTGGATTACACATTACGCGAATTCTATCTCAGAACAATAATAATAATAATAATAATAATAGGAATCAGGTCCAACCCGAAATTTAGAAGAGAAAGTCCTTTTACACTGTACTCGTTTAGTTCACCACTCTCTATCACATTTCTGAGCTTCTCAACTTGCAAAGAAAGCATCACTTAAGCTTTTAACTTAGCTAGAATTAGACCATCATCAAATAAGATCAATCAAGTAACCAGTACTCAAAAAAATAAACAAAGATTTTCCATCCAGGCATCTGTAACTATAACTGTTTTCTCAGAGACTAATCAATAACATACTCGAGATCTTTCATTATCTCAAACCATTGACACTGTCTTAAATTTCAGATCTTTCTAGAACATCCAATACTTTAACTCTTTGGACCAGGAAGCACATGACATTTCCCGTCGAACACACGAAGTCATCAAATTTTTAACACAGGCATAAAAGTGACCGTCTCTAAATCACCAGTCGAACAGCTCTTTTTAATGAGACTTTAACCGTCTGAAAGTACAAACTACCTCTTTACATTCTTGTATTAAAACCTATTCCAATCTGTTCAATAGTACATCACAGAAAAAATCGTAAATTCTTTTCTTAATTCATACTGGACTCAAAACTAGAGCTTCGGTTAAATATACTTTCAACTGTTTCCAACTTTGTTAACATGCACAGATCATTCAATCTTTCATAAATGTGATGACTTTATCAATCAGAATAACTTTAATTCATAATAACATCATTCGATTAGAATAAACCAATAGGCATATCTCTGTATTATGCTTTTTAGAATAAAATTTTTCATTCAGACTGTCTATCTTCATACTCGTGAATGCACAGAATTTATTCTTTAACTGAAGGACATGCTTAAATACATATAACTCAAATCACGTCTTAACAAATCAGCTTACTCTGATAAAAACCACTGAGTTGTTTTCAACTATCGAATAATAACATATCATGATACTCTTTTCTTCATGTTGAGAAAACAGTTCAAACACACAATCATTTTAAGAATTCTCTTAACATACCAATCAAGGATCTTGCAACCATATTAGCTCGAGGAAACACAGATATCCCGATTAAACTTATTGACCTTAGTCAAACTTATCCGAGAAAAGAAAACCACTATACAATTCAAGCTTGAGCTTCTATCATCTATACTTTTACCGATGACGATTCCTTACACGAAAATTATAGAAATCGATAAATACATTCATAATAACATAGCCATCACAGACCAACGAACATACTTTGAAGATGAGCTATGTTCGAATAATTTACACAATAAGAAAGATAAGAAAACCCAACTACAATATCATAACAGAAATCCGAGAGCATAACTCGTAAGGATATAATTATAAAGATCAGGATGATCCCCCAGAGAAAACCAGAAGAAAACATTGCTTACACGCTCTGGAATCAATTGTAACGGAGATAATATATTTTCCAAATATATAAAACAAAACCATAACCAGTAGAAACACAAGAATAGCCTCACATAAATTTTTACAATCGGCTTTATTTCAACATATTAGAATAGAATCCCGAAGAGATAAAGAAGTACCGATCATAAACCGACCAGACCAACAGGGCTTTCGTCTAACATCATAGTTAGATAGCATTCTCAAAACATAAGAACTCCATCAGAAATTAAACAATCACACACATACCTCTGAGGATAAAAGAATATATAGAATACCCAGAAAAGATCATCATATTCATTTCAATTGTAACTATCACACACAGACATCATTACTACTCAATTATCATTTCTCTAACTAATTCTGTCATCATGAACCCCGCATCATTCCATTAACTAACGAAAACAAATTCAGGAAAAGTTTTAGCAAACACATACTTTAGTCATCATATCTAAATAAGTCGATTAGCCGAGATTAAATTTTTCTTTAACCGTGACATTGCAAAATCTGAATGATCTTTAGAATAATCTGATATCTTTTTCAAAACTGTATTCACTTGTCAAACTATTTTCAACTCTGTCTGCATTACTAGTTATTCCAGCACTGTACTCTTTGGTTTCACACTTGTGAACTTATTCAACATAATTCTCATGAATTTTCGTTATAAAAGCAACACTAGTAAGGGGGTAAGGTCGTAAAGCCTCTAACTCGACTCTAACAAATAAACACATATAACTCAGCATCCATCATCAACATAATATCATCTCAATCACATAATTTACTTCAAGCTAATTAACATACATATTATGTTATAAGAACTTTCCGAATATCTTATTCAAACAAGTGTACATAAACACACATTCTATAAATTTTGAGTAATTTTACTCATAGCATTCACTTAATCAAACAAGTCAGGCACATAACATCATATGAATGCCACACAACATAGATAAGCTTATCATAATATAAACTTTCATTTCATTCCATGTTTCCACATTCCTCGACTTATGGTTATCTCATTTCGTACATTATCACATACATATCATGAACTTCTATTCATACCTTTCTAAGTCCCGTCTCATCATAAACGCATTTCAAATATCTCAATATCACTTTTAGCACTATCGAAAATAGCTCGGTTGGAAAGCATCTCTGTCTTAACAAAACAATTTCGTTAGAGTCGGGAGATATCACACTATCACAGGTAGTAATATGGCATGTATAGCTAGACTCACATACGCTATGTTAGTTTGAGAATCGACTAAACCATAGCTCTGATACCACTAAATGTAACACCCCTTACCCATATTCGACGCCGAAACAGGGTACGAGGCATTACTAGACTTAAACTCAAACAAACATTCAAAATTGAGACACGAATTTTCACCCAAATTTAAAACCTTTCACATACATTCATATTATCCCTTAAACAAGCCTATAAGGCCCAAAACATACATTGGGAACGGTTCAGGACTAAACCAAGAACTTTAAAAACTTTCGAGAAAATTAGAAAATTTTCATCATGAAACAGGTCCACACGCCCGTATGGGTAAGGGACACGCCCGTGTGGCATATCACACACCCGTGCTTCAGGCTGTGTCCATCTTAGGGTGCATTATGCTTATGACGTCATCAACTAAATAAGGTCACACGGCCAAGGCACACGCACGTGTCCTTATACCGTGTGGCAAATTAAATTTTGAAAATCAAGTGCAGACTTCACATGGCCTGGGCACATGCCCATGTCCTATGGTCGTGTCTCTCACACGGCCGAGACATACGACCGCGTCTCGTGCCCGTGTGTTTATTACTGGGCATTCTATTTCTCAAAACTAAGGTGCAGGGGACACCCAACTGGAACACATGCCCGTGGGGCAGACCGTGTGTCACACACGACCTAGACACACGCCCGTGTGTCTACCCGTGTGGACAAATACAAGGCTATTTTCCAAGCCATTTTGTCACCCGTGCTTGCACACATCCACACAACATCACATGGCACAAATCATAGCATATAAATGCCTTCAGAAACAACTACAATCAAGCAATAACGTATCATTTTCATACCATCATCTATCATGCATTATAACATTTAGCCTTGCCAAATCATTTCATGCTAAATTCACACTCAAAGGGCATTAACATATGAATAAACACCTAACCATCATATATCAAGTAAATATAAACCACATCACAAAACATTGACATATGCACATACATACTTATATGGGCTTACGACCATTTAGCCAATATAAGCCAATTTGAATGGCTACAAATTTCATCCAACCTTTAGCCATCACAAGCTAATATATTTAGCCAAATCATAATGACTCATACACCAAATGACTAATTCCCTATACATGCCATAAACTCAAAGGGGTTTGCATTCACTTATACCCAACATGATAGCCTTATAGTGTGATAGCATCTCCGGTGATCTCTAACCCGAGCTAGCTTAATAACCCTATAAGACATGGGAAAGGAAAGGGAGTAAGCTACAGAGCTTAGTAAGTTCGTATGCAAATAATAAGCATCAATAGACATACATTTCTCATACAACTAACATAACATAACACAACATAAACGTCATTAAATCTTCACAGGCATAACTTACTCAATCACAATGCTTACCCCCTTCTATTTATAAGCCTAATTTAATATATCTTAACATTTGCCAAACATTCGTAATATCTCCAAAATAACATACCATAATAATCATTAACAAATCATTTCAAGCCTCATAGTAACATGCACATTAATTATGCGTATTCATACTTTTAAGCCCAGAGCTTAACATCTTTCAATGATTTAACTCTTAACTTCTCATACTTTCATAACCATTTTAATAGGCAATTATGCAAATCTTTACTTTTTCACACATAACCGATAAATCACAATTCAAACGAAAAACATTTACTATCTCACCAATCTATTTGGCCCTAAAGCCTTATACATGTTCGTCAACCGAATCTACCATGAATTTACACATCATAAACATAAACACTTAATCACAAGATTTCATAAATATTTTTAATAGATATTAATACCAATCTTTCCTTCATCTCATATTAATTGAGTCACAATCAAGGAAATAAAACATTTCATATCTCAATTCCATTTGGCCTAAAATCCCTTTTTCATAAGTTTCAATCAACTTCACCATGTATTTATTCATCACACACATAAACCAATAATCACATGGTTAACTTAAAGTCACTTTCATAGTGATCATGAATTCATAATATCATGAAGCCAATGCTTATAAACTTTACGTACATACCTGTACCAACTCGTAACATAATCATTTACTTTGTCATCTTTGGCATGATAATCAATTACTAATTCATAGTCTTTAAGCAACTCGAGCCATCTTCGTTGTTGCAAATTCAAATCTTTTTGGGTCATTAAATACTTCAAGCTTTTGTGATCGGTAAAAATGTGACATTTTTCACCATACAAATGATGTCACCAAATCTTCAATGCAAATCCAATAGCAGCCAACTCTAAATCATGCGTCGGATAATTATTTTCATGCGGCTTTAATTGTCTGGAGGAAAAAGCTATAACTTTCCCTCTTGCATCAAAACTCAACCCAAACCATTCAATGACGTGTCGCTATAAATAACAAATTATTTACCTGGCTCAGGTTGAACCAACACTGGTGCCTCAGTTAACAACACCTTCAAATGATCGAAACTCTATTGACATTTCTCTGACCACTCAAACTTCACATCTTTTTGTAGCAATCTGGTCATAGGTGTAGCAATCATCGAGAACCCTTTAACAAAATGTCGATAATAACTAGCTAAGCCCGGAAAACTTCTAACTTCAGATACATTTCTCGTTGGTTTCCAGTCAACAACTGCAGAAATCTTACTCGGATCAACGCGTATACCTTTCGCTGAAACAATGTGTCCCAAACATCCGACTTCTTAAAGCCAAAATTCACATTTACTGAATTTAGCATAGAGTTGCTTATCTCTCAAGGTTTGTAACACAATTCTCAAATGCTCGGCGTGCTCAGACTCATCTCGTGAATAGATCAGAATGTCATCAATGAACACAACATAAAATCTGTCTAAATACGGTCTAAAAATTTGATTCATCAAATCCATAAAGACTGCAGGAGCATTAGTCAATCCGAAAGGCATAACAAGAAATTCATAATGTTTGTACCCCGTTCTGAACGCAGTGTTCGGCACATCTGAATCTTTCACTCGCAATTGATAATAGCCAGATCTCAAATCAATCTTCGAAAACACTGTTGCCCCTTTCAACTGATCAAACAAATCATCTATTCTCGACAATGGATACTTATTCTTTATTGTAACCTTGTTGAGCTGTCGATAATCAATACACATTCTCATCGATCCATCTTTCTTCTTTACGAACAATACTGGCGCACCCCAGGGCAAAAAACTAGGTCGAGCAAAACCTCTGTCTGTTAATTCTTGCAACTGAGCTTTCAACTCTTTCAACTCTGTTGGAGCCATTCTGTACGGAGCTATCGATATCGGTGAAGTTCCCGGTACTAACTCAATAGCAAATTCAACCTCTCTGATTGGTGGTAATCCAGACAACTCTTCTGGAAACACATCCGAAAACTCACATACTATCGGTACTGATTCAATCTTTGATTCAGACACTTTTGTATCTAAAACATAAGCAAGATAAGCTTCACAACATTTTCTCACACATCTCTGAGCTAACATAGACAAAATCACTACAGGTATTCCACTCGACTCATCTGATTCAATTCGAATAATTTCACTATTCTGACATTTCAATTCAATAATCTTTCGTCTACAATTCACAGCAGCATCATGTAGAGTCAACCAATCCATACCCAGAATTATATCGAACTCATCAAATGGCAAAAGCATCAAATCAGCTAAAAAATAGTAACCCCGAGTCATTAGAGGATAGTTCTTGCAAACTTTATCAACTAGAACATACTTGCCTAAGGGGTTCGATACTTTAATCACAAACTCAGTAGACTCAACAGGCAAACTCTTATTAAACACCAAATTCATACATATATAAAAATGAGTCGATCCAGGATCAATCAATACAATAACATTAGTGTCATAAAGAGAAAATGTACCGGTGATAACATCTGGGGATGATGAGTCTTCGCGAGCGCGAATAGCGTAAGCTCTAGCAGGTGCTCTGGCTTCGGATCTCACTGTATAATCTCTCGTAATACTGCGATTACCACTCGCATTTCCCGCATTTCTTGGTGGCCTCCCTCTAGTAGTTGTATTGCTTGATCTTGCATTCTGAGATTTAACTTTTTCATTTAACTCAGGACAATCTTAAATAAAGTGATCTTGTGAACCACATTTGAAACAAGCCCGATTATTCATTCTACATTCACCATGATGTCATCTTCCGCATTGCTGACATTTAGGTCTATAATTTCTCAAACTACCAACACTCGATACCGATGTATTTTGAGCTTTAGGACTTTAGTATTGTTTTCCCCGGTCTTTGTTCGAATGCCTGATTGAAGCATTTGGACGAGTGTATGAATCTTTGGATTTCTTTCATAAAGATTGATATGGCTTACTCATCAATCTTTTTCTCGAGTCTCTAGCCTCTAAATCTGCTTTTCTCTTTTCTTTGCTAAGCTCCTCGGCTTTGCAAGCTCTATCAACCAGGACAACAAATTCTTCCAATTCTAGAATTCTGACTAGAAGTTTAATATCCTCGTTCAACCCATCAACAAACCTTTTACACATGATTTCTTCAGTAGAAACATACTCCCAAGCATACTTACTCAATCTTATGAATTCTCTTTCATACTCAGTCACAGTCATACGGCCCTGTTTTAATTCTAGAAATTCTTTGTGCTTTTGATCGAGAAACCGCTGACTTATATATTTCTTCCAGAACTCAGTTTGAAAGAATTCCCAAGTAACTCTTTCTTTTGGCACCACAAACACTAAAGTATTCCACCACTGATACGCTGTATCTCTTAATAATGAAATAGCACACTTTAAACACTCATCTGGCGTGCACGACAATTCATTGAATACTCAAATAGTGTTTTCAAGCCAAAATTCAACTTTCTCAGGATCGTCATCAACAGTAGCTCTGAACTCTTCAGCCCCGTATTTTTGTATTTTATCAACTGGAGGCTTATTCAGTCATTGAAGTTCCACAACTTGAGGAGCTACGGGAACCGGTTGAGGATTAAGTGTGGGTGGAGGTTGTTGAGCAGCCGGATTTGTCCGGACATATTGCGTGAACCATTCGTTCATCATTTGGGAAAAGACTTCTTTAGCCTCTCCTCCATGACTACTCTATACATTTCTAGATTCAAACGGCGCTACCCCTTGAGCAGGAGCTGGCGCATTACTATCAACATCGTCAGCTACAACTCGATTGGGATCCATTTACTATATGAAAACACAGTTTAAATTGTCAGGAGTCATCACACTATCACAGGTTATATATGGCATGTATAGCTAGACTCTCACACACGCTACGTTAGTCTGAGAATCAACTAAACCGCAGCTCTAATACCAATAAATGTAACACCTCTCACCCGTATTCAATGCCGGAATAGGGTTATGGAGCATTACTGGACTTATAACACTTTTAAACATATAATTCACATACAATTTCTCAATTCATATACAATTCATTCACAGTCAATCATTTTGTCCCTAATATAAGCCTACGAGGCCCTAAACATGCGTTAGGAGTGGTTCGGGACTAAACCGATAATTTTGGAAACTTTTTGGACATTTAAGAAACTTTCACAAAAATAAGGGACACACGCCTGTGTGGCTCGGCCGTGTGTCTCACAAGGCCAACAGACATGCCCGTGTCACAGGCCGTGTGAACATTCGAAATGGGAGCACATGGCCGTGTCCTGGCCCATGTCCAACCCCGTGTAACTCTCTGACTTGCATCACATGGCCAACACACGCGCCCGTGTGGCTAGCCCATGTGCCCTAAAATTAGCCATTCACGCCCGTGCGCTAGGCCGTGTGCTAGGCCGTGTCAAACCTGTAAGGTATACTGGCTTATGCCACACGGCCAAGTTACACGCCCGTGTGTGATACCGTGTGGAGCATATTGACTTTATTTCAATTTCAACATTAGGGGACACACGGTCGTGTAACGTAACTGTGTGTCACACACGACTGAGACACATGCCCGTGTCTCTATCCGCGTTGACAAAAATAGGTTATTTACCATGCCATTTTTCCACCCAAATTTGTGCACACCTACATCAACCCAATAGACACTAAAACATAGCATAACATTACATTTTTACCAACCAATTCAAGCTTAATTCATGCATAAGCTATACCACCCTTCTCAATACACACAAGACACAAGATGTACCATACTGTTTAGACCAACATTATATATACAATTCAATTAAATATACACTTCCAAATATGCATCATTTAACCAAAAATTCACAAGCAATACTCATCATGCCTATTACCATTAAACATCATACAACCATCTTTCAACACATTCCACAAGACATAGACACACATATATTTGTATGATTCAAACATACCAAAATAGCCTAAAATGAGCCATCACTCAAGGCTATATATACAAACCACAACATAAGCATTTACAAGCCAACTTAAGTGGCACAACACATTACAAAATATACCAAAATGACCAAAGTCCCTATACATGCCATATACCAAAATACAAAAGTTCAAAAGTACCAAATGATAGTAGGATAGAGTGACGAAGCCTCCGATGATCCCCAAATCTGAGCTAGCTTGATTTCACTATAAAACACAAAAAATTAAACAAAGTAGGCTATATAGCTTAGTAAGCTCATATGAAATAAACTCAATCTCAACATGAATATACAAATCATCAACTTGAACATATCATCATGAAATTCATTTAACTAACAAACCTTTCACATTTTTTATCTTAATCTTATGTATGAACTTCATAGCTTCTTCGATTTAAGCTTATACAGTTCATGTACATACCTATACCATCTCGTATCAATCTCATACATAATCACATCTTTCATTTACCCATTGAGCCATTCGGAATACTATCGGATACTTGGGAAACTTGCACACTAAGTGCCAATATCATGGCCCGAAGCCAACTCAATCTCATATCACATATATTGCTCATACTAGAGCTATCAACAGGCCTGCTCACACAAGCTATCAGTCGAGACGTAGCTACACGGTGCTGCTCACACAAGTTGTCAGGTATCCACAACTCATGCCGGTATACTCAGCCACCGGTAAGACGTACATGACCAGCACTCGAATCACATAATCACATTAATTCCCTAATGACATGTCACTAGTATCCAAATCTATTCCTAAGGTTCAACCGTGATTTCGAATGCCGAATCATCGTCGAATCATTGTTGAACATGTCTGTAGTCTTGTATCCATAGTTTATGCAATATCAAAGCTTTTAAATCATAAATATAACAATGCTTATTACATATGAACTTACCTCGGATGTAAAAATGACTAAACTGGTCGATTAATCAAGAACCTTGTTTTTCCCTCGATCTAAATCCGAGTTTCGCTTTTCTTAATCATGCAAGAAAGGAGAAGTAGCCGAACTTCAAAGCCCTAACAATGGCTATTTTACTCTTAAAAACCAGTGAAAGAAACACTTTGAGAAGATGATATATTATTATTACATATTTTACTTAACTTAATTATTGATTTACTAATTTAACCTTACAAATTAAACTTTAAAAACACATAAACCATGTCCATGAAAGTCCACTTATTAATATATTGGGATAATTACAACATAAAATCCATCAAATATTTAATTTCATAGGCATTTGATACCTTTAACTAATAGAATAGCACTTTTGCACTTTACGCGATTTAGTCTTTTTTATCAAATTGACCAATCAAAAGATAAATTTTCTTAACAAAATTTTTACACAAACATATTATCATGCTGTAGACATTAAAATAATAATAAAATAATTATTTCAACCTCAAATTTGTGGTCCCAAAACCACTGTTCTGATTTGACTAAAAACGGGTTGTTATAGGTTGGAAGTTCAAGTCGGAGCTCACACTATATGTTCAACGATTCGATATAAACTATGATTATTTTGATTTAGGTTATAAGTGACATGTAGTAGGAGTTTGAGTTTAATGGTGTTGTTTTAAACTTTGTTTAATTAAGGTTTAGTAATGTGTATATATGTAGTAATTTGGCTCATGTATTCTCATATGAGTGCTTTTGGTTATTTGGTTCATTTCTTATGAAAATGGCTGCTGATTTGGTAAAATGAATGTGAATGAGAGGAATGAGATGGAATGAATTAAGGATTGAAATTACAATTAATTGACACATTATTGAATGCGATTATTGAATGTGAACTAGTTTGATATTTAAATTATGGTACCAATGAGGTTACATTGGTTAGACACATAGGTTCAATGTTTTAGTATGTTTTTAGCATGTTTAAATGTGTTTTGAATAGGTGAAAATGGTTGGAAATGGATTGGTTTGTTACTTAAAAAATGGTAGTTGAAATTGCTTATCTTAGTAGTCATTTTAGGTGCACACGGCTTGGGACATTATCTACCACATGGCCATGTGCCACGCATGGTCTCCTCTCACGGCCGTGTTATTATTGATTTTTTTTAGGTGCACATTTTTCCACAAGGCATCAGTCTATTACATGGCCTGGAGACACGGTCATGTGACCCTATTATGAGTCGCACACGGTCAAGCACACGGTTTGCGACATGGCTGTGTGACCCTAACTTTGAGCTGTCCATGATTTGGCCACACGGCCATGTTCCTGAGCCACACGGCCTGGGCTCTGTCACACGACTTGGCCACACGGTCGTGTGACGTTTTTCAATTTTTTTCCACATTTTTCTATTTTGTTTTAGATTAGTCTCTTATTGTTTTCAAACTATTTTTAAGGTCCCATAGGCTAGAGTTAAGGTTGTTTTTGTATGAATGATATGATTGATGATTGACTATTGATTTAAGATGATTAAAGTGAATTCTAAATTATTGTGATTTATAATTGAACTGAAATTTTTGAAAATGTTGCAAATTAGTTCTAGTTAAATTTTGGATGGTATTTGTTAAATTTGAGTAATAATTATGAATTTATGAAGCATTCTATGTTTATTTGAGATAACTAAGGTGAAATAAATTGAATGTGTTATATTGTGGTTATGACTGTAGCATTTCATAACTTGGGTTTGACAACCGGATCAGGTTATGGGTGTTACAATATCTGTTAAATTTAACCCTCAATTACCTTAGAAGATTAAACATGAACCAATTAAATAATGTGTCAATTAATTATAATTTCAATCCGATTAATAATTAATTCTTTTGTTACCTTACAATTAAAATGCAAGCCTAACATAGCATGATTTTATTTAATTGAACAATTTACCAAGGCCTAATAACAACACAAACACGTTTTTTAAAAACTCAAGTGGGCAGAATGCAATTAATCTAACACGAATGAAATTAAGTCATTTTAATTAATTTAGGAACATCAACATAACAAGTATTCATATTTATGATCACAAAATAAACTGAAAAAGATAAAGAGAAGGGAATTAGAAAACAAATCTCGATGATTCTCCGAAGCCAGATTAGTGTTCTCCTCTTCTTCTTTACTCGTTCTATCGATCAAAGGCCTTCATGAATGCTCGACCGCTACTTCTCTAAGGGGCATGCTACCTCTTTTTCAAGAGGGGAACTCGAGAAAGGGAAGAAAGACACGAAATGGGAAGATAAGAGAGTGAAAGAGAGAAGTGGAGTAGAGATGAATGAAAGATGAGAGGTGTGTTGAATGAGGAAGTGAATGCAGCTAGTTATACTTGAGTTTGGCAGCTCAAATTAGCTAAAAATAGCATGGAACCCCCTTCACATGGTCGAAAATGCTAGCTGGGAGGAGTGTTTGAATGAACTCGCTATTTTTAACTTATGGCTAGAAATTAATTGCATGAAAAGGGGAGAGGGGTTTGAACGGCATTTAGGAATAGTTAAAGGGCTGATTTGTAAGTTTTAAAATCAGCTAAAATTAGTTGATTTGATCAGCAAGATGGGACGTTTGGACTGCTCACTTGGGATTGTCCATCCTCCCTTTGTATTTGCTCAATTCAGGTCATTTTCTCTACTTCAAGCTATTTGTTTTTCTTTGATAAAAATTTAATTGGGATAGCTATTTTACGAGAGTCCAAAGGCATAAATTTAAATCCTTCATGGCTATTAATTCATCATCTTGAGCTCCCAATGTGGCTCGTAAATTAATTCTTCCAAGGTGACTACCGAGCTGTTTCTTTACCCTTTGTGCAACACTATCAAAAATAGATCAAATTATGCAAAATTATTATAAAAATAATTAAAATTCAAAATATTTCATAAATCAGTGCAAATTAATTATTTTATAATAAAAGTATAAAATTCAAAAAAAATCACTTAGAAACTGCATGAATTAATGTTTAAAAGGTGTTGGAAAAGTCTATATATTTTTGTGTTTACACACCCCCAAACTTAATTCATTGCTCGTCCTGAGTAATGCACAAATTGCAAAAGAAGCTTATGGAAATCACCTTTGAAAAGTTTCTTCAAAAATCACTTCTTCCCAGAATTATGAGTTTAGTGTAATTATGCTCAAGAACAAAAATTTTGAAATTATGCAACTTAAGTATACACATTATTCGAATTATTCTCAATTATAATCATGATAGCAAGAATAAACTAAATGTTTTATCAATAAAGATGTGTTAAATTCTTACCAATTAATTTTTATTTCCTTATTTAAGACTAAAATGTAATCCCCAAGTTTAACTATGCCTTCATAAGTTGAGTTTAATAATTTCTCTCCACTAATGTAATTAGCACAGAAATCTAAATCAATAGGTCTTTTAAATAGGTTGTAATGTGGCTTGGCTAAGGGTAGCTAAAAGATAGATAATTTAAGCTAAAAACCCTAAACTCAACTTGCATCGAACCTTTGAAATAAATACCTCCAAATTCACAAACTCATTTTTCATTTGAGTACACATGCTCCTTGTACATCTATTTTTTCAAGTACATATGCTTTTTAACACACTCGAACATATTACTGCATATTCTACAATATTTTTTGGGCATTTGATACTTCTTCTCAACTCCCCCAAATTTATTTTCAGAGAATATTCTGGATAGGCTGAGTCTAGTGTTTGGGACAATTTCAAGATAAATATTAGAGAAGGGATGGCTTATTATTGCAAACTTCAAATCAAAACAGACCATATAATCTCAAAGTTGGGTTTCAAGGGATAAATATTCATTAAGGTTGGCTTGAAAGGCTCAAACGATCCAAATAAAAGTTTGCCTAAATCATTTTCAAAATTACATGCCTCCTAGGATTTCGCCTCAAGAAATTACTAAGTCAATTCTAGAGACTTAAACTTTCGTGCATTCTTACCTTTTCTAAAGAATTAAAATTTCATGGTATGATTTACATACCTTATTAAGACTAACATTTATGTCATAATCCAGCCAACATAACAATTATTGAGATAATATTTATACTAAAATTTAGCATAATCAACAAAATTTCAATTTTTTTAGCAAAATATAACTTAATCATAATTTGATAGGGAAAAATAACTACTGAAAGAACAATTCAATTTTTTGGTCCCCCTACTTAAGATAAAAATGTCCCCAATGTTAAAAACAATAGAGAGAACAAAAATATAGAAGTAAATAGATACTATACACCAAGTAGTATCCTATAAAAAAGAGGTGAGTCAAATTTGACTGCTTAAATACTAAGCTTTTCCCAGATAGGTCTAATCCTAGACATGTACATATCTATTTCCACACTTCTTATTTTGCAAATTGTTCAATTTTATTAATGATTTCAACCTCTTGTTTTATTATGCAAGAAATAAAAATATCCTAAATGAACTTAAAGCCTAAAAGCTTAAAATATCCTAAAAAGGAAAAATAAAGTAAAGATATGATCCTCGTACTTTTTATTTATTTGCAGACCCCTCAAAATCTGACCTATCTTTTGCTTCATCGTCCTTGTTTTTTCTTGAATCGCCTCGTTCCTTCCTCATCATTGGAGTCCATGGATCAAATATAAAGTCTGGAAATTTAGGCACAAAAATAAATGGGTTGTGAAATATTTTCTTAAAAGCATCTCTAATTGAGTCATCTCGTATTTTTTAGTATCTCTAATAAGCTTGTTGCTGCCACTGCAAATGTTGCATTAAATCCATCAATTTTGACAACTCATCTCGAAGATTTGGGCGAGGCGAATGAGTTCTAAACATTGGGGTAGCCATGTCAGGTTTGAAAATTGGTTCAGTTGGCTCTGCCAAGTCAGGAATTTCAATTGGCTGCATTGGTTCTGATTGTATAGGAATTTCCTCTTCTTTGGTGTCATCAACCGATTCAGCTTGCTTTTGAAGAATAGAATTTCCTACTAATCAAATAAGGTCTCAATCTACAATTGTACCTTGGCTATATCCTATCTCCTTTACATTTGCATGAATTTTAGCTTCCAAGCATAAATGTAACGTCCCAAAAATTAGGGGCTATAATTTTGTTTAAAATTCATGTTGTGCTGGAACGGCTAGCTATTTGAGTGTATTTGGGGGGTTCTAAGGAGGCCTGGGTTCGAGTCTGAGCTTTGGAAAAATTTTAGTTTTTGGCCCTTAAGAGGAGAGGGCTGTTAGCAGTAGGACTTAAGTATATTTGTGTGCGTTTAGGTGTCACAAGATAAGCATGTGACTTATGGCTGTGGCGTCAATGAAGTAGCATGGGGGAGTGGGGTTCGAATCCCATGGAAAGCAAATGAGAGCTTTTATTTTATGTCATGGGAGTGGAAGAAGTAGAGTTTGTATCAAACTCTACAAGGGAGGTTGAAGAATTGGTCAAAAATTTCAAATGAAAGGATGGGAGGAATTTTAAGAGATTGGGGTGGAGAAAATCGGGGAAGTGGATGTGTGTGGGAGTGTTGACCGAAATTGGGAGTCTAGGTAGGAAGAGAATTTCGGCTAGGGGATTTGTATGAAGCAAATTTCAGCTGAAGGGTTTTTTGGGAAGCATTTCAGGATTTCTTCTCTGAAGCATTTCGTTCATTTTTCTCTTACCTTTTGTGCATTTTTCTCTTCTTGCTAATAGCCTTTCATATACTTTTGTTACTCGATTTAGCTTTTCGTTTACAAACATTTGGTTGGCCAAATCTTTACCCTTCTTCCTATTTCTCTTTACACTTCGTTCGTCTTCTTTCCTTTTCCTCTAAGCCGTATAGCTACACTTCTCCCTTTTTGATTTTCCTTTAGCCGAATACAATTCTTCTTAAAGATTTGGTTCTCCTTCTACTGGCCGAATCCTGTAAGCCGAATCTACATACTCTCTTCATCCTAAATCTTTTATTCTTGGTGGTTGGGGCCGAATCCTATTGTCAGACAACTAACGATTGTCGTCGTTCATTGGTGTTGGTAAGGGTGGAGTAATGCAAATATTTTCTTAATCCGTTGCTAGTTAGAATTCTGGTGACTTCATGAGTAAACGTCGGTCTCTCTCTTTTCTCTGTGGGGGCCGAATGTTGGATGGTTGCTAACACTCTCTTGTTCATCAAATATTGCTAGGGACTCGTTTTCATTAGCCAAGGAATAGAGCCGATGACCGTTGCACTGTAGGAGATCGCGTCTCATGGTAAGTGAAGTTAGTTGAGTAGAGTATTTCAATATTATGGATCTCCAAGGGCGTTGAGACTAACTAATGGTCAATTGTTATCATAGGTGCCTCGAGAAGTGTCTTAAACCGCAATCCAAAGCAGGTGTGTAATCGTACACCCACTCAAGTTTCTGTCAATGCGATGAACGAATGTGTGCACTCACACCCTGATGAACTGTGAATCGGCTAAAGCCGAAAAACGATAAACTGAAACTTTGGCATCCGAGATCACTCGAGCGTGCGAACGCTTGTAAAGGTAAACCGAGCCACAATCATTGGCGATAGACTGTGGGGAATGCCACGAATTTTCTTGTGGGCCTACGTCGTAATGGGCCTTGTTGGGCCGAAGTGAGCCCAATGGGCTAATGGGCTCACAGGGGCGAAATCCATGGTAAGTGTCGGATAATAGATACGGCTGCGAGGTTCGCATAACCGTGATCGAAAATGGGCTGAATGGGCCACACGAGCATGTGGACCCGCTTGGGTCGAAAATTGGGCTTTAGGCCCAATTGCACCGTTTTGACCAGAAAGGGTACCTGTGTCGCTCAATGCGACTGTAGGCCTTTGGAGAGGCTGTTAGATGACTAAATTACTGAAATACTCTCGATGGGTAAAATTACCGGAATACCATCGAGGGGTAAATTACCGTTTTACCCCCAACTGACCAAATGACCGTTATACCTTTAGTGGTAGTATAAGTGATGTATGTGTATTTTGTATGACTAATTATGATTGTGATATACTGCATACTTGGGTTATATATGACATGACATGCTGCATTGGGTTGGGTTCTGTATTTTGGAGGAAGTACTGTACTGGTGGCTATGCCACGATTTACTAATTTAGTGGCTTTGCCACGTATACTGATTCTACTGGCTCAGCCACGTTTACTGTTATTAGTAGCTTTACTGTGTTGATTTTAGCAGCTCGGCTGCGTTATTGGTGTGTAGGGCTGGGTGGGTTGACTTGGTCCCCACATGGTGTGTAGGGTTGGTACGGGTGGTGTGATGGTTAGACTGGGTTGGGCTGCATTCTGTTTGCATTGACATGATATTGGGCTTGGACCCACTCTGATTCTGTATAGGGCTAACGCCCGCACCGAATCAGATGAATAGGGCTTGGGCCTGCATCAAATCGTAGTAGGGGATTACACACTGAGTTCTCGTAACTCACCCTTTTTCCTTAACTGTGCAGGTAATCCCCAGTCTTAAACGATTTGGAGTCACGAGGGACTCGGAGGTAGCCACATGATCGATATGTGTTAATCGCAAACTTAGTTATTTTATTTAATTTAGTTTTACTATATTGGGCTAATGATTCTGTAATAAGGCCAATTTGGGATTTTTAACTTTTAATTGGTATTTTCTGTTCATTACTACCTGCTAGACTAGGAAACGCGAGTTTTAAAACGAAAACAGTTTTTCAAGGATATTACGATTTTCAAACCTTAAAATATATATATACAACTCAAGCGAGCTTCCGCGATTCTTAAATCTGTATAACAAATGATTTAATTAATAAGGAAATAATGTGTTTACGAAATTACTATCCTAAAAGTCTTAAAGAGAATAAATGTTTTGTGTTGGGTTTTTCCGAGCTTGCCGGTTTACAAACGTCACTTGATGTGACACGTCAGATCCGGTCGTAACGTCTAGGCCGGGTTTGGGGTGTTACAATAAAATTGTTATTGCAAAGGGAAAATTGGCTAGACCAGAATGTCTAGGGGCAAAGTTTCGAATTTCTTTAAGAATAATATTTCCCACATTAATGGTCTTTGTTTTCATAATTGAGTATATCAAGACCATTCAATCTACTAAAATCGTAGTCCGAAGTGAGAGATGCATAAGACTGAATCGGACAAAATAAAACCATACATTTGCTAATGGGGTCATGTAACATCCCCAAACCCGGCCCATTCACTACGACCGAATCTGGTTATGTCACTGCGGAAAGATGGTTGGAAACATTTTTTACTTAGAAATTAAAAACATGAAAATATACTGACTTTTTGAAGATCCACGCCCTTCTTAATACGATACTCAAAACTTTGTTATTATAAAATATTCTTTTTAAAACTTTAGTACATATAAAACCAATGTGAATACATAGGTTGCTGATAATAAATCCATGTCCACTTGATAGTTCAATTTAATCAAACTCTAGTTAAAGTAGTACCAAAGATAGTTATTAAAATAATTCTAAGATAATTCCCAAAATACATAAAAGTCAAAAAGGCCCTTATTACAACAACATTTAAAACCAAATACTTAATATAAATAAGATTAAAATATTTAAACTCTTCCTTCTGAATGGGCCACCATGTGTCCTCTCCGATCCCGGTCCAATCTACGCATCACCTGAAATGGTTAATGAAAAGAGTGAGTCCACTGACTCAGTGCATAAACACAACACATATTTCCATCCGTATGGGCTTGGCCCATACCCACACAGCCATCGAAACAAATCATGCAAGAATGCATCTCAGCCCAACCTACAATCCAACCGTACGCCAACCTTAGCAGACTCCCTGCCTAAGGCCGTGGATAAACCACCACTGGTCACATCGTGATCCATACCCTTACCTTGGCAATTCGCTGCACAAGGCCGTGGCTGAGCCACCGATCAACCAAAATGATCTCAATATTGTAATCTGTCTACGGTGACGCACATAGCCATCAACCGCCGAGATGGGCACCGAGCCACACCTCCCTTGAGGTAGCACACAGCTAACCCTCAAGCGCTAATGTAGCCGGAGCTATCATTAGACCACGTACAACTTGTGTACACTTCCTCCTTCTTCAATCCAATCCCATGCCCATGTGTCAATAAATCATGCAAGAATATCATAAAGAGTGAGTATTTATTATTTATCAATACCACATCAAACATATATAAAATATACAAATATCACAACCAATCTTACCATCATCGGTTCACATCACTCAAGCCATTATAAACGGCTATTACACATAATACACATATAAACATGTTAGCAAACCAAACCACAGAGATAGTGCGATGATTACGCACCTAATTACTAGCACAACCGATCAACCCCGAAACGCTACTCTATGCCTCTCCAAATGCTGCCTATACGAACCCCGAAAAGGTCTCTGCGTTAGGCTCTTCTCCCCTACAAACGGCCTTATCATCATATACTTTAACAACCTTAAACTTAATCGAAATATCACATACATAGCTTACCAAAAGCCTTACCACCACTTACCAAGCCGATCGCTAACTATCGAGACTAGACCGAAAGCCTTAAAATCCCGAATACCTTCAACCACGATTGCAACAAAACCCAAGAGGTCTAAACTAATATTCGGCCAATAGTGCTACCAAATTGAGGGAAAGAAATTCGGCAAAGGTGGTGGTGTAGATTCGGCTATCAATAAAATCAAGGGGTAGGGAATAGTGGTTTCGGCCAAAGAGAAGAGAAAGAAAGGTGCCTAGATGCTTTCTTGGTTTTGAAGGAACAAGGAAGGGATAAAAGAAAGAGTGAAGGATTCGCCCACTCGAAAAATGTGAGAGCAAAAGAATTTGGAGAAGAAGGTTTCGCAACCAAAGGAATTTGGGAGGCAAAATTCGGCAAGGGAGAGAAAGAAAATGATGAATGAAAATGAACACCTCCCCCCCTATTTATACTATTCGGCCAAGCTCCAACCTCCCAAAAAAAAATCCTCAAATCTCCTAAAACACCTCCTTCCATCCATTCAAAATAATTTGAATGAGTCAAACCTACCTAGCCGAATTTAAAAGAGAAGACCAAGTCTTTCTCCACCTTTCAAGCCTTCAAAACCGTCCACCACCAATCCTTAATGACGCAAAAACAAGGCCTCACCTGTTGCCCTTGCGAATAGAACACGAGACCCCTTCTAGCTCCCGAGGCGTCACTTCCCCATGCCTTATGTGGCGCCTCCTTGCCACTCTGCCACACCAATCTTTATGCCAAAACTCCACCTAAATTTCTCTTAAGGCCCCTCCATCCAAGCTCCCCTTTTAGCCCCTAAAACTAAAAATTTTCTAAAGCAACCTACCACCACCTAGGGTTCTCGGGACCCTAAAACTTACCCAACCACACCCTAGAGTGTGCCAACACCCGAGCTAAGCACCAAACGCCTAACCCCTAAAACCGTGGTGTTACAATTCTACCCTCCTTAAAATAATTTCGTCCTCGAAATTACTTGTCTAAACTAACACCACACTACACTATAGTCACAAGACTGATCTTAAAGAGCTAACATACTTTACGAGCAACAAAACAAACAGTCACCAAAACTGCCTCTACCACGTCCACGAGTATTGCGACCACGCCCCCTAGAACTCATATCTAGCGCCTCGATTTAGTCTGTTTAGAAAGTTTTATGCATTAGAAATTCTTGTTTCACTGTTTATCCACGTGCAATTTTATGAAAAGCAAGATATTTAGAAGTAGTTCTTTCGAGCAATCAAGTTTCATACCCTACCCAGAGGTAATTTCGTCATTTTCCTATAAGAGGTATTTCGGTGATAACTCGGAGTCAATTTTGAAAAATAGTTTTCCAACTTAAAGATATTTCAAAATTCACAAAATCTCAGGGGTCATCTTGAAAATTTGTGTTTCAACCCGGATGTGTTGCAAAATTTTAAATCGGGGTTATTTTAGAAAGTTTGGAAATCATGGGCATTTTCAGTAAATTCTCCAAATCGAATATCACAATATTTCACAAAAATAGAATTTTCTGATATTTGGTAAAATAGGAATATTTCAAAAAAGTTGAGAGAAAAAATCAATATTTAGAAACCAAGGGCATTTCGGTAACTTTATCAACCAGGGGTATTTTCGGTAAATTTTCACAAACCAAGATATCTTAATATTTGAAAACTTGAGATTTTGGTATTTTACCAAGTAAAAGCATTTTATCAAAAATTGAGGGTAGAACGGTAATTTTATAACACAGGGGCATTTTTGTAATTTTGCCACTAGGGGCATTTTGGTAATTTTGTAATTCGACAGACGTCTTTCAAAATCAGATTTAGGGTTTCACAAACCAAAGGGGTAAGTTTGAAAAATTTTAAAACAGGAGGTTTTAAAAACAGCAAGGCTAATTCCCTTTCGGGTTTTATTAATCGGTTTAGCCTATGAACAAGTCCTCTTGGTTAAGGTGAACCGTAGCTACGCACCAGGTAGGATTCCTGCGAAGAGGAGGTGAGTCACGTGGACTGCTTAAGTACCAAGCTCTTCCGGATCCAATCCTAGACATGCGCACACAGGTTGCCACACCTTAACTCGGCGACTTATTTCACAGGTTTGTTTAAGAGCTTTAAGTTTTATGCATATGTTTGAGTAGACTAATCCTAGGGTCCAACAGATCCTAGTATTCTATTCTACGAGCCCAAACTAACCCCAAATCAATTCATATAAACAAATCACTTCAAGAAAGTCCGAAGTACTTACCTGGTGGACTTCGGGTCGGAGGTACAGGTGCCATGCCAGAATAACCTGAAAAACCTTTTTATAAAAGCCCATTTTTTTTTCAAAAAGTCCATTTGAAAACTGTTTTGGGCCAAAACCCTCAAAGCCGAGTTTTGAATCGGGCTCTGATACCAAACTGTAACATCCCCAAACCCGGCCCATTCACTACGACCGAATCTGGTTATGTCACTGCGGAAAGATGGTTGGAAACATTTTTTACTTAGAAATTAAAAACATGAAAATATACTGACTTTTTGAAGATCCATGCCCTTTTTAATACGATACTCAAAACTTTGTTATTATAAAATATTCTTTTTAAAACTTTAGTACATATAAAACCAATGTGAATACATAGGTTGCTGATAATAAATCCATGTCCACTTGATAGTTCAATTTAATCAAACTCTAGTTAAAGTAGTACCAAAGATAGTTATTAAAATAATTCTAAGATAATTCCCAAAATACATAAAAGTCAAAAAGGCCCTTATTACAACAACATTTAAAACCAAATACTTAATATAAATAAGATTAAAATATTTAAACTCTTCCTTCTAAATGGGCCACCATGTGTCCTCTCCGATCCCGGTCCAATCTACGCATCACCTGAAATGGTTAATGAAAAGAGTGAGTCCACTGACTCAGTGCATAAACACAACACATATTTCCATCCGTATGGGCTTGGCCCATACCCACACAGCCATCGAAACAAATCATGCAAGAATGCATCTCAGCCCAACCCACAATCCAACCGTACGCCAACCTTAGCAGACTCCCTGCCTAAGGCCGTGGATAAACCACCACTGGTCACATCGTGATCCATACCCTTACCTTGGCAATTCGCTGCACAAGGCCGTGGCTGAGCCACCGATCAACCAAAATGATCTCAATATTGTAATCTGCCTACGGTGACGCACATAGCCATCAACCGCCGAGATGGGCACCGAGCCACACCTCCCTTGAGGTAGCACACAGCTAACCCTCAAGCGCTAATGTAGCCGGAGCTATCATTAGACCACGTACAACTTGTGTACACTTCCTCCTTCTTCAATCCAATCCCATGCCCATGTGTCAATAAATCATGCAAGAATATCATAAAGAGTGAGTATTTATTATTTATCAATACCACATCAAACATATATAAAATATACAAATATCACAACCAATCTTACCATCATCGGTTCACATCACTCAAGCCATTATAAACGGCTATTACACATAATACACATATAAACATGTTAGCAAACCAAACCACAAAAATAGTGCGATGATTACGCACCTAATTACTAGCACAACCGATCAACCCCAAAACGCTACTCTATGCCTCTCCAAATGCTGCCTATACGAACCCCGAAAAGGTCTCCTACGTTAGGCTCTTCTCCCCCCTACAAACGGCCTTATCATCATATACTTTAACAACCTTAAACTTAATCGAAATATCACATACATAGCTTACCAAAAAGCCTTACCACCACTTACCAAGCCGACTGCTAACTACTGAGACTAGACCGAAAGCCTTAAAATCCCAGAATACCTTCAACCACGATTGCAACAAAACCCGAAGAGGTCTAAACTAATATTCGGCCAATAGTGCTACCAAATTGAGGGAAAGAAATTCGGCAAAGGTGGTGGTGTAGATTCGGCTATCAATAAAATCAAGGGGTAGGGAATAGTGGTTTCGGCCAAAGAGAAGAGAAAGAAAGGTGCCTAGATGCTTTCGGTTTTGAAGGAACAAGGAAGGGATAAAAGAAAGAGTGAAGGATTCGGCCACTCGAAAAATGTGAGAGCAAAAGAATTTGGAGAAGAAGGTTTCGCAACCAAAGGAATTTGGGAGGCAAAATTCGGCAAGGAGAGAAAGCAAATGATGAATGAAAATGAACACCTCCCCTATTTATACTATTCGCCAAGCTCCAACCTCCCAAAAAAAAAAATCCTCAAATCTCCTAAAACACCTCCTTCCATCCATTCAAAATAATTTGAATGAGTCAAACCTACCTAGCCGAATTTAAAAGAGAAGACCAAGTCTTTCTCCACCTTTCAAGCCTTCAAAACCGTCCCACCACCAATCCTTAATGACGCAAAAACAAGGCCTCACTGCGCCCTTGCGAATAGAACACGAGACCCCTTCTAGCTCCCCGAGGCGTCCACTTCCCCATGCCTTATGTGGCGCCTCCTTGCCACTCTGCCACACCAATCTTTATGCCAAAACTCCACCTAAATTTCTCTTAAGGCCCCCTCCATCCAAGCTCCCCCTTTTAGCCCCTAAAACTAAAAATTTTCTAAAGCAACCTACCACCACCTAGGGTTCTCAGGACCCCTAAAACTTACCCAACCACACCCTAGAGTGTGCCAACACCCGAGCTAAGCACCAAACGCCTAACCCCTAAAACCAGGGTGTTACAGGTCAAGTATTCTGTGTGACAAGTGTGAGTCCCATGTTTCGATATAGTCCATTTAGAACCCGAAATTGTGAGTTCTTATAGAATTTCTTGTAATTTTTCAGCCTAAATATTTCCCATTAAGGAAGAATATTCATCGTCTTTGAAATTAGGTAAATCATAAAATTCATTAATTGAACTTGAGTTTAGAGGTACCTTAATTCCTCGGACAAAAATTTATGTTAAAGCACTTGAGGTCAAATTTGCATAAAATTCCCGAACTAACTCAACATTCGCACTGGGTCTTCTCTCACAAAACACTTCCCACTTTAAAGCTTCAGCAACTTTTTGAATGCTTGCCATGAAATCAGTATAGTTACTTTCTCTCAAAGTAAAACCTTTCTCTAGAAGCATTTGTTGATTCTTAAAGATGCTCTTGTATCTTGCCTTAGCTTCTTCAAAATGGAATTTATTTTTTAATTCATTGACTTGGACTAAGGATCGAGTTCTTTTACGAGGCATGATTCAACCTGATAAAAACTTAAGAAAATAATGTGAGGGTGTAGCAGTTGGTGTCAAGTAAGGGTTGGTTAAATGGTGATTAACGTCGACTAGGGTGTTGGGTTTGGTAGGTGTGACATTTATGGTGGTTGCTAGAAAATGGCTGAATGGTGGCTCGAAGACGTGGCAAGGAGTAGCGCGTGCAATAGGAACAGGACTGTGCGGCTACTGTTGCTTACATTTGGGATGTGCAGCTACTGGTGGGTGCAGTTGGGGCGAGTGGCTGCTGGTTGGTGCAGTTGTTGCTAGCAGTAAGGGACTTCGAGGGTTGGGAGGTTAAGGCCGATGGTATGTGATGGTGGAGAGGAAAAAGAGGGTTGGTGGTGTTAAGAATGTATGGGAAGGGAATAAAGATGGTGGTATTTAAAATGAAAGTAGGAGGGTGTTTAACTCAAATTTTTAGCTGAAATAATGATAAAATATTAACACTTCTAATTCTATACAATGTTAATAAAAATTAATATATAATATAAAACATATTAATATATTATTTTTCATTATCCTATTTATTAAAAATAAAAATTAAAAACCTTTATTTTAGTTCTTTGAAATATTTAAAAAAATACAACTAATTATTGAAAACAATTCAATTAAGTACTTGTACTAGAAAATAATTAAAAATAAAATAGAAAACTAACACTTAGATCAAAATTGACCCTTTTATTCAGCAAATCGAAACTTTATTCTGCAACTTAAGAAATATTTTCTCAGAAAATTATGTTAAAATAAATTCCTAGGAAAGATTGGAGGGGTCACAACCGGTCCCGCTTAAGTTCCACTCTCCAAGATAGAATTTATTTTTAACATATTAATTTAGAAAATACAACCTAAGTCATTTATTTGAAAAATAAGGACGAAAAATTAAAAATCCAATAAAATGAGCGAGGTATTATTTCGCTCGATTTTATCCCCCCAATAATGTTTCAAACGTTGAGCGTTAACTCTGAAATTACCTTTCTTACTGTGAAGCTCAACAACCCCGTAAGGGAAAACTTGATGAATAGTGAATGGACCGGGCCAATGAGATTTTAACTTACCTAGAAAGAACTTCAATCTGGAATTGAACAACAAAACTTGCTGACCTACTTCAAATTTTCGACATCGGATGTGCTTGTCATGCCATCTTTTCAATCTTTCCTTGAATAATTTGACATTTTTAGATGAGAACATTCAAAATTCTTCAACTCATTAAGGTGAAGCATCTGTTTCTCTTTAGCAAGCTTGAGATCCAAGTTGAGCTACTGAAGAGCCTAGTAAGCTTTATATTCTAACTGTAAGGGCAAATGATAGGATTTCCCAAAAATCAACTGATAAGGAGACATCTCTAAAAGTGTTTTGTATGTTGCCCTGTAGGCCCATAAAGCATTATCCAGTCTCTTGGACCAGTCTCGTCCATTTGGACAAACTACCTTTTCGAGTATACATTTTATTTCTTTATTCACCAATTTAGCTTGCCCATTTGTTTATGGATGGTAAGCTATGGCAACTTTGTGCTTCACTCCATGTCTATCGAGCAACAATTTCAACCATTTGTTCAGAAAATGGGACCCCTCATCACTAATGATAGCCCTAGGAATTCTAAGCCTTGCGAACACATGTTTTTGCAAAAAACTACATCACTACCTTGGCATCATTTGTCGGATATGCCTCGGCTTCAATCCACTTAGATATGTAATCTACTGCTACTAGAATGTACCTGTGACCAAAATGAGGAAAAGGACCAAGAAAGTCAATACCCCAAACATCAAATAATTCTACCTCGATAATTTTTATTTGTGGCATCTCATTTCTATTGGTTATTTTTTCACTCCTTTGGCATCGATCACAACTTTTCACGTAGGAATACACACCTTTGAATAGATTTGGCCAAAAGAATCCGGTTTGCAATACTTTTGCCGCATTACATGAACCCCCGAAGTGTCCCCCTGTAACACCCTAAACCCGGCCCAAACACTACAACCGGATTTGGTATGTCACTTGAGTGATTTAGCAAAACATGTCGCATTTTGGAAAACGATCTTTAGGTTTAATCATTAATACCGAAAACTTAATAATTTATTAAGTCATACAAGATATAAAGTTATAAATTGCTTTGATGAATTTTAATTAAAATCCAAAAAAAAAAAAAGAAACCTTGTACATGTCTTAGCATAATTTTAATCATAAAAATAAAAATGTCTAATAATTAAACCCAACTTAAACCCAAAAACATAAATAATAGTCTAGTGGCCCAAGGCCTTATTACAACGAAATATAAAACCCACTTAAGACAAATTTCTTAAAAATAAATAAAATAAAGTCTTTTTCGAATCCTCAAGACTCTATCGCATGGCCACCTTGCTCTCCTCTCCAAATCCGGTCCGATGCACTAAGTGCTACCCAAATTGTTAAAATAATAGGGTGAGCCATGAGACTCGAGGTGTGCAACCCACATGCACCATTAGATTTGGGCCTTAGCCCCATAGAACATATATCAGAATATATTATAACAGAAATTATGCAAAGCCCAACCCAACTCCTAGGTTTCCAACCGCTACACACCACCCTTACCTGCCAATCACACCATTGGGGATTTCTACAATCAAACCACACCGCTACACACCATCGATGGCAGTCATGCTGCAGTTAGCTGCTCATCGTCAAATCGTGACAGAGTCACCAGGCTGAAATGACATAAGCCACCAGAAAACAGAGTTGTGACAGAGTCACCAGGCTGAAATGGCATAAACCACCGTAATGTAACACTTCCCCTTTTCATCAATTCCCCTACCCCGAGCATACATAGAAATTTACATGCAAAACATATCTTTTTAACAGAAACATTCACTGAAGAATGGCAGAAAGCACTAACCTGATATTTAGCCTTGACCCTTCTCGGGTTTTCAAACGTTATGCCGGGATTTCGGCATTTAACAGAGTATAGCAGATTTATTACACATATACATATATATATATATATAAATAATCTAATGGTGTGAGAAGTTACACACCTGGTTACCGTTAGGACGACACTCTCTATGTCGACACTATCAGAAGCTGCTAAAACTACTATCTGTCTAAGATTTTGTTCGGATGCCGGTCCATAACCTACTAGCCAATCCCGAACTGCTGACACCGCTCGCTTTTTAAACTTAGGGATTGGTTTTACAGATCCAATCCGCTCCTTTGCCTGATCCATATTTGATTCCATCGAGGGACCTTATCAGTTGCTACCATTGTAACATGTGGTTGTTGATCCATAACATAGGGTTAAGATTACGAATACGATAATCTAACGTAACAAAAATCTAGAGAAAACTACCTTACCTTAAAATCCTGAAAAGAGGTATGATACATAGAGACTAACGATTTTCGGCTTTTAGATCTAGACGATCAGGTCTCCTTCAAATCCCGGAATGCCGCCCAACATAGCACCATTAAACTATTAGTTTTTCGACTTTTGCCTTTCAAGAACTGAAATAGAATATGAGGTCTAACAGAAGTCGACACTTACCTTAGTATAGGGAATTCGGCTAGCACTTGGAGAGAAGATTCAGTAATGTCAAAAAAAAAAGATTTAAATGCCGGAAGAACTAATTCTCAACTAGGATGAATAAAGAAGAACTATGGAGATTTCGGCTTTTTAGAGAAATCGGCTCAAAGGGAAAAAGAATAGAGAAGAGGTTTCGGCTTTTGAAGAAATTGAAAAAAGAAATTGGAGAGGGAGAGACTAAGAATTTTGGCACAATGGAAGGAGAATAAATTAGGGTTTAAATGTCAGAATCAATGAGATATCCTCCCCTATTTATAGAAATTTCGGCACCTATTGTTCAAACCCGAAAATGCCCTTCCTGATAACTAAAAGTCAAGCTAAAAGAAAAGGGAAAATTCGGTACCCATATATACTAAAATAAATAAATAAATAGAATACAATAAACCTACACTCCCTAATCAACTCAAACTTATCACTAATTAAATTCCTTTATTATCTTAAAAATTTATCCTCATCAAAAGTCCTTTTATTTAGCCCAAAAATTCAATTTGAATTTCATTCAAATAGCTTCCCGAACAAAGACCATCTTTTGGCATTTTGGTCCAATTCAAATACCTTCCCACGCCAAAGAAGAAAATTTCAAGCTATTGCGCACAAGGCAACTCGAACCCGAGACCTCCAAGCACAACCACACGCTACTGACCATCGCACTGAACCATTCTTGTGATATATTCCGTTGTCAACTTCTTTTAAAGTATACTTTCCAAATGACCGAATCATTCTAAGAAATCCAAAAATATTAACCGACACCCAGATTTGAACCTCTGTCCTTTTTCACTATGAGGCACGCCCTTGCCGCTCGCCACCCGTTTCATTTGAGTCATAATTCCTTCCCAATTAATTATCAACATTTATTCCGTGCTCCAGGTTTACTTAAAAAAAAAACCCAACATTTCGCGCACAACGCGACTAGAACCTTGTTCCCCCTACTACTCCTAACGCCTTTGCCACTGGGCCAGGCGTTTCCTTGGGTCATGAAACAGCCCTAACTAATTATAAGGCCTAAACTCTGGCCTTCATACTATCATATGCGCAATAAAAATTTTTGCCATACCCAAGACTTGAACCTTTGACCTCCAACTTATTCACAACGCCCCAAGCCACCAGACCACCTACTTCTTTGTGATATATTTTAACCCAACAATATTTTAAAAGCCTTATGACTATTACCAACCTCCCTAAAAAGAAAACAACATTTTTGCTAAAGCCCTAGATCGAGCCTAGGACTTTTTCAACACTACCAACCCTTCCTAAACCTCTTAAAAATTAAACTAAACTTGCAATAATAATTTTTTTAAAAGACAATGTCCACTCAAACTTTTCATGATAAAATAATTTATTTCTGTTTGAATAGTATTTTTAAGAAAAATTAACTATTTAAATGCATTAGTGACATTATAAAAGCAGAGGGACAAACTGTGTAAAAGTAAAGCATATAAATCAAATCCCCAAATTTTAGCATAATCTAGGGGTCAATTAAAAATTGACCATTATCTTATTTTAGTATAAACCACATGTTAATTTTTTTAGTACATTTAAATTATATATACTCATATTGTATATTAACAAAAATTTAACGATAGAAATTGATATTATAAAAAATATATAAGAACTAAATTATATTAAAGTATAAAAATTAAATCGAGAATAATCGAAAAATTAATATTTCTAAATTATAACTTCGTTCATCACACTGATAACATAAATAAAATAATTAATTATATGACAAGGACAAAGTTATGGAAAATATTTGATAAATTGATGCATAAATTGACTACATAGAGTTTAATATTATGCCACATTAAATTTTATTATAATTCAGTTAATATATTTAAAAGGGAGGAAAAATTAGTAAACAATAATTACAAGTTTTTTTTTTTAACGACAAAAATCCATTCTCTCGACACACGAACCCACTTATTCTAGGCCCAAATTCAGGGTGTTACAATTCTACCCTCCTTAAAGAAATTTCGTCCTCGAAATTTCCAACTAACTAGTAATCATACTACCTAAGTCTCACTACCATGCTTTCGCTACGCACTCCAATACTAAACCCAAAATAGACACTTAGTATTCTATGGTAGAGTACGCACCGGTATTCACATCTAGAGCGTCCTCGTCCCCTTGTACTCATTCTTTCGATCGACGTTTATCTAATTAAGAATTTTATGAATCATTAATTCTTTCCACTGATTAACCACGAACAATCTTATGACTAGCAGTTTTAAGGGTAGTTCTTTCGAATTCGCATTCATAATTTAGTCTCATGTTCGTACCCTCTAGTTCTAGGAAACACATACACTCAATTAACATACAAAGAATCATCCATAAACTTACATTCATCAAATAAAGGAGTTTTCATTGTTTCACTACCCAGGGGTATTTTCGTCATTTTATCCTACAGGGGTATTTTTGTAATTTTCCAAAATATGGTTCCTTGGTGATTTTATGACATAAGGGTATTTTGGTAATTTTTCAATCTGGGGGTATTTCGGTAATTTTGACATACAAGGGTATTTCGGTAATTCTGGCATCCAGGGGTTTTTCGGTCATTTTGAAATCCGGGGTATTTTGGTCATTTTGCACATCAGGGGTGGTTTGGTAATTTTACAAATCAAAGGTATTTTCAAAGGAAAATTTTACAAAACTAAGAAGTTCTTTTTTTTTTTAAAACAGGGGTGTCTTGGAGAATTTGATTTCGGAGGAATAATAATAGTGTTCAGGTGTTTGTGGGTTTGTTATCGTGTGTTGTGTGAGTTTTTCTTTGCTAGGGGAAATTTCGTTGACTTTGTAAATCGGGGTGTATTTGCAAATCATGAGTATCTTGGTATTTGTTTTCAAAGTAAGGGTGTTTTAGCAATTTGTAAAAATAAGGTGGCTGGTCCCTTCCACGGTTTTAATTATAAGGTTTAGCCTGTCAACAAGTCCTCATGATTAGGGTGAACAGTCACTACGCACCAGGTAGGATTCCAGCGAAGAGGAGGTGAGTCCCTAGGACTGCTTAAATACCAAGCTCTCCCTGAATCCACTCCTAGACATGCGTATGCCCGTTGCCACACCCTAACTCGGCTAAGATGAACAGACACTACGCACCAGGTAGAATTCCAGCGAAGAGGAGGTGAGTCACTAGGACTGCTTAAATACCAAGCTCTTTCGGATCCAATCCTAGACATGCGTATGCCTGTTGCCACACCCAAGCCTTGCGACTCATTTACGGGTTTGTTTAGTGAAATTAAGTCTTATGAGCCTTTAGAGAGTGATTTAAGCTAGGGCTAAAGTCCATCAAGCTCTAATCTAACTAATCTACGTCCCATAAAGCCTATCAAGCCCACAGATATATATCACACAATGGTTCAGAGTACTTACCTGGCAGACTTGGGCCGGAGACGCAAGTGCCATGCCGAGCTAACAAACCTGTTATTATTTAAAAACATGCATGTTTCAAAAGCCTAACTTTAGAAAACGTTTTGAGCCCAAAAGTTATAAATTGCCTTGATGAATTTTAATTAAAATCCAAAAAAAAAGAAACCTTGTACATGTCTTAACTTAATTTTAATCATAAAATTAAAAATGTCTAATAATTAAACCCAACTTAAACCCAAAAACATAAATAATAGTCTAGTGGCCCAAGGCCTTATCACAACGAAATATAAAACCCACTTAAGACAAATTTCTTAAAAATAAATAAAATAAAGTCTTTTTCGGAATCCTCAGTACTTTATCGCATGGCCACCTTGCTCTCCTCTCCAGCCCGGTCCGATGCACTAAGTGCTACCTGAAATTGTTAAAATAATAGGGTGAGTCACGAGACTCAGTGTGCAACCCACATGCACCATTAGATTTGGGCCTTAGCCCCACGTAACATATATCGAATATATTATAACGAAATTATGCAAAGCCCAACCCCACTCCTAGGTTTCCAACCGCTACACACCACCCTTACCTGCCAATCACACCATTGAGGATTTCTACAATCAACCCACACCACTACACACCATCGATGGCAGTCATGCTGCAGTTAGCTGCTCATCGTCAAATCGTGATGTGAGTCACCAGTCGAAATGGCATAAGCCACCGCAATGAACACTTCCCCTTTTCATCAATTACCCTACCCCGAGCATACATAGAAATTTACATGCAAAACATATCTTTTAACAGAAACATTCATCAAGAGTGGGCGTAAAGCACTAATCTGATATTTAGCCTTTACCCTTCTCGTTTTTCAAACGTTATGCCGGGATTTCGGCATTTAACAGAGTATAGCAGATTTATTACACATATACATATATATATATATAAAACATCTAATGGTGTGAGAAGTTACACACCTGGTTACCGTTAGGACGACACTCTCTATGTCGACACTATCAGAAGCTGCTAAAACTGCTATCTGTCTAAGATTTTGTTCGGATGCTTAGTCCCACAACCTCATCGCCAATCCCGAATCGACACACCGCCGCTTTTTAAACTTAGGGATTGGTTTTACAGATCCAATCCCCTCCTTTTCCTGATCCATATTTGATTCCATCGAGGGACCTTATCAATTGCTACCATCGTAACATGTGGTTATTGATCCATAACATAGGGTTAAGATTACGAATACGATAATCTAATGTAACAAAAATCTAGAGAAAACTACCTTACCTTAAAATCCTGAAAAGAGGTATGATACTTAGAGACTAACGATTTTTTGCTTTTAGATCTAGACGATCAGGTCTCCTTCAAATCCCGGAATGCCGCCCAACATAGCACCATTAAACTATTAGTTTTTCGACTTTTTCCTTTCAAGAACCGAAATAGAATATGAGATCTAACAGAAGTCGACACTTACCTTAGTATAGGGAATTCGGCTAGCACTTGGAGAGAAGATTCAGTAATGTCAAAGAAAAAGATTTAAATGCCGGAAGAATTAATTCTCAACTAGGATGAATAAAGAAGAACTATGGAGATTTCGGCTTTTTAGAGAAATCGGCTCAAAGGGAAAAAGAATGGAGAAGACGTTTCGGCTTTTGAAGAAATTGAAAAAAAGCAATTGGAGAGGGAGAGACTAAGAATTTCGGCACAATGGAAGGGGAAGAAATTAGGGTTTAAATGTCAGAATCAATGAGATATCCTCCCCTATTTATAGAAATTTTGGCACCTATTGTTCAAACTCGAAAACGCCCTTCCTGATAACTAAAAGTCAAGCTAAAAGAAAAGGAAAAATTCGGTACCCATATATACTAAAATAAATAAATAAATAAATAGAATAAACCTACACTCCCTAATCAACTCAAACTTATCACTAATTAAATTCCTTTATTATCTTAAAAATTTATCCTCATCAAAAGTCCTTTTATTTAGCCCAAAAATTCAATTTGAATTTCATTCAAATAGCTTCCCGAACAATGACCATCTTTTGGCATTTTGGTCCAATTCAAATACCTTCCCACGCCAAAGAAAAAATTTCAAGCTATTGCGCACAAGGCAACTCGAACCCGAGACCTCCAAGCACACCCACACGCTACCACCCATCGCACTGTAACCATTCTTGTGATATATTCCGTTGTCAACTTCTTTTAAAGTATACTTTCCAAATAATCGAATCATTCTAAGAAATCCAAAAATATTAACCGACACCCAGATTCGAACATCCGCCCTTTTCACTATGAGGCACGTCCCTTGCCGCGGCGCCACCCGTTTCATTTGAGTCATAATTCCTTCCCAATTAATTATCAACATTTATTCCGTGCTCCGTGTTTACTTAAAAAAACCCAACATTTCGCAAGACAACGCGACTAGAACCTTGTTCCCCTACTACTCCTAACGCCTTTGCCATCACGAGCGTTTCCTTGTGTCATGAAACATTTCAACTAATTATAAGGCCTAAACTCTAGCCTTCTTACTATCATATGCGCAATAAAAATTTTTGCCATACCCAGGACGAACCTTTGACCTCCAACTTATTCACAACGCCCCAAGCCACCAGACCACCTACTTCTTTGTGATATCTTTTAACCCAACAATATTTTAAAAGCCTTATGACTACCACCAACCTCCCTAAAAAGAAAACAACATTTTTGCTAAAGCCCTAGATCGAGCCTAGGACTTTTCCAACACTACCAACCCTTCCTAAACCTCTTAAAAATTAAACTAAACTTGCAATAATAATTTTTTTAAAAGACAATGTCCACTCAAACTTTTCATGATAAAATAATTTATTTCTGTTTGAATAATATTTTTAAGAAAAATTAACTATTTAAATGCATTAGTGACATTATAAAAGCAGAGGGACAAACTGTGTAAAAGTAAAGCATATAAATCAAATCCCCAAATTTTAGCATAATCTAGGGGTCAATTAAAAATTGACCATTATCTTATTTTAGTATAAACCACATGTTAATTTTTTTAGTACATTCAAATTATATATACTCATATTGTATATTAACGAAAATTTAACGATAGAAATTGATATTATAAAAAAATATAAGAACTAAATTATATTAAAATATAAAAATTAAATCGAGAATAATAGAAAAATTAATATTTCTAAATTATAACTTCGTTCATCACACTGATAACATAAATAAAATAATTAATTATATGACAAGGACAAAGTTATGGAAAATATTTGATAAATTGATGCATAAATTGACTACATAGCGTTTAATATTATGCCACATTAAATTTTATTATAATTCAGCTTAATATATTTAAAAGGGAGAAAAATTAGTAAACAATAATTACAAGTTTTTTTTTTTAACGACAAAAATCCATTCTCTCGACACACGAACCCACTTATTCTAGGCCCAAATTCAGGGTGTTACACCCCCACTTGGAGCTGAAAGACAATGATATAAAATTTCATGTACCTCATTTTCTGCTATACATCTCTCGATCATTTGATCTCCGCATTGTTTGAACAAGTATGGCTCTTCCCAGAAATAGTACTTCACACCATGGAGAAAATTTTTCCTTTACTGATACATCTTTTCAAGCAGCATCAAACCATAAGCTAAATAGTTAGCAAAATCAGCAAGTCAAGGGGTATTATGGACATGATTTACATTAAGTATGTGCTCATCCGGAAATGTCTCTTGAATGGGTATAAGAGGACAAGTTCCTTCTTGTGGCTCCAATCTGGATAAGTAACCTGCTACTTGATTTTATAACCCTTTTAGATCTTGAATTTCTAGATCGAACTCTTGAAGTAGAAGTACCCATCCGATGAATTTCAGCTTAGCATCTTTCTTGGAAAGTAAGTATTTAATTTTCGAATAATTTCTATAAATAGTCACTTTGGTACCTACAGGATAAGATTGAAACTTGCCAAAAGCAAAAACAATAGCAAGTAACTCTTTTTCTGGTACCATATAATTCAGCTGAGCTCCTGTCAGAGTCTGACTTGCGTAGTAGATGGGATGAAAAACTTTGTTCCTTCGCTGGCCCATCACAGCTCCTATCGCGAAGTCACTTGCGTCACACATTAATTCAAATGCCAATTCCCAATCCGATGTGATGATAATTGGTGCTGAGACCAATCGGTTCTTCAGATCACTAAAAGCTTTCAAACATATTTCATCAAATTTGAATGTTGTATCCTTCTCCAATAATTTGCATAAGGGTTTAGCAATTTTGGAGAAGTCTTTGATAAATATCTGATAGAATCCGACATGCCCCAAAAAGCTCCTAACACCCTTTACAGATGTTGGAGGTGGGAGTTTCTCCATGACATCTACATTTGCTTTATCTACCTCGATCCCTCATCTCATTATTCGGTGCCCCAAAATAATACCTTATCGTACCATGAAATGGCTCTTTTCCCAGTTGAGTACAAGGTTTGTTTCTTTGCACCGCCTTAGTACTTTGGCTAGATTGGCTAGGCAATCATCATACGTGTCTCCAAACACTGAAAAATCGTCCATAAAAACTTCCAAAAACTTTTTCACCATGTTAGTAAAAATTGTCATCATACATCTTTGAAACTTAGTAGGACCATTATATAAACCAAAAGGCATACGTCTAAAGCGAAATGTACTATATGTGCATGTAAATATTGTTTTGTGTTCATCCTCCAATGCTACAGTGATTTGGTTGTACCCTGAGTATCCATCGATAAAACAATAACAATCTCGCCTCGCGAGTCTATCCAGCATTTGATCTAAGAACGGAAAAAAAAGTTATCTTTCTGAGTCGCCTTGTTCAATTTCCAGTAATCTATACAAATTTTTCATCCCATAACCGATCTGGTCAGTATAAATTCGTTGTTTTCATTCTCCACAACCATAATGCCTCCTTTCTTTAGCACACACTGGACCGGACTTACCCATGAATTGTCTGAGATGGGGTAAATTATATTTGCATCAAACCATTTAATGATTTCCTTCTTTACCATATCCTTCATAATAGGGTTTAGTCTCTGTTGTCCATCAATAGTCCCTTTCTCACCATCTTCTAGGATGATTTTGTACATGCACACGGATGGACTAATACCTCATATATCAACTATGGTCCATCCGATAGCCTTTTTAAATTGTTTCGGTACTAGAATGAGTTTCTCTTCCTGCTCCTTAGTTAGCTGAGCTAAAATAATCACAAACAAAGTAGAGGCGTCACCTAAATAAACATGTAATGCCCCAAAAATTTAGTGACTTTAATTTTTCATGTTTGGACACAAATTGCTTGTTTGCTTTAATAGCTAAGTGATTTGGGTGTGTATGGGGGTGTGTGAGAAGCCTGGGTTCAAGTCTTGGCTTTTGTAGAATTTTTAAATTTTTCCCTTAAATGAACCTGGACACCGGCACTTAGGCTTTATTAATAATAATGCATGTTTAGTGACAGAAGAAGAGCTTGTGGCCTAGTGGCAAGTGGCGTGTTGTGTAACTATGAGGTCTAAGGTTCAAATCCTGGGATAAGCAATGGAGTGTTTATTTTGCTGCTTGAGCTGGGAAGGTAGAAGAGTTGGACTCAAACACTGCTGATGAGGTGTTTGAATTGGTCATGGAGAGATTGTAGGAGCAAATCGTGGAGAGGATTAAGGGAGAGTATTGTTGAGAGAATCAAGGAAGTGGATGTGTGTGGGAGTGTTAGTGTCGAATGGGGTGTTTAGCTACTCAGAGTTTCGGCTGAGACTTCCTTTGGGGGATTCAGTTTTGGTCATTTTTTGTTTTGGGTCTTTTGCTCTAAAATCCTGAAGTGCCGAAATAGCTTTCATTCCTGCTCTCTATTTTGGTTGCTAGTGTACTACCGAATTGACATTTAGGGGAACTGGTTAGTGTGTCGTTTACACCTTTCTTCATTGCCGAAATTGTATTGCCTCTCTCACTTTTGTTTTGCTTCTTCCCTTCTTCTCGAATTCTTCTCCTTTCAATCTCCCTTCTAAACCGAACCTTCCCTTCATCTTCCTCTCTGCTTCCCACTCTCTCCCAATCTTAGACGATTTCTTCATAAGGCTCTTTTTGTGTACTTTCATTTTATCATCTCCTCCCTATTGTACTTGGCCGAATATATCTAATCTATTCTAACCGATTCCATCATCATCCTTTTTCTTTTGTACCAAGCCAGATACCATAACCTTTAACTACTCTCTGGCAATCGGTTGAATTCCTCTACACAACTCTTTTTGCAGTCATCAATTTCGGTAAGTCTTTCAACTTTTCCAAGTAGGTTATTTCGTTACCTAAGTCACTCTCATTTGTTGGTTCTCTGTGTTTTAAAATCTCATGAAGGAAAAAGGGGATTCTCTAGTGTGTAGAGGCATTCACAAATCTTCCCTTCATCAACTGACTGATCATTGGAGGTAAGTTGGTTTGGTGGGCCGAATATGCTGTGATTTTGGTGTTGGGTTTTTACATCACATTTTTGTGAACAATTCTGTCTAATAAGAATCGCTGTTAAGCAGGTAATCATCAAGAACGTGGGGACGTGGCTTGGCCAGTAATCTTAGGGGAGTAGGCCATATTTCGTATAATCGTGGTAGGTGATGAATGATTAAGTGTGGATTAAGTGTCCATAAGAGGGTCTTTTACCCTAACGATTAAAGGATTAACGTGGACCATGTTTGAATTCAGGTTGGGTGCTCGTGGAGCTTGGAGCGGTTTCGTAAACAGGTTTGTAATCACACTATCTCTGCTAAGAATCGGCAAAAGCCGAAAAGCCGAAACTTCGACATTTAGGGCCTCACGAGCGTGCGATCGCTCGTGTGGAAAATCTGAGCCCACAACCGAGGGTGGTAGACTAAAGAGGCCACTACGAGTGTTCTCATGCACTTAGGCCGTATTGGGCCTTGTTGGGCCGAAATGGGCCGTGTGGGCCCAATGGGCTCGTGGGCCCCACACGGATAAAATTTACGAAGAGTGGCAGAAACTGGATTGGGCTATGTAGATCACATAGCCGTGATTGAATTTGGACCAAATGGGCCACACGAGTGTGTGGGCTCATTTGGTCCGAATATTGGGCTTTGAGCCCATTTACACTGTTTCGACCAAATGGATTATCTGTGTCGCTCGAGGCGACTGTAGACCTTCGGAAAGGTTGTTAACTGTACTGAGACCCCTAATGAGTAAAATGACTGAAATACCCCAAATGAGTAAAATGACTGAAATATCCCTAATGAGTAAAATGACTGAAATGTCCCTAGCGAGTAAAATGACCAAATTACCCCTAAAGGACAAAATTACCGTTTTACCCCTAATGCATGAAAATGACTATTTTACCCCTAGAGATAGATTGGCAGATGAAAATATGTACTGTATGACTGTGCTGAGTAGGACATGTTGCATACACGAAATATTGATGACATGGCATACTTGCATGGGGTTGGGATTCTTTATATGAAGGAAGTATCACATCGTGGTGGCTCGCCACACATATCGATCATCGTGACTCTGCCACAATTATCGCTTCGTGGCTTTGCCACATATACTATACTGGCAGCTCTGCTGCGTTATTACTACTGGCAACTATGCTGCAATTTTGGGGTGAGGGCTTGGTGGGTCGACTTTGTCCCCACATGGTGTGTTGGGTTGGTACGGGTGGTGTGCTGGCTGGATTGGGGTGGGTTTGCATACTTGCAAAGATACCGATCATCAGACGGGCTTAGGCCCACACTATTTCCATATTGGGCTAAGGCCCACACTGTACTATTACTGAATAGGGCTCAGGCCCAGACTGTTACTGCATGATAGGGGATTACACACTGAGTTCTCGTAACTCACCCTTTTCTTTTAACTATGCAGGTAATCCCCAACCTTAGATGATTTGGAGCTGCGAGGGACTCGGAGGTGGCCACACATTCGCTAATATTCTATTCTAGACTACTTATTTAAATTTTTATATATATTGGGTTGATATTTATGTAATAAGGCCTCTGGTGATTTTAATTTCTTTTAATTGGGTTTTAATTTCTTATTTTGAAACTGCCAAACTGATACAATAAGTTTTCAAAAATAATAACTGTTTTAAACGACTAACGCACATTTTCAAAACTTCAAAATGAGATTAATTTGAGTAGCTTCCGCAAATTTTAAACTAACAGTAACAAACATGGTAATCGTTTTACTAGATATTGGTTTTCATAACTTACCAATTGTTTTCCCAAGAAATAAGAACTAAATGGATTTTTACTCGGACGATTTCTCCTATCAACCTTGATTTTGAAAAACCCTTTGATGTGACACGCTAGATTCGGCCGTAACGTCTAGGCCGAGCTTGGGGTGTTACAAAACATATTTTAAATGTGAAGGAAGAACCTTAAGTTATAATTTAGATGGCTTTTCGACCAACGCTTTTGGTTGGACATAATCTCTGCTCTCTAATTCCAAATATTCAAAATGGGATTGTATTAAATCCCCTTCGGTTAGCTTTTAGAAAAGCTAAATATTCCTCCCCTTCCTCATCACTTGGAGAATCTGACATTAAGATTTGTTCGAATAGGTCCTCAACATAATTGAGTTCCCATTCCACATCCAATTCTTCTAACTCAGTTACTGCAAAACACTTATCAATTGTGTTAGGAAATCACATGGATTTAAAAACATTAAACTTTACCTGGTCGTCTTGAACATGCATCGTAAACTCACCTTTCTGCACATCAATAAGGGTCCTTCTAGTTGCTAGGGAAGGCCTTCCTAAGACGATTGGAACCTTTTTATCTACTTCAAAGTCTAAAACAACAAAGTCAGCAGGAAAAATAAATTTCTCTAAACGTACCAATACATCCTCAATTTTTCCTTCCGGATGTGCTAAGGATCAATCTGTTAACTGAAGCGTAACCGTAGTTGGTCTAACTTCACCTATCCCCAATTTTCTGAATATGGACATGGGCATCAAGTTGATGCTCGCACCCAAATCACGCAATGCCTTACCACAATAAGATGTTCCAATATGGCAAGGTATGGTGAAACATCCAGGGTCCTTCATCTTTGGGGGTAGTTTATCTTGTAGATATACGTTGCATTCCTTCGTCAGAGCTACCGTCTCAAATTCTCCAAGTCTCCGTTTCTTGGACAGGATATCTTTCATGAATTTAACATAGTTTGGCATCTACTAAAGAGCTTCTACCAACGGGATGTTCATGTGAAGTTGATTGAGTACATCTAGGAACTTCTTGAACTGGACTTCCTATTTTTGCTTATGAAGTCTTTGAGGGTAGGTGGTGGAAGATTCTTTATTTGAAATGGGCAATTAGTCTACTGTGGCAGTTTTTCTACATTTAACAAAGATGTTAGTTTATCAGAATTGAGTGGGTTAGAAGTTACCTTATCAGATTTTGCATATTCTAGTTTTGGTGAAGCTGGATTTTCAACACCTGGTTGAACTTCCACTTTATCTCAAGCATTAACTGGCTCCTCTTCAACTTTGAAAGTGTTGGGCTCTATCATCTTTCCGCTCCTTAGTGTCAATGCTTTGTAGTGTTCTTTCCTCAGATTTCTTGGATTCTTCGTATCACTAAGCAAAGCACCTTGTGGTCGGTTCTTAATTTCAGTAGCAAGTTGACCCACTTGATTCTCAAAATTCCTTAAAGTGACATCATTATTTGCCATATATGCCTTCAATAGGTTCTCTAAGCTATTGGAATGTTCAACTTGTGGTGGTTTCTAAACTTGTTGGGTAAATCCAGGTGGCTGGGCCGATCTGGGTTGTGTGTAAGTGTTACTAGGTCTAGCCCCTTAGTTACTCCAAGAAAAATTTAAGTGGTTTCGCCAAGATAGGTTATAAAAATTGGATTACAGTCCCTGTCTATCACATTTCTAGTTCTTGTTACCCATGTAATACACGGATTCTGGCCTTGATGGGAAATCTTCGAACAAGTGCCCTACCCCAAAATAAACACAGGCTATATTCTTGAATTGGTTAGGCAGCTGAGCTGCAACATTGTTAAACCCATTAGTATTAAAATTTTTAAGCATTAAGGATATCGAAAATACCTGAGCTGCAAGTGAAGTGAGGGCGTCCACTTCATGTACTCTTGTGACTTGTCTTGAAGCTACTCGATTGGTTAACCACTGGTAATCATTACTAGCAATTTTCTCTATAATTTCATAAGCCTCGTTATAAGATTTAGAAAGAAGAGCACCTGTAATATCCTGGATTTTGGGCTTATGCATTTGTGCTTAAATATATGTGAAAGCATGCCTTTGTGTGTTATGAATGTGTTTTATGAATTTTTAGAACTTTAATGTGTAGAAGAATGCCTTAGAAATTGTTAGATTTTAAATCTAAAAGAGGAAGCTAAGCGATATGGTCTTAAGAAAAGTTGTAGGGGAATTAGGACACAAGAATGGGCTTGGTAAAGTGGCTTGGAGGCGCCACTTAAGGGCCTTGGTAGGTGACGCCACATGCATGTGAGCAGGGCCAAGGTTCGAGTAGTAAGGGGAGCACTTTTGGAGTGTTTTTGCATCAAGCTATGGGGAGAGTTGGATGGCAATAAGACACTGAGGAGATGAGCTTTAATTGTGGTTGGTTTCTTTTAAAATTCGGCTAGGGGATAAAGGATAATTGTTGAGTTATTTTATTATTTTGAATGAAGTGATAAAGAGAGGAAATAGGAGAAAAATATGGAGACTGATAAGGGGATGTGTGTGGCCGGCCAAAGGACTCTTTGGTGATCAATTTTGGTCATAGCCGAATTTCTAAAGAGAAGTCTAGAGGTTCTTCTCGCTTTTCTTTTCTTTCTCTAGTGAAGTGCCGAAAATTTTCCTCTTCTCTTCTTTGTTGCACTTGTGCCGAAAAATTCCCAAGAAAGAGTAACTTGTGTTCTCCTTTTTCTACTCATTGACATAGCCGAATACCATCCTCCCATTCTCTCCTCTCACTTTGGCCGAATCCTCTACACTCTATTCTCTCTTCTTCTTTTCGCAAGACTCCAAAAGCCGAAACCAAGTGACCAACATCTAGGCCATAGCCGAATAGCTCTGTGGGTTCAAATAAAGGGGTTACCGATTCCAACACTGAGGGTAAGGATTCTATTATCATCATTCTATTTCTTTTCTTTTAGCCGAAATCAAGATTCTAACTCCTTAATGATCTCTGGCCGAACCCTTGAAGGAGGATTTCGGGTTTTTTGCTAAGTCGACTACAACAGAAGATCATTCGGGATTTTAGATTCGCAAAGGTAAGTGAAAATACTAATCGGCCAAGGCCATATTTGGTGGTTCAATCTATTTCTTAAATTATCCAAAAGCTGGAAGCTAACCTGTTAAGTGATCTAGTGTGGGCCGATTTCAAGGAAAAAGTATCACAAAGTTTCGGGATTTGTCTAGGAATCAAATCGGCAGCAAGGTAAGATTTTGATTGTGATAATCCTTTGGGATTTGGTTATATAGCCGAATAGGCTTTTGCTAAAGCACTAAGTGTTGGCCGAATGTAGGAATTAAAGATCTAAAGCATTAGATCGGGTTTTCGGGATTTTGGTAAAGCGGTAATACCAGGTGTGTAGCCCTACCCTAAGTTTTAATAGATTTATGGTGTTGTTTTAATGCATGTGTTATTAAGAATGTGAAAATTATGGTTAAGGTACCATGCAATGGTACAAAGTACTCAGGTACGTTTACCCACTCCTACTATGAGTATAATATGATCTATTATGGCACATATGTGAAACTATAAGAATGTGAATAAGGAATATGAGATGGTTTATGCATATTTGTATGACATGGGGCATATGGGTGATTATGAAAGGGGAAGTGATTTGGTGGTTTATACCCCAATATTTGAATGTGGTGACTTCGGTCACAATATCTGAATGTGGTGACTTCGGTCACATAATCTGAATGTGGTGACTTATGTCACAAAGAGTTTATATGTTGGCTATGCCACAATATATAAGGGCGATGAGCACCTCGTGTGCAGCGACTGCCTTCGATGATGTGTAGCGGATGGAGGGTTGACTTAGTAGTCCCCACAGTGTGATGGTTGGTACGGGTGATGTGTAGCGGATGGCATCTAGGTTTGGGTTCGGGAATGCATCATTATTTGTAAATTGTAATATGTATATGTATGATCTGATATGCCTGAATCATTAGGGCTTAGTGTGGTTGCTATACACTGAGTCTGTTTGACTCACCCCGTTGTGGGAATATTTTTCAGGTGACACTCAGTGATGGACCGGGTCGGCAGGAGCTCAGTGGTGGCCATTCTCAGCTCAAAATTTATTTTATCTTGGACTTTCTATTTTCAAGTATTTTGGATTTATTTCGGGTTTTCTTTGATGTAATAAGGCCACTAGTATGAAACTGTTTATGCATGCATTTTAATTATTTAGTATGATACGAATTTTATCAATTTAAAGTTTAAGCAACTTTTCTTAAAAATAAAGTTTAAATGTTTAGACACCTAAACACAAACGATTTTCGAATTAAAGATTAACCCCAAAACAACTCGGTATTTTTATAAAACCACCCCAAATTTTCCAAAGTAATAAACATGAAATGGAAACGTTTTACTCGAGGAACATACCAGATCCGGTCAAGGCTCGTGGGCCGGGTTTGGGGTGTTTCAGCACCATTGGTAGAAGTATCTACTACCATCCTCGTGTGAGCATTAAGACCGTTATAAAAAGTCTCTAATTGTAACAGCCCAATTTCAGTTGCAACACCCCAAACCCGGCCTAGAAGTTAGGCCCGAATCCGGCGTGTCACATGGAAGTGTTTTTCAAAACCAGGTTTCCTGTTGTTAAAACTTGTTTGAGAGTTAAAGCCTCTTTGTTAAAACTCAAAACACTTGAGCAATTGTTATCCACTTGCAAACGTAATTACTTTTAAAACTTTATCTGTTTCAGAAGCATATTTAAAATAAATAATTTACGTAAATGTGATGTTTAAAAATTGAGTAGCAGAAGCATTTGGAAAACGTTGCGGAAACCTAGTGCTTTGAAGACAGTTATCGTTTTGGAAATCGTATCCCACTTTTAGCAGTTAGAAAACATCATAAATAAATATCAAAAATAATAAGTTAAAATTAGAGAGGCCCTATAACAACCCAAATAAAAATATTTAAAAGTAAATAATTAAAACAGCAAGCATAAGCAGTGTGTGGTCTTCTCCGAGTCCCTCGCAGCTCCGATCCATCTAAGGCTGAGGATTACCTGCACAGTTAAAAACGGGGTGAGTTTATGAAAACTCGATGTGTAATCCCCTTACTAGAATAACAATCGATATCTGAAACAAAAATCGAAACGATGCAGGCCAAAGCCCTTTAAGAGTAATAAGATACGATCGATTCAAAGCATACGTGAGTCAAAGCCCAAGATAATATCATTTGGGTCACGACCATAATAATCAATTGGGCCTAGCCCAAACCAATATCGTAACAAGTGGCCTAAGCCCAAGATGCTGGATGATCTCATAAACAGATATGCAACAAGATGAGAGGATGCATCCCAACCCACCGACCAACACACCTCCCGCACAACCAACACACCACGTGGGGACCAAGTCGACCCACCCACCCAAAGACACCAATAGCGCAGCCTAGTTGCTAATAATAACGCAGTGAAAGTCGCTAATAACGTATATGTGGTGAGCCACTAAAATCGACATGCGTGGCGATGCCACTATAGCGAAGAAACGTGGCAAAGCCACTAGTACATAATACTAACGCAGCAGAGCCGCTAATAATACGATGAACGTGGCCAGCCACTAAAATCGTGATATGCGTGGCGAAGCCACTAGAGTAGTAAAACGTGGCGCAGGCACTAGTACGATTTCCTCCAACACAAGTCCCAACCCCATTCAATATGCTCCGTATGTCATGCTCAATCATTACACGTATGCAAAATGGCCATGCTTATTAACAATCATTTCAACACATATTAACAAAGATATCGGACACACGCCCACAATCAAGTCGGTTAAAACACGGTCATACGATCACAACCAAAATCGGTCAAATCATAGCACAAGTCAGTCATTTTACCCTATAAGGGTATGTCGGTAATCCTACCCCTTAGGGGTATTTCGGTAATTCTACCCTACGGGGTAATTCGGTGATTCTACCCTATAGGGGTAATTCGGTAATTCTACCTTACAGGGGTAATTCGGTAATTTTACCCTACAGGGGTAATTCGGTAATTTCACAAATCAGGGTATTTCGGTAATTTTGCAAATCGGGGTATTTCAGTAATTTGTAAACCAAGGGTATTTCAGTAATTTCATAAATCATGGGTCTTTCAGTAATTTCACAAATCAGGGGTATTTCAGTAACTTTACAAACCGAGGGTATTTCAATAATTTTACAACTCGAGGGTATTTCAGTAATTTCGTAAACCAAGGGTATTTCGGTAATTTTACGACCTCCTAGAAGGTCTACAGTCGCCTCGAGCAGCTTAAGAAACCTAATTTGACTTAACGGTGAAAATGGCCTGAGGCCCATTACCCTGCCCAAGTGGACCCACACACTCGTGTGGCCCATTTAGCTTAGAAACAACCACGGCTATGAAACGGCACAGCCCAAATCAATAACTTATCACATCATAGACATTTCATTTGTGTGGGCCCACAAGCCCATTGAGCCCACACGGCCCCCTTTCGGCCTTACGCGGCCCAAACACCTAATAAGCTTGTCTATTTCACATTTAACAGTGAGATTCAACCTAATGGGCCCACGGGCCCATCGGGCCCTCTCGACCCATCAAGGCCCAGGACGGCCCATGCCATGTGTGTGTCATGATAAGCCTCCCTATCTCCCATTCAACAGTCTAACTTGCATTCGCGGGCCCTACAGCCCATTGGGCCCATCGAGGCCCAAACAGCCTAAACCCACAAGAACACTCATGATGGCCTCAACTATCGCGTCGAAGCTCCCACACGTGCGCTCGCACGCTCGTGTGGCTACCAACGTCGTGTGATCGGCATTTCTGTATTTGCCGCTCTACAGCTAGAGTAGTGCGAAATACACACCTGATAGGGATCTGGAGTTAATCTGTAACACCCCTTACTCGTATTCTACACCGGAGCCGGGCCCGAGGCATTACCTAATTAAAACCACTTGATCGCCACTTAGGCTCAATGTGACTACTCTCAAAAGCTACCACAACTACCTCATTAAGGACCTACGAGGTCTTAAACATACATACGAGAGCTCCCGAGGCTCTACCGAAACTTTATCGATCTTAAAATTTCTTTCACTCAAACAAGGGTCGCACGCCCACGTGGAATGGGACACGCCCGTGCACCCTCAAGAAATGCACGTGTCTTCCACCCGTGGTCAACACTGACTAAATTCATACGGCCTGGACACGCCCGTGTTCTCCACCCGTGGTGAACACTGACCACTTTACACGACCTAGGCACACGCCCATGTGGCTAGTCCGTGGTCTATTCTGACTTGAAATGCTAACATGCAGGGGACACACGGCCAAGTCACACGCCCATGGGCTGACCGTGTGACACACATGGCCTAGACACACGCCCGTATGTCTACCCACATGGACAAGAACAAAGCTATTTGTCATGCCCTCCTCACCCCTCTAGCATACACAACAAGTACTCATTCAACACATCCATAACCAACTCATAATGAACATAATCTTACATGGATAAATACATCTTTTCATATAATAATGTAGCCATCAACTATGGCATTATACAAAATAGATTATCCATCTAAAGGCCAACACATCTTAGCCAAAACAACAAAATACCCTAACGTGTCTAGCCTCTATACATGCCATATACAAAACATTAAGTCCAATGTACCAGAGTGTGTTGATAGTGTGGGCGATCTTCCGATTAATCCGCGTATCACGATTCAATCCTTGTTCCTTATAATACAAGGGAAAAGAAAGGAGTAAGCTTTGAGCTTAGTAAGTTTACACATAAACAATTTAAGCGTTCTAGTATAAGCTAAACAACAATTAGCATTATACTAACATATGTAATTCACATCCACTACTATGCTTACTCTTTCTATCCCTTACCACATCTCCAGCACATCATGAGTCACATACTTATAATCATTGACATGCACCCCTGCACTCAATAGCACATTTACTCAAAATACAACACATCATTATTTCTCAATAATACATCCACACAGCTAAATTACTCGGTGGTTTCGCGCTTAGCCCACCACAATCAGATCATAGGGTACTATCGCACATATCCTACCACAAAGGATAATTATAGTGATTCCGCACATAGCTCACTAAATAATATGCTTAACAATAGTATCGCACACAGCCCATCATTGTTAAGTATCAAGGTGGTATCGCAGTTAGCCCACTATCAAGCATTATCGCTACACATTCACATGTCTAATTTGTAATACATTCATCCATTCACATCTACTATCTCATTCATTCCACTAGAATTGAATAGGTTCTCAATCATGCTACACATTAGCTAGCATTAACAATGTATACACATAAATGCATCGTTCATACGTAAACTTACCTCGGTACTCAAAAAGTATAGAGATGTACAATTTAGTCCATGACCTTGCCCTTGCCTCGGTTATGATCCGGGCTTCGTCTTTCTTGATCTAAAATGATAAATCAACCCATTCAATACACACATTGACTAAATTGACCCTTGTCTCATACTTTAGCAAAATTACCATTTTACCTCTAAACTTTCTCATATTTACACTTTTGTCCCAATGCTCGTAAAGTGATTTTCATTCAACTTTCTAGCCTTTCATGCTTAGCCGAATCATTTACTCAACTAAAGCAATCATCAATTCTCACTAAATCACTCATGTATGACCAATCTCAAGACTTTCACAAACTAGTCCCTACATGCATTTTTCATGGAATTCACTTAGCAAAAGATGTTTCTACTACATCAAGCTTTTCATATTCTTCCATAAAACATCAAAATACATGTATGTCACACATGGTTACATTTTTGAACATCAATCCTAGCTCAACATATAGCTAAAAATAGCTTACTCATGTTACTAGGACTTCAAAAATACGAAGAATATTAAAAACAGGGCTTGGATGCACTTACTAGCAAGCTTGAAAAATTGAAGAACCCTAACAATGGCTCCCTTCAAATTTGGCAGCTTGGAGAAGAAGATGAATGAAATTCTATCATCTTTTTCCCTTTTTAATCACTTAATTGACAAATGATCAAAATGCCCCTTAGTCAAACTTTTCTAATACCATCCACTCATGCCCATTTTTGTCCAAAAATTAAAATTTGGGAAATTACTATTTAAGGACCTCTAATTGATAATCTAAAGCTATTTCATACAATTAGCTTCTAGAATTTCACATATTGCAACTTTTGCAATTTAGTCCTTTTGGACAATTCAACCGGAATTTAACAAAATTGCTTCATGAAACTTTCACACTAACATGCAAACATTGCATAAACCTCAAAACTCATACATATACCTCGAATTTGTGGGCTCGCACCACTATTCCGACTAAGCCCTAAATCGGGAGTCCTTTTGGACAATTCAACCGCAACTTAACAAAATTGCTTCATGAAACTTTCACACTAACATGCAAACATAGCATAAACCTCAAAACTCATACATATACCTCAGATTTGTGGTCTCGCACCACTATTTCGACTAGGCCCTAAATCGGGATGTTACATAATCCGCGCTCAGAACACTCCTATGCCTAAACGCCAACCAAGGTATCCTTACTCTCCTTATAGATCGCTCTATTTAAAGCCAGCTTCTCGCCTACTCTCACGCTAGCTTCCCGATGTGGGATCCCTCCATCAATCTTCCAAAATCGTCCCAAATTAGCAAAATAGTCACCTTTCGCATGCAAGGGGTTTCGAACCTCAGACCATTAGGACACTCCACACGCCACTTGCCACCTTTACCAGTAAACTCCTTGTGTAACAAAACAAGTACAACTAAATATAAGTCTATGGGCCAAAGTCTAAGTTCATTTAAAAGGAAATCAAAATGAATTGCAAGCGCCAAGACTTGAACCCATGCTCCCTTGCAACCTTAATGACGCCTTGCCACTTGACCACTCACTTCCTTGTGTCATTTTTTTCCCACAATTTATTCTTAAAGCCTACTTACTTACTCCCAGGGTTTTATTCACATAAAACCAAAATTTTTCCTAAAGCCCATATTTGAACTCGGGACTTCATGGAAGCCCCCTAGCCTTCCAAAATCACTCACCTAAAAGGTCCAACTCGCATTAGTGTCGTTCTCTTATTCTCAAAAAAATTTTAAACGCTCCCATGCCCAAGGCCAAATAGGCCCAATTCTACGAGGCCCAAAAATTCGGGGCGTTACAATTCTACCACCCTTAAAGAAATTTCGTCCCCAAAATTTCCAACTATAGGAACAGTCGCACATCCTAACCTAGCACTCTACGCTCTCGCTGCGCACTCTGATCTTAATAACACAAGCACGCACCACACTATCTATCCATCAGAGCGGATGGATATCACACGCAAATCATTTCCAGAATATACACAGAATAAAAACAAACTCTAAGTTTAAGTATAGCCATACAGTCTAATATCTAAGAAATCATAGTATCTTTATCTACTGCTTTTCAACGAAACCAAGAACAGTTTCAGAAACTTACGGATTCGACGCTGGAGACTCGATGTACCATACTTTCGGAAAACGGTCAATACAATTTCAGAACTTTAAATCTTTTCAAGCCTTTTTGAAATAATACTTTCAGAATTTCAATTTTGAAGACCCAATCCACAGCCGAGTTTTGTAACCAGGCTCTGATACCATTAAATGTAACACCCCAAACCCGGCCTAGAAGTTAGGCCCGAATTCGACGTGTCACATGGAAGTGTTTTTCAAAACCAGGTTTCCTGTTGTTAAAACTTGCTTGAGAGTTAAAGCCTCTTTGTTAAAACTCAAAACACTTGAGCAATTGTTATCCACTTGCAAACGTAATTACTTTTAAAACTTTATCTGTTGCGGAAGCATATTTAAAATAAATAATTTACGTAAATGTGATGTTTAAAAATTGAGTAGCAGAAGCATTTTGAAAATGTTGCGGAAACCTAGTGTTTTGAAGACAGTTATCGTTTTGGAAATCGTATCCCACTTTTAGCAGTTAGAAAACATCATAAATAAATATCAGAAATAATAAGTTAAAATTAGAGAGGCCCTATAACAACCCAAATAAAAATATTTAAAAGTAAATAATCAAAACAGCAAGCATAAGCAGTGTGTGGTCTTCTCCGAGTCCCTCGCAGCTCCGATCCGTCTAAGGCTGAGGATTACTTGCACAGTTAAAAATGGGGTGAGTTTATGAAAACTCAGTGTGTAATCCCCTTACTAGAATAACAATCAAGATACGTAAAACAAAATCGAAACATGCAGGCCAAAGCCCTTTAAGAGTTACAATGCATATCGGGCTTCAAAGCATACGTGAGTCAAAGCCCACTACAATACCATTTGGGTCACACCCATAACAGAATCAATTGGGCCTAGCCCAAACCAATATCGTAACAAGTGGCCTAAGCCCAAAGATGCGTTGATGATCTCATCATAAATGATATGCAACAAGATGAGGATGCATCCCAACCCAGTCCAAACAACACACCTCCGTACCAACCAACACACCACGTGGGGACCAAGTCGACCCACCCACCCAAAGACACCAATAACACGCCTAGTGTTACAATAATGCGACAAAGCCGCTAATAACGATATCGTGGCTAAGCCACTAAAATCGGATGCGTGGGCGATGCCACTATAACGATAAAACGTGGCAAAGCCACTAGTACATAATACTAACGCAGCAGAGCTGCTAATAACAGTGAACGTGGCTAGGCCACTAAAATCAGTATACGTGGCGAAGCCACTAGAGCGGTAAAACGTGGCAGAGGCACTAGTACAGTACTTCCTCCAACACAAGTCCCAACCCCATGCAATATGTCGGGTATGTCATGCTCAATCATTACACGTATGCAAAATGGCCATGCTTAATGTGATCATTTCAACACATATTAACAGCATATCAGACACACGCCCACAGTCAAGTCAGTTAAAACACAGTCATACGATCACAGTCAAATCGGTTAAATCATAGCATAAGTCAGTCATTTTACCCTATAATGGTATGTCGATAATCCTACCCCTCAAGGGTATTTCGATAATTCTACCCTACGGGGTAATTCGGTGATTCTACCCTACAGGGGTAATTCGGTAATTCTACCCAACAGGGGTATTTCATTAATTTCACAAATCAAGGTATTTCGGTAATTTTGTAAATCGGGGTATTTCAGTAATTTGTAAACCAAGGGTATTTCAGTAATTTCATAAATCACGGGTCGTTCGGTAATTTCACAAATCAGGGGTATTTCAGTAACTTTACAAATCGAGGGTATTTCAGTAATTTTACAAATCGAGGGAATTTAAATAACTTTACAACTTGAGGGTATTTCGGTAATTTCACAAACCAAGGGTATTTTGGTAATTTTACGACCTCCTAGAAGGTCTACAGTCGCCTCGAGTGGCTTAAGAAACCTAATTTGACTTAACGGTGAAAATGGCCTGAGGCCCATTACCCTGCCCAAGTGGGCTAACACACTCATGTGGCCCATTTAGCCTAGAAACAACCACGGCTATGCGACGGCACAGCCCAAATCAATAACTTATCACATCACAGACATTTCATCTGTGTGGGCCTACAAGCCCATTGAGCCCACACGGCCCCCTTTCGGCCTTACGCGGCCCAAACTCCTAATTCATGTGCGCGTGTAACACCCTCTTACCCGGGTTCTACGCTGGGAATCGGGCCCGAGGCGTTACCGAACTCAAACCACTTAATCGCCACTTAGGCTCAATGTCATTACTTGATATAACCTCATTCTCGACTTACGAGGCCTCAGTCATACACACGAGGGCTCTCGAGACTAATCCGGAACTTTTACGATCCTTAAATTTTTTCTCTTTTATACAGGTCTCACACGCCCGTGCAAGATTAGACACGCCCGTGCATGAGTACACACGCCCATGTCCCCAAATCGTGCCTAAAAACCCAAGCATTCTGCCAAATGCCCCACGGCCATGGCACGCTCGTGCTCCCCAGCCGTGGTGAACACTGACTTCCCTCGCACGGCCTAGAGTCTAGACACACGCCCGTGTGGCTAGCCCGTGGCCAACACTGATGAATCCCACACGCTCTAGGCACACGCCCGTGTGACTAGTCTGTGGTCTATTCTATTTTCAAATATTAACATGCAGAGGACGCATGGCCACAGCACACGCCCGTGGGCCGACCGTGTGTCACACATGGTCTAGACACACGCACGTGTGTCTACCCACATGGTCAAGAACAAGACTAAGTGTCAAGTTCTTTTCACCCTTCTAACATACACAACATATACTCATCTAACACCATCATAATCAACTCAAATTGAAGTACATTCTCACATAGAAAACTATATCTTTCTTTCATATAATGTAATAGCCAACAACCATGGCATTATACAAAATAAGCTATCCATCTATAGGCCAACACATCTTAGCCATTTACAACAAAATTTACTAACTTATCTAGCCCCTATACATGCCATATACAAAACATTAAGTTTCATGTACCAAAGTGTGCTGATATGTGGGCTATCTTCCAATGATCCTCGTATCTCGATTCAACGCTTTTAATCTATAAGACAAGGGAAAAGAAAGAGAGTAAGCTTTGAGCCTAGTAAGTTTACACATAAACACATAAGCAACATAGTATAAGCTAAGCAACTATTAGCATTATACCAACAAGTAATTCACAACTATGCTTACTCTTTCTATCCCTTACCACATTTCCAACACATCATGAGTCACATACTCACAACCATTGAAATGCATCCCTGCATTCAATATCACATTTACGTAATATACAACACAATCAATCCACATAACTTATCCACACAGCTCATCCACACAGCTAGTTCACATAACTAATCCACACTACTCATCCACACAGTTAATACACACAGTCAATATCTCGGTGGTTTCGCACTTAGCACACCACATTTGATTAATAAGGTGGTATCGCACTTAGCCTACCACAATGGTATTTGTAGTGATTCAGCACATAGCTCACTAGATGATATACCTCACGATAGCATCGCACATAGCTAGCTCATCTTCAATATGCGTTAGGATGGTATCGCACTTAGCCTACCATCTAGCATTATCACAACACATGCACAAGTCTGTTTACCCAATTATTCATCCATTCACATCTATATTACATTCATTCTACTCGAACCACATAGGTTCCCAATCATTCTCATTCGTTCTCATTCATGCTACACCCTAGCTAGCATTTACAAATTGTAAGTATGAAGGCATTGTTTATGCATAGACTTACCTCGATACTCAAAAGTATTGAAATGTGCAATTTAGTCCACCACCTTGCTTTTGCCTCGGTTTCGATCTGGGCTTCGTCTTTCTTGATCTATAATGAATAAATCAGCTTATTCAATACACACATTGACTAAATTGACCCACATCTCATACTTTAGCAAAATTACTATTTTACCCCTAAACTTTCTCATATTTACACTTTAGTCCCAAAGGCTCGTAAAGTGATTTTTATTCAAATTTCTACTCTTTCATGCTTAGCCGAACCACTTACTCAACTAAAGCATTCATCAAATCTCACTAAATCACCCATGTATGACCAAACTTGAGATTTTCACAACTAAGTCCCTACATGCATTTTCATGGAAAACCACTTAGCAAAAGATGTTTCTACTACATCAAGCCTTCATATTCTTCCATAAAACATCAAAATACATGCATGTCATATATATGTACATTTTTGAACATCCATGATAGCTCACCAAATAGCTACAAATAGCTTACTCATGCTACCGGGACTTCAAAAATACGAAGAATATCAAAAACCAGGCTTAAGAGCACTTACTAGCATGCTTGAAAAATTGAAAGAGCCCTAACAATGGCTTCTCTAATTTTCGGCAGCTTGGGGGAGAAGATGAATGAATTTCTATCATCTTTTCACCTATTTTAATCACTTAATTGATAAATGACCAAAATGCCCTTTTTGATAAACTTTCAATTTTAACTCATCCATGCCCATTTTTGTCCAAAAATTAAAATTTGGATAAATTGCTAATTAAGAACCTCTAATTAATAATCTAAAGCTATTTCACACATATAGCTTCTAGAAACACACATTTTGCAACTTTTGCAATTTAGTCCTTTTGGACAATTCAACCATAATTTCACAAAATTGCTTCATGAAACTTTCACACTAGCATGCATACATATTATAAGCCTCAAAAACTCATTCATGACCCTCGGATTTGTGGTCTCGAACCACTATTCCGACTAGGCCCTAAACCGAGATGTTACAACTCTCCCCCCTTTAGAGATTTTCGTCCCCGAAAATCTTACCAATAAAGAGGTTTGGATGTTGCTCTCTCATAGCTTCTTCCGTTTCCCACGTAGCCTCTTCCATGCCATGTTTCTGCCATAACACTTTCACTAGTGCTATGCTCTTATTTCTAAACTGTTTCACTTCTTGAGCCAAGATCTTAATCAACTCCTCTTCATAAGACATATTCGGTCTTATCTCTATTTTCGTTGAAGGAATCACATGTGAAGGATCGGAGCGATACCGTCGCAACATCGACACATGGAACACGTTATGAATCTTTTCTAACTCTACCGACAAAGCTAACCGGTAAGCTATAGGCCCAATTCTGTCTGTAATCTCATACGGCCCTATGAACCTTGGACTCAATTTCCTTTTTTGTCCAAATCTCATAATCTTCTTCCAAGGCGATACTTTCAAAAATGCTTTGTCGCCTACCTCAAACTCTATTTCTTTTCTTTTCAAATCTGTAACACCCTTAACCCGCACTGCCACCGGATTAGGGTTATGAGGCGCATCAACTAGACACGCTTTAGCACACCATTTATGGAATAAACCAAATACGCATATTTGAATTTTCAATATCAACAAATAATGATCAAGACTTACGTTACAAACTATGTTTCATAATGCAATACATCATTACTCATAATCTATACAAGTTTCGAATCAAGCTTCCACATATCAACACCAAATTTCATATGTTAAATATATATAAATACATCTATTTCATTAGTCGAATATCAACATATCATTTCATACTTTACTGCAAATATGCATATTAAAACGAATAGACCCATGTTACTCATTAATTTTTCATTCACATATGTGACATTCAAACATTATAGCATAACCAAACATACCCATCATGCTATCATAATATGCACAATATCCCTAAAACAAAAGCCATGTCAAACCATAACTATCAAATCATCCTTACCTTATTAATTAATTTTGTGACTATACCAATTCATGAATTAAGCATATTAATCTAGGTTAAGAAATCCCTACGACATAGTAAACATACATATATATTTATTACACCTAAGTAAGCATCTCCATATAACCACATTTAATTGAAATAATTTCTATTTTTGCATTCATTTAACCATAGCCACATTAATAATTAATGGACACAAAGGTCATTAAATAACCTACCAAACACATATACTATATGACTAGTCCAAATTACATAAGTACAACCAATCCATTGATCATATATTCGGTCCTCAATTTAAAACTCCAATGATCAACCCAAAATATAATTATAAACATTTTTATTATCATCTCTGAATCTTAACCAAACACCACAAACATATATGCCTTAATATATATTTTCAATATAAGCCTAAAACATGACCGAAAACACATAACCATTAACATCATAATCAAGCCATTTTTGCATGGCTTAAATACATCACCAAAATGATATTCAAGCATAAAGTTAGCCTATACATGCCTTAAGTTCAAAATCTAAACTTTAAAGATACCAAGACAAGTCGATAGTATGGAAGACTTCACTGACGATCCCCTAAGCTCGTAGCTTGATCAAAATCTATAAAACAGAAACAATGAACACACACAGAGTAAGCTTACTAGCTTAGTAAGTCTTAAGCAATTATAATATAGCATTCAAACATTCAAGCATTTTAAAACCATTGGTTTATGACATTGAATATAAATAATTTAACTTATAAGTTCATTTTGGCCGAATGCCATTACCTTACTTAATCTAACAATTATCATTTTCTTACTATAAGCATGCAAACTCACCAAAACACCTAAATACAATATGTATTCGCATATTCCAAACCAAATAAGTATAGCATACATATTAACCACATGTAATCAGTCATACACATGTAAACATATCCAATCACTCTCACATTTGGCATTTACACATATGACCGAATCTCAAAGGCATAACCAAGCTTAAATTCCAATATATATATATATATCAAACTCAATATTGGTAAGATCAAATGCACATATTAAAATCTTACTGAAAGCTTCAGCTATATCACATCTCACTTAATTCGAATGGTAATATAATAACTTACCTTATTCCTTGCAACTATGAAAACTTATACTTACCCGAGCATTTAGCTTATTGCAGTAATTATGTTCCACCTTGTAAATGATTCATGAATTCTCCATATATAATACATCACCGGCATTAAGCCTGCTAGGCATCAAAGCCTGAAATACACACCGGCACTAGGCCTGCTAGACCCGAGGTCTGAAATTTAAACACCGGCATTTAGCCTGCTAGGCAATAAGCCCGATATAATTCACCGGCACAAGGCCTGCTAGGCAATAAGCCCAAATGTTCATATTACCAAGCCAACTCATTCACATTACACACTAGCAATATCACATATATCACATATAATTCACATTACTTTCACATAGTAAACTCAATTAATTCAACTACATTTCATTGCTAAATTACTTTAACACATTCGGCTTTGTCATATTTCAATCCATAAATTCATAATTCAGCATGTATACTAGGTTATAATCGATACTTACGGTATTAACTTGCTTAAAGACTTACTTCGGATATCGTCGGATGTCAAGAACCGGCTATTCGTTAACCTTCGCCTTTCCCCGATCCAAGTCCGTTTTTATTTGTTCTTGATCTAAACATATTCAATTTAAGCTCATTCAAATATATTTCATTTCAATTTAATCCAAAAACATCTGAATGGGCAATTTACCATTTTGCCCCTAATGTTTCACATTTTTACAAATTAGTCCTATTTGCACAAAATACAAAATATACAAAATCTCCCAACAATATAGCTAGGCCGAATCTTCCACATAGCCATAAAAGTCCATGCATTTCATTTATTTTGCATTTTAACCCCTCAAAAATTTATTTTCTCAATTTAACCCTATTTACTCAAAATCACCAAAAATCTCAATGCAAAACATATTAATCTAACATATATCTTTCATAATTCATCAACTATCATCATAAAACTCATGAACTCATCAATGGCACATTTCAAAATATTCATCAAAATCAAAAATTTAAGCATGGGTCTTGAAGTATTCGAAGCAACGATTACAAAAACATAAAAATTATCGAAAACTAAACAAAATACATACCCTAATTAAGCTTCCTTGTTTACCGAAAATTTGAGCTTCAACTATGGTGTTTTTCTCACCTTATATTCGGCCAAAGAAGAAAGATAATGCATGTGCCTTTATTTTATGATGTTTTATATTTTTAACATATAATATAATATAAAAGTTTACTTATAATATAAATAACTAAATAAATAAAACATATTAATGCTCACTTAAACATCCATGCCGTCCACTAAGGTTCTAAATGGACAATTTGCATAATAAGACCTCATTCAAAATAAGACAAATCAATTTAACCTCCTAATTGAATAGTTGGCCGCTTTTACCACTTACGCGATTTAGTCCTTTTTGACTAATTGAGCACACATACAATCAAATTTTTACACGAAACTTTCACATATACTAATTCACATATAATCAATACGAAAAATAATATTTTAAAATTTTTCAAACTCGGATTCGTGGTCCCGAAACCACTGTTCCGATTAGGGTCAAATTCGGACTGTTACAAAATCCGCATACGACTTTTGTCGGTCCGAAGCAGCTTTCAGACTAGTACGGATTACTTTCACTTTCTCTTTGGTCTCTTTTACTATATCGACCCCATGGATCGTTTCTCGCTAAGCTCGGTCCAATACACAGGAGTCCGACACTTACGGCCATACAAAGCCTCATATGGTGCCATCTATATAGTCGACTGATAACTATTGTTATAGGCGAATTCGACCAAAGGTAGATATCTCTCCCAACTACCTTCGAATTCTAGCACACAGCATCGAAGCATATCCTCAAGAACTTGAATCACTCTTTTAGACTGACCATCGGATTGCGGATGGAACGCAGTACTGAAATTCAATCTCGTACCCATGGCCTCTTGCAACTTCTTCCAAAATCTCGAAGTAAACCTCGGATCTCTATCCGATATAATGAACACAGTACACCATGCAATCTCACTATCTCTCGCCACGCATAACTCAAATGCTACTTATCCAAAGAATAATCAACACGCACTTTGGAACAAAGTGAGTCGACTTCGTCAATCTATCCACAACAACCCACACAAAGATCTCTCTTTCTGAGTCGCCGACAACCCCGTCATAAAATCCATGGTAATCGGATCCCATTTCCATTCGGGAACCATCACCGGTCAAGCAATCCCGAAGGCACTTGATGCTCAAATTTTTCACTTGTTGGCAAATCGGACACTTAGTCACAAACTCAAATATCTCTTTTCATACCCGGCCACCAATACAACTTTCTCAAATCATTGTACATTTTAAATCTCGCCTGATGTCTTGATAAGAATCCACAAAGGCCTCATACAAAACCTTTCGAATCAACTCCTCATTTTTAGGAACACAAATTCTATCACGATACATCAGACAACCATTCAAATCCACTCGAAAATCAGAACCACTTTCTGATCCGCACTTAGCTGTCTTAGCTTGCATCTCGCTGTCATTTCTCTGAGCTTCACATATTTGTTGAACAAATAGTGGCCTAGCTCTCAACACTACCAAAATAGCACCATCATCAGACAATGCTAAACTCATCCTCATAACTCTTAGAGCGTACATACTCAAGGCATCCGCAACCACATTCGCTTTTCCCGGGTGGTAATCAATGACTAACTCATAGTCTTTCAACAATTCAAGCCACCGCCTCTGTATCAGATTCAGATCCTTTTGATCCATCAAATACTTTAAACTCTTGTGATCCGTAAAGATTCGGCACTTTTCGCCATACAAATAATGTCGCCAAATCTTTAACGCAAACACAATCGCAGCCAACTCCAAATCGTGAGTCGGATAATTCTTCTCGTGCGGTTTTAACTGCCTCGAGGCGTAAGTGACTACCTTACCCTCTTGCATCAACACGTAACCGAGACCATTAAACGACGCATCACTATATACCATGAACTCCTTCCCGATTCTGTTGAACCAAAACGGTGCCTCGGTCAACATTGTTTTCGATCTCTCGAAGCTCATTGACATGTCTCACTCCATTCAAACTTGACATCCTTATGCAATAGCTTCGTCATCGGGGTAGCAATCACAGAGAACCCCTTTACGAAACGTCTATAATATCCCGCTAATCCCAAGAAACTTCTAATTTCTAACACGTTCCTCGGCGGTTTCCAATCCATAACAACCGATATCTTACTCGGGTCAACTCTGACACCATCACCTGACACCATGTGTCCTAGGAATCCGACCTCTCGGAGCCAAAACTCACTCTTGCTAAACTTAGCATACAACCGCTTGTCTCTCAAAGTTTGCAAGACAATTCTCAAGTGCTCTTCATGATCGTTTTCATCCCGAGAATAGATCAATATGTCGTCAATAAAGACAACCACAAACTTGTCCACATATGGTCTGAAAATATGGTTCATCAGATCCATAAAAATCGCAGGTGCATTCGTCAAACCAAACGGCATAACCAAAAACTCATAATGGCCATACCTTGTCCAAAATGCGCTTTTCAACACATCTTGCTCTTTCACCCTCGAAATGATAATAACTGCACCTCAAGTCTATCTTGGAGAACATCAGTAGCTCCCTTCGGTTGATCGAAAAGATCATCAATCCTTGGTAAAGGATACTTATTCTTAACCGTCACCTTGTTCGGTTGTCTATAGACTATACACAACCTCATAGACCCATCTTTCTTCTTCACAAACAATACCGAGCACCCCACTGCGAGTAGCTCCTGGCAGCAAAACCCTTATCTCATCAACTCTTGTAATTGAACCTTCATTATTTCAACTCTACAAAGCCATTCACAGCACGGGGCAATTGAAATAGGTGCCGCTTCCTGAACCAACTCAATTCCAAACTCGACCTCTCTCACCGGGAGGTAACTGGGTAACTCTTCCTAAACACATCCGGGTACTCATATACCACTCGCACTTTGCTTTCAAACCCTACTCCAACCTATTGAGTATTCAACACAAACGCAAGATAGGACTCACACCCTTTTCTTAAACATTTCTCAGCCACTAAGGAAGAAATCATCACGGGTAGACTGTCTGATCCACCTGATTCAATTCGAACTACATCTCCACTCTCACATTTCAGTTCAATGTACTTACTACCATAGTTCACTAAAACACTATGGGTAGTCAACCAATCCATTCCTAGGATTAAATCGAACTCATCAAATGGCAACAACATCAAGTTTGCCAGAAAACAATGATTCTCAATCAACAAAGGACAATTCTTACATACTTTGTCCACTAACACATGCTTTCCTAACGGGTTTGACACCTTAATCACAATGTCCGTAGACTCAACGGTCATACTCAAACTAGATGCTAATCTCATGCGAATATAAGAGTGAGTAGACCTGGATCTATTAAAGCAATAACAGAGGTGTCAAAGAGAGAAAAAGTACCGTTATCACATCGTGAGGATGCCTCTTCAGTGAGTGCGAATGGCGTGCGCCCTCGCAGTGCCCAACCCTCTGGTCTCACAAAGAGTCCCCGGACGCACCTCTACCACTAGCCCCACCTCTTGGGTTCCTTGGTGGTCTACCCTCGTAGACACATCACTAGGTCTCACTTCTTGCCTCTCTTCCTTATCATCCCTCTCGGGACGATTCTGAATAAAGTGGTCGGGGAACCACATTTGTAACATTTCCGATCAATTTCCCAACACTCTCCGGTGTGATACCTACCACAACTAGGACACTCCGGTTTACTCTTTGTATTGCCCACACTTTCCATCGAGGGAGCTCGGGCTCTCAAACCCTGACGAGTATTGTCCAAGTCTCGATGCGAATACCCCACTGAGGCTGACATCCGAGGATTCACTTCCTTGGATCTTTTCGACTGGGCTTGATACGACTTGCCCATCGGTCTCTTTCTCGCATCTCGGGCTTCACTCACAGCCCTCCTCTTATCTGGACTCAACTCTTCGGCCTTACTTGCCCTCTCAACTAATATCATGAATTCTTTCAACTCCAAAATGCCAACTAGGAGTTTGATATCCTCATTCAGCCCATCTTCGAACCTCTTGCACAAGAATGTCTCTATCGACACACATTCTTGAGTGTATTTGCTAAGCCTAACAAACTCATGCTCGTACTCAGCTACTGTCATCCTTTCTTACTTCAACTCAAGGAATTCTTTCCTTTTTCGCTCAGTAAACCTCTGGCTCATATACTTCTTTCGGAACTCTTCCAGAAAGAAGTCCCACGTCACTCGTTCTTTTGGGACCACTAACGTCAGCGTCTTCCACCAGTGGTACGTCGAATCTCTCAGCAACGATACGGCACACTTCAAACTCTCCTCAGGTGTACATGAGAGCTCATCGAACACCCTCACCGACTTCTCCAACCAGAACTCCGCCCTCTTTGGGTCATCATCTACTTTAGCTCTAAACTCCTCAGCCCCGTGTTTCCTAATCTTATCCACCGGGGGTTTCGATATCCTCACTACATCCATACCTTGGGGAGCCACAGGATTTGGCTGAGGTATAGGAGGAGGTGGAGGAGGTTAAGCGTTAGGGTTCGCTCGAACATAGTCCGAGTACCAATCACTCATCATATGGAGAAAGGCTTCTCGTGCCTCTTCCCCTTGGCCCCTCGCCTCGGGTCCACTTTGCACCGGCACGGTTCCTTGTGCAGGAGCCGGCGCATACTAGCTGCTTCATCAGCAGTCAATGGATCGGAATCCATATTCTATACAAAACAAGATTTAAAATCATCAGAAACCACCACACTATTATCGTACACTTATGGCATGTATAGCTAGACTCTTACACCCGCTACGGTAGTCCTAGAACCGACTAAACCATAGCTCTGATACCACTAAATGTAAAACCCTCTTACGCAGGTTCTACACCGGGAACCAGGCCCGAGGCGTTACCGAACTCAAACCGCTTAATCGCCACTTAGGCTCAACGTCATTACTCGATATAACCTCATTCTCGACTTACGAGGCCTCACTCATACACACGAGGGCTCTCGAGACTAATCTCGAACTTTTACGATCCTTAAAATTTTTCTCTTTTATACAGGTCTCACACGCCCGTGCAAGATTAGACACGCCCGTGCATGAGTACACACGCCCATGTCCCCAGACCGTGCCTAAAAACCCAAGCATTCTGCCAAATGGCCCACGGCCATGGCACGCCCATGCTCCCCAACCGTGGTGAACACTAACTTCCCTCGCACTGCCTAGAGTCTAGACACACGCCTGTGTGGCTAGCCCGTGGCCAACACTGATGAAGTAAGTTCTTTTCACCCTTCTAACATACACAACATATACTCATCTAACACCATCATAATCAAATCAAATTGAAGTACATTCTCACATAGAAAACTACATCTTTCTTTCATATAATGTAATAGCCAACAACCATGGCATTATACAAAATAAGCTATCCATCTATAGGCCAACACATCTTAGCCATTTACAACAAAATTTACTAACTTATCTAGCCCCTATACATGCCATATACAAAACATTAAGTTTCATGTACAAAAGTGTGCTGATATGTGGGCTATCTTCCGATGATCCTCGTATCTCGATTCAACGCTTTTAATCTATAAGACAAGGGAAAAGAAAGAGAGTAAGCTTTGAGCTTAGTAAGTTTACACATAAACACATAAGCAACATAGTATAAGCTAAGCAACTATTAGCATTATACCAACAAGTAATTCACAACTATGCTTACTCTTTCTATCCCTTACCACATTTCCAACACATCATGAGTCACATACTCACAACCATTGAAATGCACCCCTGCATTCAATATCACATTTACGTAATATACAACACACCAATCCACATAACTTATCCACATAGCTCATCCACACAAAAATAGTTCACATAACTAATCCACACTACTCATCCACACGCTTAATACACACAAATCAATCCACACAATCAATATCTCTGGTTTCGCACTTAGCACACCACATTTGATTAATAAGGTGGTATCGCACTTAGCCTACCACAATGGTATTCGTAGTGATTCAAAGACATAGCTCACTAGATGATATACCTCACGATAGCATCGCACATAGCTAGCTCATCTTCAATATGCATTAGGATGGTATCGCACTTAGCCTACCATCTAGCATTATCACAACACATGCACAAGTCTATTTACCCAATTATTCATCCATTCACATCTATATTACATTCATTCTACTCGAACCACATAGGTTCCCAATCATTCTCATTCATTCTCATTCATGCTACACCCTAGCTAGCATTTACAAATTGCAAGTATGAAGCCATTGTTTATGCATAGACTTACCTCGATACTCAAAAGTATTGAAATGTACAATTTAGTCCACCACCTTGCTTTTGCCTCGGTTTCGATCCTGGCTTCATCTTTCTTGATCTATAATGAATAAATCAGCTTATTCAATACACACATTCACTAAATTGACCCACATCTCATACTTTAGCAAAATTACTATTTTACCCCTAAACTTTCTCATATTTACACTTTAGTCCCAAAGGCTCGTAAAGTGATTTTTATTCAACTTTTTACTCTTTCATGCTTAGCCGAACCACTTACTCAACTAAAGCATTCATCAAATCTCACTAAATCACCCATGTATGACCAAACTTGAGATTTTCACAACTAAGTCCCTACATGCATTTTCATGGAAAACCACTTGGCAAAAGATGTTTCTACTACATCAAGCCTTCATATTCTTCCATAAAACATCAAAATACATGCATGTCATACATATGTACATTTTTGAACATCCATGATACCTCACCAAATAGCTATAAATAGCTTACTCATGCTATCGGGACTTCAAAAATACGAAGAATATCAAAAATCGGGCTTAAGAGCACTTACTAGCAAGCTTGAAAATTGAAAGAGCCCTAACAATGGCTTCTCTAATTTTTACGGCACTTGGGGGAGAAGATGAGTGAATTTCTATCATCTTTTCACCTATTTTAATCACTTAATTGATAAATGACCAAAATGCCCTTTTTGATAAACTTTTAATTTTAACTCATCCATGCCCATTTTTATCCAAAAATTAGAATTTGTATAAATTGCTATTTAAGGACCTCTAATTAATAATCTAAAGCTATTTCACACATATAGCTTCTAGAAACACACATTTTGCAACTTTTGCAATTTAGTCCTTTTGGACAATTCAACCACAATTTCACAAAATTGCTTCATGAAACTTTCACACTAGCATGCATACATATTATAAGCCTCAAAAACTCATTCATGACCCTCGGATTTGTGGTCTCGAACCACTATTCTGACTAGGCCCTAAACTAGGATGTTACATGCGTGACCTGATAAGCTTGTCTATTTCATATTTAACAGTGAGATTTAACCCAATGGGCCCACAGGCCCATCGGGACCTCTCGACTCATCAAGGCCCAGGACGGCCCATGCCATGTGCGTGTCATGACAAGCGTCTTTATCTCCCATTCGACAGTCTAACTTGCATTCGCGGGCCCTACGGCCCATTGGGCCCATCGAAGCCCAAATAGCCTAAACCCACAAGAACACTCATGATGGCCTCAACTATCGCGTCGAAGCTCCCACACGTGCACTCGCACGCTCGTGTGGCTACCAACGCCATGTGACCGATATTTCGGCATTTGCCGCTCTACAGCTAGAGTAGTGCGAAATACACACCTGATAGGGATCCGGAGTTAATTCACGCTCCGAACACTCCTATGCCTAAACGCCAACCAAGGTATCCTTACTTTCCTCATAGATCGCTCTTTTTAAAGCCAGCTTCTCACCTACTCTCACGCTAGCTTCCCGATGTGGGATCCCTCCATCAATCTTCCAAAACCGTCCCAAATTAGCAAAATAGTCACCTTTCGCATGCAAGGGGTTTCAAATCTCAGACCATTAGGACACTCCACACGCAACTTGCCATATTTACCAGTAGACTCCTTGTGTAACAAAACAAGCACAACTAAATATAAGTCTATGGGCCAAAGTCTAAGTTCATTTAAAAGGAAATCAAAATGAATTGCAAGCGCCAAGACTTGAACCCATGCTCCCTTGCAACCTTAATGACGCCTTGCTACTTGACCACTCACTTCCTTGTGTCATTTTTTTCCCACAATTTATTCTTAAAGCCTACTTACTTACTCACAGGGATTTATTCACCTAAAACCAATTTTTTTCCTAAAGCCCAGGTTTGAACCCGGGCTTCATGGAAGCCCCCTAGCTTTCCAAAATCACTCACCTAAAAGGTCCAACTCGCATTAGTGCCGTTCTCTTATTCTTAAAAAAATTTTAAACGCTCCCATGCCCAAGGCCCCATAGGCCCAATTCTACTAGGCCCAAAAATTTGGGGCGTTACATCAGTGAAATTGGAACAGTGGTTTTTGGACTACAAATCCGAGCTGGAAGGAAAATTTATTTTTATATTTTTTCATGATTTGCATTTAGATAGGAATGTCATATGAAAATTCTGATAAGAAAATTTTATCGATTAAGTGCTTAATTACGGAAAGGGCCAAATTGCATAAAATGCAAAAGTTGGATTCTAGTAGCTAGAAGGATCAAATAGCTATAGAATTCAAAACTTGAGGTCCTTATATGGTAATTAGACCATTAATCAAAAGTTAGTACATATTTTTGATGATTCATCCATGGAAAAATTAGAAAAGAGCAAGGACTAAATTGGAAATAGAAATAATTAAAAGATGATAAATAATGAAAATAGAATTAACATCATTTTATATCATCTTCTTCCCCAAAATTTGCATGGAAACCCTAGGGGGAGAGAGAAGAAACTAATCAAGCTTCATTGGGTAAGTTTTCTTGTCTCGTTTTTTGTAATTTTTATATTTTTGAAATCAGGATAGTCTAATCTATCTATTAGGGGGATTAATTTGAAAAGTTATCAAAGTATAGAAATTTTGCCATGGATGAATATGCTGAAAATTTAAAATTTATGGTAGAAAATGAAAGGTTGTTGATAGATAAACAACTTTTACAAAGTGATTTTTGATAAAAACATGATTTAGGTATTAAATTGTAAAGTTGTGAAAATTGAAGAAAATTCTGAATTTTATAGAATATATGTGCTGTAAATTGTATATTGAAATTTTGGTTAGGCTTGGAATATGGAGTAAATTGCATGAATTTCATTTTTCGAGCCTAGGGACGAAATTGGAATTTATGGAAAGTTTAGGGGCAAAATGGTAATTTTGCCTAAGATGTAAATTGAGTCTAATTAAATATGAAATGTGAGAAATTGATAATTAAATTCATTTATATAGATCCAGACAACACAAATTCGAGGCTAGATCGTGGAAAAGAGAAAGTTTTGGATTAGTATATTTATATACGCGAACAAGTGTCGAGGTAAGTTCGTGTAACTTAATTGAGCATGTAAATATGTTGAATTGAATGTTGTATTGTATAGAATGTGATTTATATTTATGTGAATTAATTGGATGTTATAATATAAGAATTTAATACATGCTTGATATTGTTTGAAAATAGTTAAGTTCCGTTTGAATATTGGATTTCGATGGACAAATGTGATTTCCCTTATTGAATGAGGTCCTGCATTTGTTGCTGACAGGATTTAGCTCAGACGAGTAATCCTATAGACCTCATTACCTAAAGGATTTAGCCTCGACTGGTAATCCTGATATAAGCCCTCTTGAGCATATGTTATAGATAGGATTTAGCCCGGATGGGTAATCCTGATTAAGCTCTTATGAGCATATGATGGAAACAAGATTTAGCTTGGACAAGTAATCCTGTTATATGATATGTGGCTCGAGAGTGTGCTTTTTGATTAAGTGCCTTAATGGGTACGCCTGAATATGAGTTGACGGGTTATTTAATTGTACACCTTGAGTGTACTATTTAAGTATCCATCGGAATTACAATGATTCAACGGACAAATTATTTGACATGATATGAGAATTATGAGATGAAATGAATAATGTGTTGAAAGAATATAGCATGATGAGCTCATCTATGTTTACTTGATGTATATGAGAATTTTGTGACTAACATGTTTGATTGAATGTATGTGTTTAGGCAATTTTGTCAAGTTGATGGAAACATGTTATTATATGCTTAATTTTAATAAATGGGATTGTTAAGTTTAATTCTAGTTATACGAACTTACTAAGCATAATATGCTTACTAGGTTTACTTTTCTATGTTTTATAGTCCTCAGAAGCTCGCGAAGGTTGGTAAATGGTTGGAGCATCATCACACTATCCACAAGCTTATTTTTGTATAAATAGTAAACTTATTTTGGTATAGTGGCATGTATAGGTTAATTTGACCATTGTTGGCTTGAAAATGGTGTTTGTAATCTAGCCATTGGAATGGCTAGTAATGGTAAGTTTTGATATACTTATAAGGTCATACTATGGTAGTTACATATATGTTAATTGTTAAGTATGGTTGATTAAATTATGTTTAACATATAGATTAAACCAAGGTAAGATTATAAATAAGTGTGCATATAATGATATATCATGTTAAATGATAGAATTAGCTTGATTATAATACTTGAATTGGTTAGTATTTGGATGTAAGTTTTGGTGCAGGAGATGTAACAGCCCGGTTTAGACCCTAGTCAGAACAGTGGTTTCGAGACCACAAATTTGAGGTCGGAAAAATATTTTAATATTATTTTTCGTGTTTACAGTATGTGATTGAGCATGTGTGAAAATTCTGTGTGAAAATTTATTCGATTGTGTGCTTAATTTGATAAAAGGACTCAATCGCATAAATTGCAAAGGTTGGCTATTAATGTGAAAGTGTCGAATTATTATTTGTTTTTATTATGTGAAGTCCTTATGAGGTTAATATGTCATTATTAAGTTGGTGGACAATTATGCCCATGGTTTAAATGATTTTCATGAATATTTCATTAAGGGTAAAATGGGAAAATGATAATTAAGCTTAATTTAATAAAACAAATAAGAAAAAGAAAGCCATTCTCATATTTTTGCACCGAAAATTAGAAAAGAAAAAGAAGGTTTGAAGCTTTAGTATATTCAGCCAACATCTAGTTTGATTCAAGGTTAGTTTTTGTTCAGTTTTTGATAATTTATACGTTTTTGTGATCGTTGCTTCGTGTTCTCTCAAACCCATGCTTTAATTTTGGAATTTTATGAAGATTGTGAGATGTGCCATTGATGAATGTTTAAGACTTGTGATGTTAGTTGATGAAATATGAAATATATGTGTTAGATTAACATGTTTTGTCTTGGGATTTTTGATGAATTTGAGTAATTTGGACTAAATTGTGAAAGTAATATTTTGAGGGACTAAAATGTGAAATAAATGAAATATATGGGCTTATATGAAGCATGTAAAAATTTGGCTAGGCATGGGTACAAGGAAATTATGCTTATTTTGTGATTTTGTGAAATAGGGACTAAGGTGTCGAAATGTGAAAATGTGAGGGCTATTTTGTAAAATGCCCTAAATATGTGTGTTTGGACTAAATTGAATGATTTGGTGATTGAATAAGCTAAATTTGAATATGTATAGATCAAGAAAAGAGGGATTTGGATCGAGATCGAGGCAAAGATAAAGTGCTCGATTAATCGACTCATTTTGGTTATTTCGACGTCCGAGGTAAGTTCGGATATAATACAAGTTGTTAAATCTATGTCTAAGTGTTATGAAATGAATGAATATATGAATATTGAGTTAGAATTCCTATGAGTGGAATTGACAAATGTGGTACTAAGTGTGCGTAATTAGAATTGAGACAGAGGTGAAAAGCACTGTGTGTGCAAAGTAATGAAAGCCTCGACTTTATTGACTGGCACTGTGTGTGCGATACCGAGATAAATTCGGTTCTATGTAAAGGCACTAAGTGTGTGATGATATTTAAGCTTCGGCTATGAATTTGGCACTAAGTGTGTAACATCCCGAAATTGGGCCTAGAAGAATTGGGCCCATTGGGCCTTGGGCTTAGGAGTGTTTAAAATTTTGAGAAAAAAAGAGAATGGCATTATTTCAAGATTGGATTAATTAGGAAGGTGATTTTGGAAAGTTACGAGGTTTCTAGGAAGTTCCGGGTTCAAGTTGGGCCTTAGTATAAATTTTGTGTTTAAGCCTATTAAAGAAGATAGTAAGGGGCATCAAGGCTTATGGAAATAGGTGGGTAATTTGCTTGTATAAATGAGCAATTAGTAAAGAGGTTATGGCATCAAGTGAAGGCATTGAGGGAAGAGGTTCGAATCCCACTTGGTACAAAAAAAATTTGACTATTTTTTTTATATACTTTCCTTAAGTGTCGGCCAAGAAGTATATATGGCAAGTTGGACTTCTTTATTTTTGGTAAGGTGGCTAAGAAATAAGGAAAGGTTGAGGTTGGGGAAAGGAATCAAAAGAATAAGGCAAGTAAGGGGAACATGTGGCTTATTTCATAGAGATTGTTTTGGAAAGTTTGGGTGGTCAAACTTTTGTCCTTTAGGGGCATGAATGTGGACGGTTTTGGGGCTATAGGGTGATAGCCGAATTTTGCTTGATGCTTTGGTGAGACTAAAGTGTTAGTTTTGGTCAAAATACCATTGGCATCAATTGTGTCATTTTGTCAAAATTTCTACTCTTTGTGAGTTTTGGTTTTTCTTCTATTCTCTCCTCTTTGCCGAATCCTCCTAGCACAATTGTGCATTTTTCTTCTCTTTTGTTTGGTCAAAATATTCACCTCTTGTTCATCTCCCTTTGATAGCCGAATCCCCTAGCATCCATTCAACCTTCCATTCCTTTCTTTTAAACATTCCTTCAATCTTTCCTCTTCTCTAAATTGACACCACCAAAAGAGCACATCTTCTTGTTTGATTATCCCCATAGCCGAATATTAATATACATTTTCCTCTATAACCGAACTTTCATCTCTTCTCTATCTTTTCTTCTCATCCGTATTAACACTCATTCCTTGATAAATCAGTAAGTGGTTCTCTTCAACATTTTATTTTCTTTCTCTTAATGCCGAATTATGCCTTGGTTTGGGAGGGTCATATTGACCGAGACCATCATTTTATTCTACTCTCTCAAACAAGATCACTCTCCCTTTTGTAGTATTCTAGTGGGAGGCCAAACATCATTCTAGACTTAAGTCAAACGGATAAATTGGATCCAATATTAATAAGGGACAAATCACTCGATATATTCTACCTTCGGACATAGTGGGTCAAAGAAGAGTGGTTCTTTAGGAAATCAAAATAAGGTGTGTAATCCCGTACCCTTCCGAATACATATTTAAAATGGTGTGTAATCTCATACCTCTCTAGATGTTTGCATGAAATATTCTGTGATTCGGTCGAAATACCGAAGAAAACCGGAAATCGGCATCCGTGACCACTCGGACGTGCGTATATTCGTAGTGGTAACCATATTTTGCAATGAAACAGTTTGGTCAGCAGCAGTGACGTGATTTTGAAAAATCACGAAAAATAGGAGAAAAGGGATTAAAAAGTGAATAAGATTTCGAATCAAAGCTTAATGTGTCTATTTTGATATGGAAGAAACGGAGAAGGAAAAGGAATTTTATATTCTGTGATATTTTAATTTTAGTGAGACTAGTTCTGATTGACTTCGTGGTTCCCTGATCTGTCTTGGAAAAACCGTTTAAAATTGTACAAAGTGAATTATGAGTTATAATTTATTTGTATAGATTCCTTAGTGAGCCTATTTTCAATAGAAACAAGTGGGAGCAGTATATAAAAACCGTACAATGAGATATTTGAAATTAAGGTAAGAGAGGTCAGAATCATTGGACAGTGAAAGAAGGGAAACTTTAAGGAATAAACTGTACTAAATTATTAATTCAAAAATTCTGGAAAAATTATCGTAAGAAGATATATGAGTCTAGTCTCAAGGAAAATTTACAGATCTAAATTTTGAGGTTCCTAACTCGAGTTATAGTCATTTTAGTCAGTATGATGTAGATGGACAGTTTCAAATTTTATGCCCCACATTAGTAGTTAAGTTTAGGTTGCGGAATTACCAAAATACCCTTAGAGGGTAAATTATCGAAATACCCCTGGGTTGCGAGATTACCAAATTAACCTTAGTGGGTAATCTTACCAAATTACAAAAATGCCCCTATGGGCCGAATTACAGAAATGCCCCTAAAGGGTCGATTTGTTATATTACCTTAATGGGCTGATTTGTTATATAGCCATAATGGGCCGATTTGATAAATTGCTTAATGGACCAATTTGATAAATTGCTAATGGGCCGATTTGATATATATTGTTTTGTGGGCCGATCTGATATATTGTTTAATGGGCCAATTTGACATATGGCTTAATGAGCCAATTTGATATAATGCCCTAATGGGCCGATTTTGTAAAGTGTTAATGGACTGAACTTTTGTCTGATTTAATTATTGTTGTTATATTTGTAAATATCATGATTTGCTATGTATGATGCATCTACATGAATTTGCATGGGTTGGGAAAATGTTGAAGAGAAGAAATTCTGGTGGCACTGCCACAAATATTATGAAAAGCAGTTTGACTGCAGCGATACATTCTGATTCTGGTGGCTCTGCCACAAATTCTGATAATGGCTATGTGCCAACCTAAATATGGCTTTGTGCCATCGTGATTATGGCTTTGTGCTAAACATATTTACCCGGGGCTATGTGCCTAACATATGAATTAACGACTCTGTGTCGATCATTTTTACCAAGGCTGTGTGCCGGTTATATTACCGTATATGATATTCTGGTGACTCTGTCACATTTTGTCTGGTGGCTAAGCCACGTATATTCTGTTATTCTGGTGGCTTGTCCACAATTTGAATTTGATATAAATGGCTAAATGCCTGCGATTGGTGTGTTGGCGGGGTGGGTTGACAAAAGATCCCCACAGGTGTGTTGGATGGTACGGGTGGTGTGTAGCGGATGGATTATTAGGTTGGTTTGGGTTGCATACATTCATACATTGCACATATATAAATATATTCTGTTTCATAAATGGGCTTCGGTCCAAGTGTATGTTAAATGGGCTTAGGCCCATGATATTGCTATATGGGTTCAGACCCAGTGGATGACGGTAAGAGGATTATGCACTGAGTTCTTGTAACTCACCCCCCTTTCTTTTTAATCTCTGTAGGTAATGCTCCGTTGTGAGGACTTGGGCACATGGATGACTCGGTGGAAGCCATACTTCAGAAATGGTGTTAATGAAATTTTAAATTTCTATTCCGATTTATTTTATTATTTTTCTATTTTGGTTTAAGTTGTAATAAGGCCTCTGGAGTGTTTTATTATTTGCTTTATGGTTATTATACTTACTATTTTGCTTAAATTGTTTAAAATGAGAATTTTCTAAAAACTTAAATAAAGGTTTTCCAAAATCGATTAACAAATGGATTTCATAATAAACTTTTATAAATATTTAACACGGAAGTTTTCACTCGAACTTTCAAACGATATTTTCAAAAGTCACGGTTTTAAAGTTCACTACCTTGATTGTTGACTCATCAATCAATCTTTCAAAAATACTTGTATTTTATCTACGTTTCCGCAACGATTTCAAAATGCTCCTGCAACTCTATTTCTAAACATCACATTTTTGTAAATTGTTCATTTCAAATATGCTTTCGCTACTAAAAAGGTTTTTAAAGATTATTACGTTTTCAAGTAGTTAACAATTGCTTAAGTGTTTTTGGTTTAAACAAAGAGGCTGTATTTCTCAAGCAAGTTTTTAATAAGCGCAAAGATGGTTTTTACTTCCATGTGACACACCAGATTTGGGCCTAACTTCTAGGCAGGGTTTGTAGTGTTACAAAGTGTGCGAATAAATCGAACGAATAACAATGGTTGATCAAAAGGAAGTGTTGAGCATTAAGTAGCATGAATGGTCAATAACTAAGTGTTGGCTAAGGTACGTACGGAACCTATGTGGTTGATGAAATTGTAAATGGATATATAGATGGTTGAGTAAGCATATTAGCTATGGATGATATGGTACATATATTTATGAGTTGATCTATGTGATGGATTAATTTGTATATTGTAGTTGAAACATTAAGTTAATTGTATTATATTACTTAACTTACTAAGCTTTAAAAGCTATCGTGTGTGAAGTGTTTTTTCTGCTTTCAATTGTATTTAAAGCTAGCTCGAATCGGGATCGTCAGCGACTCAATCACACTATCGGCTATCTAATTTGGTATTTTTGGAAAGATGTATATATTTTAAATATGGCATGTATAGGCTAGTAGATATGACATGTTTTGAGATGTTTGGATCTTGCCATGTGATTTGGCTAGATAAGTTAATGAATTTGGTATATGTTTTGGATATGTGTGTGAAGGTTGGTCAAGATGTGTATGTGAGTTATAAGTGTATGATCTTATGATATGATTTGGTAAAATGGAGATGGTATGTTCATAATATGATATGGTTGAGATTAAGTAGTGCATGATTGACATGTTTTTTATATGTAAATTATATTTTGGATTGTTATGCTTAGGTGAATTTGGATGGGATGATGGATGATGATATTATGAGATTCAATTTGAGTATGTTTTAGTATGTTTGAATGCCAATTGGGATTTGAAATGGTATTGATCAATGCTTGTAGGTGTGAACCAAAGTGTGGGTGGCAATTTGGCCTTGCAAATGCCCTAAAATTGCCCACACGGTTGAGCACACGGGCGTGTGGCTCGACCGTGTCCTTCATGGCTCATTTCAAAACAAGTCAAACTCGACCACGGGCTGAACACACGGGCGTGTGACTGGCCGTGTGGTGCAAGTCAGTTTCGACCACGGGTGAGGCACACGGACGTGTCTCAGGCCATATGGACAAGTCAGTATGTATGCCCTGTTTTGCCACGGCTTAGACACATGGGCGTGTCTGAGGCCGTGTAAGGCACACGGCCTGCTCACACGGGCGTCTGACCTCTGTAGCTTTGAAAAATGTTTAATTTTCAAAAAAATTTATATGTGCTCGGTTTAGTCTCGACCCCTTTCTAACACGTATTTAAGGTCTCGTAGACCTCATTAAGGGACTATATGTATATATTTTGTTATGTTTGAATGATAATAGACTTTGTGTTGCAAAATGTTAGTAAATGTTCCAGATTGATCGGTAATGCCTCTTAACCCTAGACCGGCGACGATTACGGGTTAGGGGTGTTACAGGAGATTGGTAAAATTTTGGGTGAGAAATGAAGCTAGAAATGGCTTTATTTTGTCCACACGGGTAGACACACGGTCGTGTGTCTAGACCATGTGTGACATACGGCCTGGTACATAGGCATGTGGATAGGCCGTGTGTCCCCTACATCTCAAATTTGAGAAACAAAATGCTCAGAATTGAGCACACGGGCAAAGACACGGGCGTGTATCTCAGTCGTGTGTGCTACACGGTCCAAAACATGGGCATGTGTCTTGGCCGTGTGAAACCTGCACCTAATTTTGAAAAAAAAAAAATTAATTAATCACACGGCCTAGCACACGGGCGTGTGGCTGGCCGTGTGGTGCAAGTCAGAGAGTTACACGGGGTTGGACACGGCCTGTGACACGGGTGTGTGCCCTGACCACACAGGCGTGTGTGCCCTGTATCTTGGAAAATTTTTGAAATTTCGTGAAAATTTTTATGAGTTCTCGATTTAGTCCCGACTCGATTCTAATGCTCATATTAGGCCTCGAGGGTCCATTGAAGGGACGTTATGAACAATCTCAGAAAATGAACAGTAATTGCCACGAATTATTTGTAAATGTTCTGTAAACTCAGGTAATGCTCCGTAACTCTATTCTGGCGACGGATAGGGGTTAGGGGTGTTACACTAATTGGATGCAATGTAGGATTCCATGATGAGGGCATTTTCGAAATAGTTCTTTAAATCTCTCCCACGCCTTATACAAGGACTCATCACCCATCAATTGGAAAGTAGTGATTTAATTCCGCAACTTAACATTCTTGCTAGGTGGGAAATATTTCATAATGAAGCGTTCTGCTAACTCTTGCCATGTGGTAATGGAATCTCATGGCAATGAGTTCAATCAAGCTCGAGCTTTGTCCCTTAATGAATATGAGAACAGTTTTAATCTCAGTGCTTCTTCAGGTACTCCGACTAACTTGAAGGAATTACTCACCTCCATAAACAATTTGAGGTGAAGGTGAAGATCTTCAGTAGGCATTCTAATGAATTAGCCCACTGTTTGAAGCATATAAAACATAACTGGCTTTAGCTCGAATTATTGTGTCTCGACTTCAGGTCTCCTAATACCCAGATTAAGCTCATTAAATAGTGGCACGACATACTGTCTTAAGGCTCTATCCCTATTATCAGCAATAAGAATAGGATTTAGAGCATGATTTGATCCATTTCCTTGATTCTGGTTTTCGAAGTTTATCTCTTCAATCCATCTCTAAGCTAGTTTTCTTCTCATTTTGTCGAAAAGTCCTTTCAATTTTAGGATCTACGAGGAGTAAGTCGATAATTTTATCAATACTTATAAACACCTGAAACAATCACAGAAAAATATTTAAATTAAAATTAAACAAAAAAAAGACCAAAATACAAAATTAACAATTTCACAAATAATGTCTTTTAAAATAGTCCCCGGCAACGACTCCAAAAACTTGGAAAGACGGAATGTGCAACTGTACACAATTGCAACAAGTAATAAAGTGACAAGTATGTCGAGTTATCGTACCCACAAGGACTGTACAAGCAAATATTTATGAAATGTAAACTTAAGCAATTTGGTGGAGGAAAAATATGTTGATTTGAAAGAGGTGATCTAAAAACTAAAAATTAACTAAGTAATCAACTAAAATAAGAAAATAAAATTTCAATGCCCGATTTCTAGAAAATATTTTAATCAATATGACATAAATGTGTTAGATCAATTTTATTCTTTAACTTAGAATTATTAAAACTATGTTCATGTTGTTACGAATAATTTCATGGCAACTTGGTATCTTGTTAACTAATGCACATACATACTTACTACATTAATCAATCTTTCAAACATATTCCTATGTTGAATTAATTAACCAATTTTCATAAGCAAGTATAAGATAGAGTGAAGTAACAATAAATTCTTGTATTGAAATAAATTTAGTCACAACAATCTTACAAGTTATGCAAGGCGATTATATTGTTTAACATATCTGTTAAATTTAACCCTCAATTACCTTAGAAGATTAAACATGCACCAATTAAATATTGTGTCAATTAATTATAATTTCAATCTGATTAATAATTAATTCTTTTGTTAGCTTACAATTAAAACGCAAGCATAACATAAACATGATTTTATTTAATTCAAATAATTTACCAAGGCCTAATAACAACACAAACACACTTTTTAAAAACTGAAGTGGACATAATGCAATTAATCTAACACAAATGAAATTTAAGTCATTTTAATTAATTTAGGTACATCAACATAACAAGTATTCATATTTATGATCATAGAATAAATTTAAAAATATAAATAAAAGGGAACTAGAAAACAAATCCCGGTGATTCTCCAAGTCCAGACTAGTGTGCTTCTCTTCTTCTTTGCTCATTCTATCAATCAAAGGCCTTCACGAATTGTAACACCCTATACCCGTATTCGACGTCGGAACAGGGTACGAGGCGTTACCAGACATAAACTCAAACAATCATACAAAATTGAGACATGAATTTTCGTCCAAATTTAAAACTTTTCATTTACATTCATATTGTCCCTTAAACGAGCCTACGAGGCCCAAAACATACATTAGGAGTGGTTCAGGACTAAACCGAGAACTTTGGAAACTTTCGGAAAACTTAAAAAAAAATCATGAAAAAGGTCCACGCGCCCGTGTGGGTGAAGGGACACGCCCGTGTGACATATCACACGCCCGAGCTTCAGGTCGTGTCCAAAATAGGGGACATTCTGTTTATGACGTCATCATTAAAATGAGGTCACACGGCCAAGGCACACGCCCGTGTCCTTAGGTCGTGTGACGAATTAAATTACAAAAATCAAGTGTAGACTTCACACGGCCTGGGCACATGCCCATGTCCTATAGCCGTGTCTCTCACATGGCCAAGACACACGGCCGTGTCTCGTGCCTGTGTGTTTACTACTGGGCATTCTGTATCTCAAACTAAGGTGCAGGGGACACAAGGCCATAACACACGCCTATGGGGCAAGCCGTGTGTCACACATGGCCTAGACAAAATAAGGCTATTTACCAAGCCTTTTTGCTACCCATACTTGCACCAGCCTACACAACATCAAAACCACACCAATCCAAATATATATATGACTTCAAGGCACTTAACATGGCATAACTAAGTGCATCACCATCATCAAACATCCATAATCACATGCAACACATCATCATTCAACCATCAATAACCATAGGCCATATCATAATGGCATTGGCACATGCATGCATATATGAATAGGTTTACAACCCAATAATCAATATGAGCCACATCCCATGGCCTTATACAAAATGAATCAAATATCATCATAAGCCAACACATTTGGCTAAACCAATATGACATATAACAAAAAGACCAAGTCCCTATACATGCCATACTCAAAATGTTGAGACTAACTATACACAAAAGTTCCAATTGATAGTGTGATCGAGTCTCCGTCGTCCTTCGATCCCCGAGCTAGCTTGGCGATACTATAAGAAATGGAAAAGAAAGGGGAGTAAGCATAAAGCTTAGTAAGTTTGCAAGTAAATAATTAACAACATTAACTATGCATTATTATAAACATAACATAATGTAATTTATCACAATGTCATCAAATATCATAGATACATTTTAAATCATGTCATTTACATAATGTACAATAAAACCTATGATCATGATTTATTCATTCACTTCTTACCGAGATCTCATCGATTTATAATCTCAATATGTATGAGCTTTGTGTACATACCTGTACACTTTCAACATGTTCATACCTTGTCATTTCATTGACCTAATCTTTGGACTACCCGTTGAACCACTTGGAATACTAAAGGATACTCGGGAATCACATACACATAGAATCATACCAGTGCCATATCCCAGATATGTTCTTACATGGGATCACATATCGATGCCTATAGCCCAGCTATGGTCTTACACGATTCTCATATCGATGCCATGTCCCAAACATGGTCTTACACGAAATCTCATAACGATGCCATATCCCAGATATGGTCTTACACGTAAACTCAATCCCTAATGTCATGACATTTGTATCCTAACTATTCCTAAGGTTCAACCGGGATTTCGAGGTATCAAATCTTCGTCGAATAGTCATCGAGTCAACATTAATCAAGTCCACAAGGAAAATTACACAATTCATGCAATATTAAAGCATTAAATACTAAAAAATGGAATGTCGCATTATTTACACACGAACTTACCTCAGTACCAAAATATGGCTAACTATTTGATTTAGTCCACAACCTTGTTCTTTCCTCAGTTTAGGTCCAGACTCTGTTTTTCTTGATCTATAATAGCAAATTTAGCTCATTTAATTATCACATTGTTCAAATCAGTCCAAAAACCATACTTTGGCAAAATTATAGTTTTGCCCCTAAACTTTCACATATTTACAAATTAGTCCCTAGGCTCGTAAAATGAAATGTGTCCATTTTCTTTGTTACCCAAGCCTAGCCGAACCTATATCAAGCTTATACCAGCCCACATTTTTCATCAAATCACATTTCTACTACTCATTTTCACAACTCTTACAAAAAGGTCCTTTTTAGGTGTTTTCATCAAAAATCACTTAGTAAAAGATGTTTATTACACATCAAACTTTCATAATCTACCATGAAACATCAAAACACATGTGTGTCACACATGGGTAAATTTTTAAACATGAACCCTAGCTCAAATAAATGGTAGAAATAGCTAGATCGGTTGATAACAACTTCAAAAATGTAAAGAACATTAAAAACGGGGCTAGGATGCACTTACAATCGAGCTTGGAAGTTGAAGAAACCCTAGCTATGGTGTTCTTGAGAATTTCAACTAAGGTAGATGAAGATGGAAAATATTTTTGATTTATTTTCCCTTTTAATTCTTTTATTAACCAAATGACCAAAATGCCCTTTTTACTAAACTTTCAAATTTTACCTACCCATGCCCATTTTTGTCCATAAAAATAGAAATTGGGAAAATTGCTATTTAAGGACCTCTAATTAATAATCCAAATCTATTTCATACTTAAAGCTTCTAGAATCTCATATTTTGCAACTTTTGCAATTTAGTCCTAAAAGTCAAATTGGACACTTATTCACAAAATTTCTTCATGAAACTTTCACACAATCATGCAAACAAGTCATGGACCTCAAAACAATCATAAAACAAATATTTCTAATTCCGATTTGTGGTCTCAAAATGTAACACCCCTTACCCATTTCCAACGCTGGAACCGGATACGAGGCATTACCATGCTTGACTTTGCTTGAACATGTAATTACGGGCTACAAAATTTCATTCCAACTTAAAACTTTTCTTTCTTAACCGTAACATACATATCCTGGGCCTACGAGGCCTTAAACATACATCCGGAAGGTTTCGGAGTTCAACCAGAAACTTGTACACTCTTTGAAAATTTTTGCCTAAACAGGGGTCACACGCCCGTGTGACTTGGGACACGCCTGTGTGGGCAGGCCGTGTGGTCACACACGCCCATGTCCCTAGCCCGTGTAGAATTTATTTTTATTTCGAGCCTACAAGGGTTTACACATAGCCGAACACACGCCCGTGTCAATGTCCCGTGTCTTTCACACGGCCTAGACACGCCCGTGTCCTCACCCGTGTGTGAAAACTAGGGGTATTCTATTTATGACGTCAGCAACCCCTTAAGGAGCACACGGCCTAAGCACACACCCGTGTGCTAGCCCGTGTGACGAATTGAATTCTCGCAATTGAATGCAGGGGACACACAGCCTACTAACACACCCATGGGGCTGGCCCTGTGTCACACACGGCCTAGACACACGCCCGTGTGTCTACCCGTGTGGACACTTATAGGCTATTTTCCAAGCTTTTTTGCCACCCTGAAATATAAACTCATTCATTTCAACACGAGTAGCACATAACATAGCAATAGTGAACTATTAAGAATCCTTAAATTATCATTCATACCATTCGCATCTTACTTATTACCTTGCATGAACATTCATTTCATTATAACCATCAACCTTAAAACATGAACTTGACAATATTGGCTAATTCATCATGGCTATTTACAAAATGAGTGTAAAACATTAATAGCCAACCCTTTGGCCTTCAAACATGACATGACACAAACGATCAAATCCCTATACATGCCATACTCAAATTGAATTAACTTTACTATACCAAAAGAACGGTCGATAGTGTGACCCAAGCTCCGACGTTCTGTGATCCCCGAGCTAACTTGGCGAAACTACAAGAGAAAGGGAAAAGAGAGGGGTAAGCATATAGCTTAGTAAGTTTGCATGAAATTTTAAAGCAACATAATTACTCAAACCAAATTTAACCATCTCATGAAACAATAGCAACATAAATCTCAGTTGCTTAGGCATCTTATTCGTACTTACTCACACTTATTCTTACCCATCTCATGTCACATTATGATTTCATAACTTGTACTTATTCATGGTACTTGTATCACTTAATGTAATATCCCGAGTTAGGGGCTATTTTGTGGTTGCATGTTTTGCATGTGTTTAGTGTGCTGTGTTGCTGTTTGTGTAGTTTCGGGGCTTAATTGTAGGTTAGGAGTGTGCCTGAGTAGGTAGGAGAATTTTTGTTTTTAGGCTTGATAGGAGAGGAGCTGAGGAAGCTGGGGTTTAAGAATATTATTTGGTGTTTGGTTGCACAAATGAGGAGCTGGCAAAGTGGCAAAGTATGTGCCACTTGGGGCTTGAGTGTGGCGTCAACTACAAGGGGGAGAGATCCTGAGTTCAAGTCGCAGAGTTCCCCATTTTGGCTCTCATTTTGGACGGCATGGAGGAAGAGTTAGAAGGCAATTCGAATTCTTCCTTGGACTTGGTCCACCCATTCAAATGGAAGGTGGAGAGCAAGTTGTGGAGGTAGGCTTGGTCAAGCTAATTTGAATGTGTGGTAGGGAGTTAATGGGGGGAGTGGTGGCCAAAATTTTGGGATGTTTGGAGGTGTTGGCCGTAACTTGGGAAGCTTGTTGGGGAGTGGCCGGTTGGTGAGTGTGTTAGGGGGGCTAGTGCCGAATTTCCCTTGGATTGTTGGTGCATTTTCGGTCTTAGGAGGGTAGCAACATAGCTCTTTCATTTTTGTCAAAACAAGCCGAATTTTATAGTAAGTTTCACCTTTTGTTTTCTTTTGGCAACCGAAAATGCAAGCACATTTGTGCCGAATTTCTTTGTTCTCTTGAGTAGGGTGTAGCCAAATATCTCTTCCCATTTCCTCTTTTCTTTTCAAGTGTGTAAACCAAACCTCTAATCTCTCTTCTTGCATTTTTGATTTTTCTTTCTTTCTTAAAAACTTTGTAGCCAAACTCTCTTCCAAAAACACATTCTTCATCTCTTTTTCTTTCAAAACCCAAAGGTACCTTCTCCTGTTCATTTTGTTTCTCCTTAAAACCATTTTGCCGAAACTTTATTCTCATTTCACTTTATCCTTCTTGTTTTTTTACTCAAGCCGATTCTCTTTTCTTTTGTTTAAGTTCTAGCCGAATCTTCCCTCTTCTAGTAGTACTTTGTAGCCGAATTTTGAGTGGGGAGTAATCTCGTTTGTCTTCTTTCAAACGTTGGAGCAAGGTAAGTGGCTGGCCGAATGCTCATTTCTTTTCTCTCCTAGTTTTCTACCAATTTTGGGAGGTTCAAAGTTGACTTTCGGCATTGGTTGAAGGGTGTTAATCTCTTATGTCTTGACCGAATTCTTTTTAGGGCTTTCGGATTCAAGCGATCCAACGGTCGCATTATCCAACTCGATTGTTTGCAGATTGCTAAAGGAGGAAATCATTGTGGTTCGGGTTTGCTAAGAAACCGAACCAATAGCAAGGTGAGGGATCAACATTAACCCCTTTGGTTAATTAATGTTGGCCGAATGTTATAGATGTCTAACTCCTATTTGGCCGATTGTAGGAGCAAGTATACAAGGAGCTTTAGATCATTTCTTTTAGTATTAGAGGTTGCGCTTTAGCAGGTGTGTAAACTAACACACTATACTTAGTAATATTGTTATTAAACCTGTTTGCCTATTAAGATCATGACAGTATGATGGATTATTGGATACCCAAACGGGGTATGTGTACGTATCCGGGTAAGTCTAATTTGTTACAAGTTCTATTATGGATACCTTGGGTATTATGATCTATGTTATGTATGCTATGAGATGTAATGCTAGACATGTTGGCATGATATGCATGACTTGTATGATACGCATGATCACATGAGTTGGTATGTTGATGGGTGATATGAGAGGAGGAGCGGTGATATTTTGTGCCGACGAGCACCGTTGTTTTGGTAACACAACTTTGTGACTTTGGGTCACCAAAGTGCTTTGGTAGCACATTTGTGTCTTTGGGACACCAGAGGTTGGGCACCTCATTGCGACTTGTCCCCTGTGGTTAACACCACCGTGGGTTGGCCCCACTTTGAGATATGGGATCGTCTCACTAGTGATTGGGTATCACACGATGGGTTGGCCCCATCATTCGATTATTGTGACTACGGTCACCAGTGCTTTGGTAGCACATTTGTGTCTTTGGGACACCAGAGGTTGGGCACCTCATTGCGACTTGTCCCTGTGGTTAACACCACCGTGGGTTGGCCCCACATGAGATATGGGATCGTCTGCTAGTGATTGGGTATCACACGATGGGTTGGCCCCATCAATTGATTTGTGACTACGGTCACTAGTGCTTTGGTAGCACATTTGTGTCTTTGGGACACCAGTGTTTTGGTAACACATTGTGACTATATGTCACCAGTGGTTTGGCACCACCAGTGGTTTGGTACCACACGGGGTAGAAAAGGAGATACGGATGGTTAGGATCGGGTTGCATTAATTATGTTGCTATGTATGATGTGTGTTAGCATGTTGTTTCATCGGGAGCGGGATTTATGCACTGAGTCATTCGACTCACCCTCTCCTTTGACATTTCAGGTGACTCGTAGACGCGGACATGGAGCCGGGGTGGACTCGAGGTGCACATGCCATGCTTTAATAAAAGTCTTGCTCAGACTATTCACTTTGGGTACTTTAGCTTATTTATTTTTTTTTGAGATTTAATTTGGATTTGTAAAAGGCCCTTTTAAATTATGCTTTATGATGGTTATGTTTTAATTAGATTCTCAACCTGCTTAACAAATAACTTGGTATGAAATTTTACTAAAAATTTGGTAAGATAATGTTTTCAAAACTATAACGCAATGTGTTTTAAAACATACCATCGGGTATCTCACTATGTTTTGCTATAAAGTAAACTCAAGTGATTTTCAAACCAAACTCGATATTCGACTAAGTCAGAAAGGTTTCAAAATAGCACTAAGAAACTATTGGAAATGCTAAATGAAATCAACTCGTTTTTAACCATATACTTCGGATAAGTTTCCAAAATCTAATCAAACAGGCCTACTCAAATTTTCTTCAAGTTCACTATGTTTTCGCCCCGCTTTTAAACGAAAAATCTTATCTCTCAAAAACGTTTTCCCCGTAGCATACCAGATTCGGACGTGGTGTCCTGTCCGGGTTTGGGGTGTTACAATTGTGGTATCAGAGCCAAGTTCAAAGGCTTGGCTTGTGGCCTGAGGCCCAAAAAGTTTTTAAGAGTTTATCTTAAGTGTTTTTATGGTTTGAAAGGCATGGCACCGAGTCTCCGGCACCAGTTCGCCCAGGTAAGTACCCCGTACTATTGCTTGTGAATTGATTGGATGTGATATGATTTGATGAATAGCAATAGTATACTACTTTTAGATATTGAAACTGATAGGATTCTGTGAACTCGCGAGAACAAATCCTCTTAAAATATTCATAAGACTTGCTTTTAAACAAGTGGAATAAATACTGATGCATAAAAATTCTTAATCAGATACGTAGAAAGATTAGTCATGAGCGCTAGAGGTGGACGTGGTCGTGGACGAGGTCGTGGTAGGATGACGATTTCTGAGCCCGTAGGATCTGGTCAGGGTTCAGAAAATGAAATACCGGCCCGCCACCAGGTGGAGGTGGTGAGTTCCAAGATCGACCGACGACGCAGCGTCACGAGCGATCTTCGCGAGTGTTAGAAAGGGTAGCGAGAGTTGGTGGTGGCGCGGAGTTAGGAAATCGTGCTCGAGCGACTTCGGGCAAATGGGGCCGAATTCTTTCGAGGGGTATCTGTGTTGCTCCCAAGATCTTTGCTTGAATATTGGCCGGAGGCAACCGAGCGGATCATGGATGATCCGGACTTGACCGCCAGAGAAGCCGGAAGGCATAGTATCGCCGCTCGGGATGAGTCATATCGGTGGTGGCTCACGGTTCGGGACGATGTGGGCGAGAGGATCTAACATGGGATTATTTTAGGCGAAGATATCAAAAGAAATACATCGGAGCTAGTTATATCGACTCCCAAATGAAAGGCTTTTAGAGGCTTATTCAGGGAGTAAATCATTCGAGTACGAGGTGAGTTCCCGGTTGAGTAGGTATGCCGTGGCATTGTGGCCACCGAGCATGAGAGGTGTGTTCGTTTGAGGATGGTCTCATGAGACGACTTGAGAGATCGCGGATTGCTCCTCGCCAGGAGCGCAAGTTCGCTGTCTTAGTTGAGAAGGCTAAGGTAGCCGAGGGTGTTAAGGAGTCGCGAGGCGGGGGCATGGATAGAAATAGGCATAAGAGGAGCTTTGGGTCTTCTCGATCGCCGGGTAATCCGCGAGAAGAGGCTAGACCGAGTGGGCGAACCACTGCTAGGTTTGTTGTTTGCTAGGCGGGGACCGCCGCAGCGGTGTGATCGATCGCGGAAAATCTCATTGGGGTGGTTGCTGGACTGGAGGAAAAGGTTGCTTCGAGTGTGGTTCTCTGAGCACCGGTGAGGGACCGTCCGCGTAGGTTGGCCGTGATTCACCCGAGAGTCGGCCGTAATCGTCGATTCGAGGTAATGGACCGCCACCGCGAGGGGCCGTGGTAATGGCGAGGTGGTAATGGTTCAGTCGGGCCGTGGAGCACCGGCGAGGTGCGGTAGTTCTGATGCTAGACGGCCGGATTAGTGTATCTGCCGCGAGGCGCCGGAGAGGGCGACGCACCGGACGTCATAACCGTGACGTTCTTGATTTTTGGTTCTCCTTATACCGCTTTGATTGATGTGGGTTCAACGCACTCTTATGTTGCCGAGTATAGTAGAGACCATGGATTTAGACTCGAGATATCTTCTAGGCGGATGACCGTGATTAGCCCTCTAGGTCACTCTCTGTAGTAGTAGATAAACTGCTTTAGAGATATACCCCTAGAACTCCAAGGGGTAGTGTTTGCTCAGCGATCCGATGGAACCGCCGTTTGGGGAGTTCGATCGATTCTTGGGATGGATTGGTTGGTCAAGTACCAAAGCGAGATTGATTGGATTAACGACCAGCGCATGGTTCTTAAGACGGTTGAGGGTGAAGAGGTGGCTATGATAGGTAATAGGAGAGATTACTTATCTAATGTGGTATCTGCTCTGAAAGCGGAGAAGATGGTCAGGAAGGGCTGTGAAGCATATGTAGTTCATGTGTATGCCTTGGAGGCTAAAGAGTCTGCTGTGGAGAAGGTTCGTACTGTTAAGGATTTTGCTGATGTTTTTCCTGAGGAGCTTCCAGGTTTGCCGCCAGATCGCGAGGTGGAGTTCGGGATTGATCTGTTACCCGGAACTGCGCCAGTGTCCATTGCTCCGTATAGGATGGCGCCAAAGGAGTTGGTGGAGCTTAAGGCTCAGATCCAGGAGTTATTGGATAGAGGTTTCATCAGGCCAAGTGTTTCGCCATGGGGCGCGCCGGTACTCTTTGTCAAGAAGAAAGATGGCACAATGCGGATGTGTATAGACTACCGCTTGATTGAATAAGTCGACGATTAAAAACAAGTATCCGCTGCCACGGATAGATGACTTGTTTGATCACCGAAGGGCGCCATGGTATTTTCAAGATCGACTTGAGATCCGGGGTATCATCGATTAAAGGTTAAGGAGGTGATATCCATAAAATAGCGTTCTGGACTCGGTATGGGCACTACGAATTTACGTAATGCCATTCGGGTTGACTAACGCACCGCAGCGCTTATGGATATGATGAATAGGGTGTTTCAACAATGATCCGGATCGGTTCGTCGTGGTTTTCATAGACGACATCTTGGTGTACTCAGGCGACGGAGGAAGAGCATGTTAAGCATTTGCGAGTGGTGTTGCGATTTTGAGGAAAAGCAACTCTATGCTAAGTTCGGTAAGTGCGAGTTCGCTTAGAGAAGTGACTTTCTTGGGTCATGTAGTGTCGGTGAGGGGATTCGAGTAGATCCTCGTAAGATTGAGGCGCTTTTGGATTGGAAGCCGCCTAGGTCGCTGGCATTTGATTCGGAGTTTTTTGGTTTGGCCGGATACTACCGGTTTTTGTTGAGGTTTCTCGTTGATAGCAGCGCCTGGCGACCAAGTTGTTTGAGGAAAGAAGTTCCGCTTTGTATGGACCGAGAAACAAAGCAGAAAGCTTCGATAAGTTAAAGAAGATTTTGAGTGAGGCTCCGGTTCTAATTCAACTTTGAGGCCGGTAAGGAATTCACAGCCTATTGCGATGCATCACATACGGGCTTAGGTGTGCCTTTGATGCAAGAAGGTAAGGTTGTGGCTTACGCTTCTCGACACCGAGGCCACATGAGGTCAACTATCCGACGCACGATTTGGAGCTAGCACCGTGGTCTTCGCCTTAAAGATTTGGAGGCACTACTTATACTTGGGAGAGATCGATAGTCTACACAGATCATAAGAGTCCAAGTATCTACCGACTCGTAAGGATTTGAATTTGAGGCGCGCAGATGGGTTGAGTCTTTGAAAGATTATGACTGCTCGATTGAGTATCATCCGGCAAGGCTAACGTGGTGGCGACGCGTTGAGCCGTAAGGTTGTCTCGACTTAAGAGCATTGTTTGCCCACTTGAGTTTGTATGACGATGGGAGTATTCTCGCAGAGTTGCGGAGTTAAGCCTACTTGGGTTGAGCAGATCGTAGAGAAACAGCTTATTGGATGAGGTTACGAGTGCGCGAAAGTTACAAGTGCGTAATGGTGGTGTGGATGGTTACACTGCCTAGTGACGAGGTTCTGTGTTTTTCGTGGTAAGGCTTGTATGCCTAAAGATGTTGAGTGAGACAGAAGATTCTTCAGACGCACATAGCGATCCTTATGCTATGCATCCCGGAGGTAGCAAGATGTATAGAGATCTTAGAGAGCGCTTTTGGTGGCCTGGTTTGAAAATAGAGGTGACAGAGTTTGTTGGGAAGTGTCGACTTGTCGCCAGTCAAGGTCGAACATCGCTTGTCGTCGGGTTTTCTTGACTGTGAAGATTCCTCGATGGAAGTGAGAAAGGATAACCATGGATTTCGTCGGCTGGGTTACCGCTACGCCAAGCAAGAAGGATTCATTTGGGTAGTGGTGGATCGATCGACTAAATCAGCTCACTTTATTCGGTGAGGGTTGACTACTCACTTCGTAAGCTAAGCGAAGCTATATGTGTCGAGATAGTGAGGTTGCACGGCGTGCGGTTTCGATCATCTCGGATAGGGATCCCGATTCACGTCAAGGTTCCGGAAAGCGTTGCATCAAGCTCTGGGGTACTCGTTTGGATTTCAAAGACGGCTTTTCACCCGCAAATCGACGGTCAATCGAAAGCGGTCATTCAGTCTTAGAGGATATGCTTTGAGAGGTTGTATCTTGGATTTCGAGGTAGTTGGGAGGAGTTTTTTCCATTAGTGAGTTTGCCTACAACAACAGCTACTAAGCGAGCATCGGATGGCACCGTATGAGGCGTTGTATGGTAGGAAGTGTCGCCACCTACGTGTTGGACTGGAGTTAGGTGAACGCCGCTTGTTGGGACCCGAGTTGGTTGCTTTGAGACCGAAGACAAGGTTAAGTTGATTCAGTCTAGATTGAAGGAAGCTTCGACCGCAGAAGTCTTATGCCGATCTTAAGCGAAGAGATATAGAGTTCGGCCGTGGGGGGATCGAGTGTTCTGAAGGTCTCGCCTTGGAAGAAGGTGTTGAGGTTCGGGAAGAAAGGCAAGCTAAGTCCGAGGTTTATTGGACCGTATAAGGTACGAGACGAGTTGGACCAAGCATGATCGCCTTGAGTTGCCGCGAGAGCTTAGTCGATTCACGACGTTTTCCACGCTTCGTGCTTCGGAGGTATCGTTCGGATCCGTCGCATGTGGTAGCAATGGAAGAGATTGAGGTGAATCCAGATTTGATCAGGGAAGAAGAACCTGCGTGCGCATTCTTGATCGGGATGTGAAGGTTCTCGCGTAGGAAAGTCTGTGCCTTTGGTTAAGGTACTTTGGCGGAATCATGGCGTGGAGGAAGCCACGTGGGAACCCGAGGATGTGATGAAACAAAGAATACCCGCAACTCTTTTCGATCGGTAATTTCGAGGTCGAAATTATTTTTAAGAGAGGTAGAACCGTAATATCCCGGGTTAGGGGCTATTTTGTGGTTGCATGTTTTGCATGTGTTTAGTGTGTCGTGTGTTCTTTGTTTGTGTAGTTTCGGGGCTTAATTGTAGGTTAGGAGTGTGCCCGAGTAGGTAGGAGAATTTTTGTTTTTAGGCTTGATAGGAGAGGAGCCGAGGAAGTGGGGTTTAAGAATATTATTTGGTGTTTGGTTGCACAAATGAGGAGCAAAAGTGGCAAAGTATGTGCCACTTGGGGCTTGAGTGTGGCGTCAACTACAAGGGGAGAGATCCCGAGTTCAAGTCGCAGAGTTCCCATTTTGGCTCTCATTTTGGACGGCATGGAGGAAGAGTTAGAAGGCAATTCGAATTCTTCCTTGACTTGGTCCACCCATTCAAATGGAAGGTGGAGAGCAAGTTGTGGAGGTAGACTTGGTCAAGCTAATTTGAATGTGTGGTAGGGAGTTAATGGGGAGTGGTGGCCAAATTTTGGGATGTTTGGAGGTGTTGGCGTAACTTGGGAAGCTTGTTGGGGAGTGGCCGGTTGGTGAGTGTGTTAGGGGCTAGTGCCGAATTTCCCTTGGATTGTTGGTGCATTTTCAGTCTTAGGAGGGTAGCAACATAGCTCTTTCATTTTTGTCAAAACAAGCCGAATTTCATAGTAAGTTTCACATTTTGTTTTCTTTTGGCAACCGAAAATGCAAGCACATTTGTGCCGAATTTCTTTGTTCTCTTGAGTAGGGTGTAGCCGAATATCTCTTCCCATTTCCTCTTTTCTTTTCAAGTGTGTAAACCAAACCTCTAATCTCTCTTCTTGCATTTTTGATTTTTCTTTCTTTCTTAAAAACTTTGTAGCCAAACTCTCTTCCAAAAACACATTCTTCATCTCTTTTTCTTTCAAAACCCAAAGGTACCTTCTCCTGTTCATTTTTGTTTCTCCTTAAAACCATTTTGCCGAAACTTTATTCTCATTTCACTTTATCCTTCTTGTTTTTACTCAAGCCGAATTCTCTTTTCTTTTGTTTAAGTTCTAGCCGAATCTTCCTCTTCTAGTAGTACTTTGTAGCCGAATTTTGAGTGGGGGGAGTAATCTCGCTTGTCTTCTTTCAAACGTTGGAGCAAGGTAAGTGGTCTGGCCGAATGCTCATTTCTTTTCTCTCCTAGTTTTCTACCAATTTTGGGAGGTTCAAAGTTGACTTTCGGCATTGGTTGAAGGGTGTTAATCTCTTATGTCTTGACCGAATTTCTTTTTAGGGCTTTCGGATTCAAGCGACCAACGGTCATTATCCGAACTCGATTGTTTACCGATTGCTAAAGGAGGAAATCATTGTGGTTCTGGTTTGCTAAGAAACCGAACCAATAGCAAGGTGAGGGATCAACATTAACCCCTTTGGTTAATTAATGTTGGCCGAATGTTATAGATGTCTAACTCCTATTTGGCCGATTGTAGGAGCAAGTATACAAGGAGCTTTAGATCATTTCTTTTAGTATTAGAGGTTGCGCTTTTTAGCAGTGTGTAAACTAACACACTATACTTAGTAATATTGTTATTAAACCTGCTTGCCTATTAAGATCATGACAAGATGATGGATTATTGGATACCCAAACGGGTATGTGTACGTATCCGGGTAAGTCTAATTTGTTACAAGTTCTATTATGGATACCTTGGGTATTATGATCTATGTTATGTATGCTATGAGATGTAATGCTAGACATGTTGGCATGATATGCATAACTTGTATGATACGCATGATCACATGAGTTGGTATGTTGATGGGTGATATGAGAGGAGGGAGCGGTGATATTTTGTGCCGACGAGCACCAAAGTTGTTTTGGTAACACAACTTTGTGACTTTGGGTCACCAGTGCTTTGGTAGCACATTTGTGTCTTTGGGACACCGGAGGTTGGGCACCTCATTGCGACTTGTCCTCGTGGTTAACACCACCGTGGGTTGGCCCCACTTTGAGATATGGGATCGTCGCTAGTGATTGGGTATCACACGATTGGTTGGCCCCATCATTCGATTATTGTGACTACGGTCACCAAAGCTTTGGTAGCACATTTGTGTCTTTGGGACACCGGAGGTTGGGCACCTCATTGCGACTTGTCCCCGTGGTTAACACCACCGTAGGTTGGCCCCACATGAGATATGGGATCGTCTCGCTAGTGATTGGTATCACACGATGGGTTGGCCCCATCAATTGATTTGTGACTACGGTCACCAAATTGCTTTGGTAGCACATTTGTGTCTTTGGGACACCAAAGTGTTTTGGTAACACATTGTGACTATATGTCACCAGTGGTTTGGCACCACCAAAGGGTTTGGTACCACACGGGGTAGAAAAGGAGATACTGATGGTTAGGATCGGGTTGCATTAATTATGTTGCTATGTATGATGTGTGTTAGCATGTTGTTTCATCGGGAGCGGGATTTATGCACTGAGTCATTCGACTCACCCTCTCCTTTGACATTTCAGGTGACTCGTAGACGCGGACATGGAGCCGGGGTGGACTCGAGGTGCACATGCCATGCTTTAATAAAAGTCTTGCTCAGACTATTCACTTTGGGTACTTTAGCTTATTTATTTTTTTTTGAGATTTAATTTGGATTTGTAAAAGGCCCTTTTAAATTATGCTTTATGATGGTTATGTTTTAATTAGATTCTCAACCTGCTTAACAAATAACTTGGTATGAAATTTTACTAAAAATTTGGTAAGATAATGTTTTCAAAACTATAACGCATAATGTGTTTTAAAACATACCATCGGGTATCTCACTATGTTTTGCTATAAAGTAAACTCAAGTGATTTTCAAACCAAACTCGATATTCGACTAAGTCAGAAAGGTTTCAAAATAGCACTAAGAAACTATTGGAAATGCTAAATGAAATCAACTCGTTTTTAACCATATACTTCGGATAAGTTTCCAAAATCTAATCAAACAGGCCTACTCAAATTTTCTTCAAGTTCACTATGTTTTCGCCCCGCTTTTAAACGAAAAATCTTATCTCTCAAAAACGTTTTCCCCGTAGCATACCAGATTCGGACGTGGTGTCCTGTCCGGGTTTGGGGTGTTACACTTAATCACATGACTTAGCACATATGCTATCATAAACATAAGCTCAAATCTTCATCATTCTTATCATAGGTGAAACTCAAGGTCATCCATAACGAATTTGACTCTATACCATTTTACATACTTAGCTCTTTTGCCCACGAATTAATCAAATTATCGTAGGATACTCGAACTCATCGTTCATAAAATTTGATGCCAACGCCATATCCCAGATATGGTCTTACATGGGATCACCCTTTGATGCCGATGCCATATCCTGGATATGGTCTTACACGGGATCTTATAACTCGATGTCGATGCCATGTCCCAGACATGGTCTTATACGAGATCATACATGAATGCCGATGCCATGTCCCAGACATGGTTTTAAACGAGATCTTCCTTTGGTGCCGAGGCCATGTCCCAGACATGGTCTTACACGGGACCTTATTTATTCAATGATAATACATGGGTAACCTCATTATTCCAAATCTTTAGCCGAAATTTCACATAACTTATTTTCACCATTTCCTCATCGAGGCTTCATCACTCGATTTTCATAGCAATAACATACATTGTCATAATATTAAATAATTTCCAATATCGAACATTAAGAAACTCTAACTTCATACAAACTTACCTCGATTCTCAAAATGTGTATCGATGCTCGATTTAGTCCTCGATTTTGTTCTTGCCTCGGTTTCAATCCAGGCTTTGTGTTTCTTGATCTATAATAACAATTTCACTTGTTAAATACACACATTGGCTAAATCGACTCATAATTCATATTTTGGCAAAATTATGATTTTTCCCCCAAACTTTTACATAATTACATTTTTGCCCCTAGGCTTGTAAAACGATTTTCATTCAACTTTCTTGTATTTCAAGCCTATCCGAATCATATTCTCAACTATAGCAACCTTCAATTTCCACTATTTCACTCATGTATGACTATTTTTATAACTTTTACAATTTGGTCCTTTTATGCATTTTTCATGAAAATCACTTAGAAAAAGATGTTTATCATACATCAAACTTTCATATTCTTCCATAAAACATCAAAATACATGCATGTCACACATGGGTAAATTTTTTAACATAAACCCTAGCTCAAAATATAGCTAGAAATAGCTAAACCGAGCTACGAGGGTCTCAAAAATACGAAGAACATTAAAAACGGGGCTAGGATGCACTTACTATCAAGCTTGAAAGTTGAAGAAACCCTAGCTATGGCTCCTTGAAAATTTCGGCACTAGAGGAAGAAGATGGACATCATTTTTGCTTTTTTTTCCCTTTTAATTCTTTTATTAACCAAATGACAAAAATGCCCTTAATGATCCTTTCTTGAAATTTTTCCTTCCCATGTCCATTTTTGTCCATCATAACATATAATGGGTTAATTACTAAATAAGGACCTCTAGTAATTTTCATAATTCTATTTCATACTTAAATCTTCTAAAATCTCATATTTTCTAATCTTTGCAATTTAGTCCTAATGGACAATTTAATCACTAATTAATAAAATTCTTCATGTGATTTTCACAAAATCATGAAATCACCTCATAAAAATCACAAAACTCATATTTCTACTTCGGATTTGTGGTCTTGCACCACTATTTCGACGAGGCCCTAAGTCGGGCTATTACACAAAACCACTATTCTGACTAGACCCAAAATCGAGATGTTACAACTCTCCCCCTTAGGGATTTTCGTCCCCGAAAATCTTACCGGTGAAAAGGTTTGGGTAATGTTTTCTCATGGCTTCCTCGGGTTCCCGTGTAGCCTCTTCAACCCCATGCCTTTGCCATAATACTTTCACAAGGGCTATACTTTTATTCCTCAACTGTTTGACTTCCCGAGCCAAAATCTTAACCGGCTCTTCGCCATAAGTCATATCCGGTCGAATCTCAACCTCTATCGATGAAATCACATACGAAGGGTCTGATCGGTAATGACGCAACATAGACACGTGGAACACATCATGGATTTTTTCCAACTCAGATGGCAAAGCCAACCGATATGCTACCGGCCCTATTCTTTCAGTAATCTCATACGGTCCAATAAAGCGTGGACTTAATTTGCCTTTCTGGCCAAACCTCAAAACTTTCTTCCACGAAGATACTTTCAAGAATACCTTATCACTGACCTGAAATTCGATCTCTTTCCGTTTCAAATCTGCATAGGATTTCTGTATATCCGATGCAGCTTTCAAGCAATCACGAATTACCTTTACTTTTTCTTCGGTTTCCCTGACTAAATCAACTCCGTGAATCTGATTCTATCTGAGTTCGGTCCAATACAAGGGTGTTCGGCACTTACGCCCATACAATGCCTCATAAGGCGTCATTTTCAAACTCGACTGAAAACTATTGATGTAGGCAAATTCCACCAACAAAAAATACTTTTCCCAACTACCTTGGAACTCAAGAACACAACACCGCAGCATATCTTCAAGAATTTGAATTAATCGTTCAGACTGACCATCAGTTTGCGGATGGAAAGCGGTACTAAAATTCAATTTCGTACCCAACGCTTCTTGTAACTTTTTCCAAAATCGCGAAGTGAACCTCGGATCTCTATCCGATATAATCGACAAAGGCACTCCGTGCAATCTCACAATTTCTGAAATACACAACTCAGCTAGCTTATCAAGTGAGTAGTCGGTACGTACCGGTATAAAATGAGCTGACTTTGTCAATCGATCTACAACAACCCATATGGCATCTTTCTTTCTCGGTGTCAAAGGCAAACCCATCACAAAATCCATAGTAATTCTGTCCCATTTCCACTCAGGAACCATCATCGACTGAAGTAAACCCAAAGGTACTTGGTGTTCGGCTTTCACTTGCTGACAAACCAAGCATCTCGATACAAACTCTGAAATGTCTCTTTTCATTCGCGACCACCAATGCATTTTCTTCAAGTCATTATACATCTTCGTACTGCCTGGATGAACAGATAAATATCCACTATGTGCTTCGTGCATAATTTTCCGAATAAGCTCATCATCTCTCGGCACACAGACCCTATCTCGGAACATCAAACATCTATCAGAACTAATCCGAAAGTTCGATTTAAGACCCGACTCACACTGAACTCTCTTGTCTTGCAAATCACTGTCACTTTTCTGAGCTTCATAAATCTCTTGGAGAAACATCGGTCTAGCTCTCAACTCATCCAGAATAGAACCATCATCTGATAAAGCCAACCGTGTATTCATAGCCCTCAATGCAAACAAGGATTTCCTACTCAAGGCATCGGCGACCACATTCGCCTTTCCCGGGTGATAGTCAATTACTAGCTCATAATGTTTTATCAACTCTAGCCATCTCCGTTGCCTTAGGTTCAAATCCTTTTGAGTCATCAAGTATTTTAGACTTTTATGATCAGTATACACACGACATTTCTCACCATACAGATGATGTCTCCAAATCTTCAACGCAAACACAATGGCAGCCAATTCCAAATCGTGTGTCTGATAATTCTTTTCATACAGTTTCAGCTACCTCTAGGCATAAGCTATCACCTTGCATTCTTGCATAAGTACACAACCCAATCCATTCAATGATGCATAACTATAAACAACAAATTCTTTTCCCGGTTCAGGTTGTACTAAAACTGGAGCCTCAGTCAACAATGCCTTTAGTTTCTCAAAACTCTGTTGGCAATTTTCTGTCCATTCGAACTTGACATCTTTCTGTAACAATTTTGTCATCGGAGTAGCAATCATGGAAAATCCTTTAACAAATCGTCTGTAATAACCGGCTAAGCCTAGAAAGCTTCTAACCTCGGATACATTCCTCGACGGTTTCTAATCAACAATTGCTGAAATCTTACTCGGGTCAACTTGAATACCATCACCCGAAACAATGTGCCCCAAAAATCTGACTTCTCGAAGCCAAAACTCACTTTTACTAAACTTAGCATACAACTGTTTATCTCTCAAAGTTTGCAAAACCGTTCTCAAGTGCTCGGCATGCTTGGTCTCATCACGAGAATAAATCAGTATATCATCAATAAAAACAACAACAAATTTATCCAAGTATGATCAGAAAATACGGTTCATCAAATCCCTAAATACAGCAGGAGCATTCGTTAAACCAAAAGGCATAACCAAAAATTCATAGTGACCATACCTCGTCCGAAATGCAATTTTTAGCACGTCCGAGTCTTTAACTCTCAACTGATAGTAACCGGACCTCAAGTCTATCTTGGAAAATACTGTGGCTCCCTTCAATTGGGCAAAAAAATCATCTATTCTCGACAAAGGATACTTATTCTTTATGGTCACCTTATTGAGCTGTCGGTAGTCAATGCAAAGCCTCATAGATCCATCTTTCTTTTTCACAAATAATACCGGTGCACCCCATGGAGAAAAACTAGGTCTCGCAAAACCTTTATCCGTCAACTCTTGTAACTGAGCTTTCAACTCCTTTAGTTTGGTCGGAGCCATTCTGTACGGAGCAATCGAAATAGGTGCAGTACCAGGAACTAACTCAATACCAAATTCAACTTCTCTAACTGGAGGCAATCTGGGCAATTCTTCCGGAAACACATTTGGATACTCATATACTACCGGCACTGATTCAATTTTCAACTCAGACTCTTTTGTATTCAACACAATAGCAAGATAAGCTTCGCAACCCTTTCTTATACATTTCTGAGCAGTCATAGAAGAAATCACTACAGGCAAGCTATCCGATTCATCTGATTCAGCCTGAAGAATATCACCACTTTCACATTTCAATTCAATAATTTTTCTTCCACAATTTACTACCACATCATGAATGGTCAACCAATCCATACCAAGAATTACATCAAATTCATCAAACGGAAAAAGCAAAAGATTAGCCGGAAAACAGTGACCTCTAATCATCAAAGGACAATTCTTACATTCTTTGTCAACTAACACATACTTGCCTAGAGGGTTTGACACTTTTATCACAAATTCTGTAGACTTGACAGGCATATTCATACTAGATACCAATTTCATACATACATACGAATGGGTAGATCCCGGATCAATTAAAGCAACAATAGAAGTATCATAAAGAGAAAAAGTACCCGTAATCACATCAGGAGATGAAGCCTCTTCGCGAGCGCGAATGGCATAAGTCCTCGCAGGTGCTCTACCTTCGGGCCTCACAGCTGGATCTCTAGGTGCACTCTTGCTACTCGCTCCATTTCCCAGATTTCTCTGTGGCCTCCCTCTAGGAGTAGTATTACCTAATCTTACACTCTTAAATTTCTCTTTTTCAACCATCTCGGGGCAATCTCTAATGAAGTGATCTTGGGAACCATACTTGAAACAAGTTCGATCATTCACCTGACACTCACCGGGGTGACGTCTACCGCAATGTGGACATTCAGGTCTACTAGGTCGAGCATTACCCACACTCGCTATCGAAGTAGTCTGAGCCTTACGACCCGAATCTTCGTTTTTCATGGTTTCGCTTGAAAACCCAATCAAGCACTAGATCGAGTATTAAACTCTCTCGGTTTCTTAGATGAGGACCAAATGACTTTCCCATCTGTCTTTTCTTCGAATCTCGAGACTCAAACTCAGCTTTTCTTTTCTCTTTAGCCAACTCATCGGCCTTACAAGCTCTCTCTACAAGCACAACGAAAGTCTTCGATTCGAGAATGCCAACTAATAACTGATGTCTTCGCCAAATTTATCTTCAAATCTTTTACACATAATTGCTTCAGTCGAAACACATTCTCGAGCGTATTTGCCCAGTCTCACAAACTCACACTCATATTCCGTTACCTTTATTCGGCCCTACTTTTTCTCAAAAAATTCCTTTCTCTTCTAATCAATAAACCTCTGGCTAATATACTTCTTACGAAACTCTTCTTGGAGAATTCCCAATTAACTCTCTCCCTTGGTACAATCGACACAAGGGTGTTCCACCACTGATAAGCCGAGTCTCTCAGAAGTGATACAACATATTTCATACACTCCTCAGGTGTGAATGATAACTCATCAAATACCCTGATGGTATTCTCGAGCCAGAACTCTACCCTTTCGGGATCATCATCTATACTAGCTCGAAACTCTTCGGCTCCTTGCTTTCGAATTTTATCCACTGGAGGTCTATTCAATCTCATAAAATCCATACCTTGGGGTGCTACAGGAACAAGTTGAGGAATAGGTGGGGGTGGAAGGGGTTGAGCGTTAGGGTTTGTTCGAACGAACTCCGTATACCAGGCATTTATCATATAGAGGAAGGCTTCCCTAGCCTCTTCTCCTCCTCCCTGACTCACAGTTATGGGTCTAGTTTTAACTGGCGCTACCCCTTGAGCAAGAGTCGACGCATTACTTTCTACATCATCAGCTTTAGCTCGATTGGGATCCATTACTATATGAAAACACAATTTAAAAGGTCAAGAGTCGTCACATTATCACAATTCATTTACGGCATGTATAGCTAGACTCGTGCACACGCTACGTTAGTCCAAGAATAGACTAAACCATAGCTCTGATACCACTAAATGTAACACCTTATACCCATATTCGATGCTGGAACAGGGTACGAGGCATTACCGGACATAAACTCAAACAATCATACAAAACCAAGACATGAATTTCTGTCCAAATTTAAAACTTTTCATTTACATTCATATTGTCCCTTAAACGAGCCTACGAGGCCCAAAACATACATTAGGAGTGGTTCGAGACTAAACCGAGAACTTTGGAAACTTTCAGAAAACTTAGAAAAATTTCCATAAAAAAGGTCCACACGCCCGTGTGGGTGAAGGGACACGCCCGTGTGACATATCACACGCCCGTGCTTTAGGTCGTGTCCAAAATAGGGGACATTTTGTTTATGATGTCATCATCAAAATGAGGGCACATGGCCAAGGCACACGCCCGTGTCCTTAGGCCGTGTGGCAAATTAAATTCCAAAAATCAAGTGCAGACTTCACACGGCCTGGGCACATGCCCATGTACTATAGCCGTGTCTCTCACACGGCCAAGACACACGGCCGTGTCTCGTGCCCGTGTGTTTACTACTGGGCATTCTGTATCTCAAAACTAAGGTGCAGGGGACACACGACCATAACACACACCTATGGGGCAAGCCGTGTGTCACACATGGCCTAGACAAAATAAGGCTATTTACCAAGCCTTTTTGCCACCCATACTTGCACCAACCTACACAACATCAAAACCACACCAATCCAAATATATATATGACTTCAAGGCACTTAACAAGGCATAACTAAGTGCATCACCATCATCAAACATCCAAAATCACATGCAACACATCATCATTCAACCATCAATAACCATAGGCCATATCATAATGGTATTGGCACATGCATGCATATATGAATAGGTTTACAACCCAATAATTAATATGAGCCATATTCCATGGCCTTATACTAACTAAATCAAATATCATCATAAGCCAACACATTTGGCTAAACCAATATGACATATAAAAAAAAGACCAAGTCCCTATACATGCCATACTCAAAATGTTGAGACTAACTATACCCAAAAGTTCCAATTGATAGTGTGATCGAGTCTCCGACGTCCTTCGATCCCCGAGCTAGCTTGGCGATACTATAAGAAAGGGGAGTAAGCATAAAGCTTGGTAAGTTTGCAAGTAAATAATTAACAACATTAACCATGCATTATTATAAACATAACATAATGTAATTTATCACAATGTCATCAAGTATCATAGATACATTTTAAATCATGTCATTTACATAATGTACAATAAAACCCATGATCATGATTTATTCATTCACTTCTTACCGAGATCTCATCGATTTAAAATCTCAATATGTATGAGCTTTGTGTACATACCTGTACCCTTTCAACATGTTCATAACTTGTCATTTCATTGACCTAATCTTTGGACTACCCGTTGAACCGCTTGGAATACTAAAGGATACTCGGGAATCACATACACATAGAATCATACCAATGCCATATCCCAGATATGGTCTTACATGGGATCACATATCGATGCCTATAGCCTAGCTATGGTCTTACACGATACTCATATTGATGCCATGTCCCAGACATGGTCTTACACAAAATCTCATAACGATGTCATATCCCAGATATGGTCTTACACGTAAACTTAATCCCTAATGTCATGACATTTGTATCCTAACTATTCCTAAGGTTCAACCGGGATTTCGAGGTATCAAATCTTCGTTGAATCGTCATCGAGTGAACATTAATCAAGTCCACAAGGACAATTACACAATTCATGCAATATTAAAGCATTAAATACTTAAAAATGTAATGTTGCATTATTTACACACGAACTTACCTCGGTACCAAAATATGGCTAACTATTCGATTTAGTTCACAACCTTGTTCTTTCCTCGGTTTAGGTCCGGACTCCATTTTTCTTGATTTATAATAGCAAATTTAGCTCATTTAATTATCACATTGTTCAAATCAGTCCAAAAACTATACTTTGGCTAAATTACAGTTTTACCCCTAAACTTTCACATATTTACAAATTAGTCCCTAGGCTCGTAAAATGAAATGTGTCCATTTTCTTTGTTACCCAAGCCTAGCCCAACTATATCAAGCTTATACCAGCCCACATTTTTCATCAAATCACATTTCTACTACTCATTTTCACAACTTTTACAAAAAGGTCTTTTTTAGGTATTTTCATAAAAAATCACTTAGTAAAAGATGTTTATTACACATCAAAATTTCATAATCTACCATGAAACATCAAAACACATGCATGTCACACATGGGTAAATTTTTAAACATGAACCCTAGCTCAAATAAATTGTAGAAATAGCTAGATCGGTTAATAACAACTTGAAAAATGTAAAGAACATTAAAAACAGGGCTAGGATGCACTTACAATCAAGCTTGGAAGTTGAAGAAACCCTAGCTATGGTGTTCTTGAGAATTTCGGCTAAGGTAGATGAAGATGGACAAGATTTTTGACTTATTTCCCCTTTTAATTCTTTTATTAACCAAATGACCAAAATGCCCTTTTTACTAAACTTTCAAATTTTACCTACTCAGGCCCATTTTTGTCCATAAAAATAGAAATTGGGCAAATTGCTATTTAAGGACCTCTAATTAATAATCCAAAGCTATTTCATACTTAAAGATTCTAGAATCTCATATTTTGCAACTTTTGCAATTTAGTCCTAAAAGTCAAATTGGACACTTATTCACAAAATTTCTTCATGAAATTTTCACACAATCATGCAAACATGTCATGGACATCAAAACAATCATAAAAAAAATATTTCTACTTTGGATTTGTGGTCTCAAAACCACTATTTTGACTAGGCCCAAAATCAGGATGTTACACGAATGCTCGATTGTTACTGCTCCAAGGGGTGTGCTAGCTCTTTTTCAAGAAAGGAAATCAAAAAAAGGGAAGAAAGACACGAAATGGGAAGACAAGAAAGTGAAAGAGAGAAGTGGAGTAGAGATTAATGAAAGATGAGAGGTGTGTTGAACGAGAAAGTGAAGGGGGCTATTTATACTTGAGTTTGGCATCTCAAATTAGCTAAAAATAGCATGGAATCCCCGTTCACATGGTCGGTCATACTAGGTGGGAGGAGTGTCTGAATAAACTTGCTATTTTTAGCTTGTTGCTAGAAATTAATTACATGAAAAGGGGAGGGGTTTGAACGACATTTAGGAAGAGTTCAAGGGTTGATTTTTAAGTGTTAAAATTAGCCGATTGGGTCAGCAAGATGGGACGGTTTGGGCTGCTCACTTGGCTTGTCCATCCTCTCTCTTTATTTGCTCAATTCAGGCCATTTTCTTTACTTTAAGCTATTCGTTTTTCTTCGATAAAAATTTAATTGGGTCAACTGATTTACGAGAGTCCAAAAGCATATTTTTAAATCCTCCAAGGTTGTTAATTCATCATCTTGAGCTCCCAAGGTGCCTCGTAAATTAATTCTTCTATGGTGACTACCGAATTGTTTCTTTACTCTTTGTGCAACACTTTCGAAAATAGACCAAATTTTGCAAAATTATTATAAAAATAATCAAAATTCAAAATGTTTCATAAATTGAGTGCAAATTAATTATTTTACAATAAAAGTATAAAATTTGATAAAAAAAATACTTAGAAACTACATGAATTAGTGCTCAAAGGTGCTGAAAAAGTCCATATATTTTTATGTTTCCACACACTTGGTAGTTTCTAAAACACACTGCTACGACACACTTCCAGTCCCTAAAATGTCATGCAATAAACTAATTAATGCCAAATATCAAAACCGAAACTTGGATTCGGTATTCATAACTTGATACAACAGTTCCTAAAAATTGACTTTCAACTTAATCGATTAGTAACCAAAATCGAGTTATGACCCTTAACAACAATTTGGTCACTTACCCTTGAAAAGAAAGCGGATCAAAACAGAGCCTAAATCCCTTCTCTAAATGACAAATCAGATTTTTCCTCCTGAAAAAATTCAAATCTAACTAAAAATGCTAAAAATCAGGAGGTAAAATATGATTTGTTATTCTCCTAGCAGAAGGTGTCATTACATTCGTCACATCTATGTTATCATAGATAAAAGAAAGAGTCCAACAATCTTACCATTTGACTCATACTTTTTTTTTTCCTTTTTCCTATATTATAAAACAATACTTAAATTTAATTTTTGCCCCTAAAATTTGAGATTTTTCCTCCTGGTTTTTAGTGTTTTTAGTTGGATTTGAATTTTTTCAGGAGGAAAAATCTGATTTGTCATTTAGAGAAAGTATTGTATGAAATGTGATTCCACGTCATCCCTATCTATTTCCAATAGGAGAATGACAAATCAAATTTTTCCTGTAAAACCCTTAACCCGTATCCGTCACCGGAACAGGGTTACAGAGTATTACTGGAGTTCACAGAACATTCACATGCAAATTGTATTAAAATACCATTCATACTCAAAATTTTTCTTATTGTCTCTTGAATAGGCCCTCGAGGCCCAATATGAATATTAGAATCGATTCGGAACTCAATCGGGATCTCATAAAATTTTTCACAAAATTTCCAAATTTCTCTTATGAACAGTGCCCACACGCCCGTGTGGTCTAGGGACACGCCCGTGTGATCAGGTCGTGTGGCTCACACGCCCGTGTCCCTAACATGTGCAACTCTCTGACTTGCAAGGCATGAACAACTTGAAGTCATACGGCCAAGTCACACGCCCGTGTGCTAGGCCGTGTGGCGAATTTAATTTTCGAAATTAAGGTGCAGTTTTCACACGACCAGGACACACGTCCGTGTTCAAGGCCATGACCCTCACACGGCAGAGACACACACCCGTGTCTCTACCTGTGTGATCGATTCTGAGCATTCTGTTTCTAAATTTTAAGGTGCAGGGGACACACGGCCAAACCACATGCCCATGGGGTGAGCCGTGTGTCACACACGTCCTAGACACACGCCCGTGTGTCTACCCGTGTGGACAAAATGAAGCCATTTCTTAGCTTCATTTTCTCACCCAATTTTTCCAACAACATACACCAATACTTGCATGTATATACCAGCCAAATCAAGTATTAAAACCAAGCCTAAACTAACATCTATCATGGCATAAAATCACATGCAATTCATATTTATAATTATACTTTTAAGGCATATACAAGATAAACATACTCTATTCATCCACATTTAACACATAAGCATTGAACATGAAATAACTCATAAACACACCAAATAAGTAATTACTAGCCATTCCAATGGCTAGATTACAAAACATCACTTACAATTCATCATTTGGCCAAATAAGCCTATACATGCCATTATACCAAAATGAAATTTCTAAATATACCAAAAATGAGATAGTGGATAGTTTGATTATGCTCTGACCGATCCTCCAACCTTCGAAAGCTTACGAGCACTATAAAACAAGGGAAAAGTAACTAGGGTAAGCATTTTCATGCTTTGTAACACCCCTTACCCGTATTCGACGCTGGAACAGGGTACGAGGCGTTACCAGACTTATACGCAAGCCATCATACAAAAATGGAACATGACTTTCCTCTCAAATTTCAAACATTTCATAAAGCTTCATATCATCCCTTAAACAAGCCTACGAGGCCAAAAACATACATAGGAGTAGTTCAGAACTAATCCGAATTCTTACAAGCACTAAGAAAATTTTTACTCAAAACAGGGCCACACGCCCATGTGGAAAGGAACACGCCCGTGTGGGCAGACCGTGTTATCACACATGCCCATATTCCTAGCCCGTGTTGATTTATTTCTCAATTTTAAACCTACAAGGGTTTTCAAACGGCTTGGAACACGCCCGTGTCTACGGCCCATGTCCCTCACACAGCCATGACACGCCCGTGTCTTATCCCATGTGTGAAAACCTTGACATTCTGTTTATGACGTCATCATCTCCATAAGGTCACACGGCCAAGGCACACGCTCGTGTCCTTAGACCGTGTGGCGAATTAAATTCCTAAATTTAGGAGCAAACTTCACACGGCCTGGGCACACGCCCATGTCCATGGCCGTGTTTTCCACACGGTCGAGACACACGGTCGTGTCTCAGCCCGTGTGGTTACTACTGGGCATTCTGTTTTGCCAACTTAAGATGCAGGGGGACACACGGCCAAACCACATGCCCATAGGGCGGGGCAGTGTGTCACACACGCGGCCTGACACACGCCCGTGTGTCTACCCGTGTGGACAAGGACAAGGATATTTGCCAAGCCTTTTCTGCCACCCCTACTTGTACCAACATAAGCCACATCAAACCACCAACTCATTCATGCATAATAAAACCAATTAATCAACCATGCAACTTGCACATTCAAGAATAACCTCATCATTTCATAGATTAATAAGAAAGAGCCATCAACTATGGCCGTATACAAAAGAATTCATCTTCAAATAAGCCAACACGTTTGGCCAAAACAATATGACACTCAATCAAAGACTAAGTCCCTATACATGCCATATTCAAAATGCTAAATCCAACTATACCAAAATGTGTAGATAGTGTGGGTGTTCCTCCGACGGTCTCCGTTCCCCAAGCTGGCTTGTCGATACTATAAAACAAATGGAAAAGAAAATGGGGTAAGCTTTAAGCTTAGTAAGTCTATATGTAAACAATAAACATCATACCACATACTTATCAATCAAGAACACTACATTCCAATCAAGAATGATTTGGATCATTTCAATTGTACTTACTCATTTTCCAAATCTTACCACATTCAAATACACAACATACACATTGCTCACCTTTACATGCACTTATACCCTGCACTCATCATCACACAGTCCCACGTAATCTCATTTAATCCAAATTTTCTCGATAAACACATTCAAGATAATACCAAATATAAGGTGGTTTCTCACACATTCCACCACTAATAAGTAACAAGGTGGTATCGCACACAGCCCACCAATAATAGTAAATACGGTGGTATCGCACACAGCCCACCAATAACAATAATTACGGTGGTATTGCACATAGCCCACCAGTAGCAATAATTACGGTGGTATCGCATATAGCCCACCATTAACAATAATTACAGTATTCATTCATAATTCCTCACTTTCTATCAATTAATAATTATCAACAATATTCATCCACATCTCACATAATACATTTATATGTAAAATCATAAGTAAAAAGATTGTATCATTTACATATAAACTTACCTCGGTACAAAATATGTCAATTTGCGATTTAATTCGAAACCTTGCCTTTTCCTCGGTTAAGGTTGATTCCACGCTCTTCTTGATCTATAATGACATATTTACCTTATTAAATAACCACATTATTCAAATCACTCCAAAATTCCTATTTTGGAAAAATTACCATTTTGCCCCTAAAATTTTGCAAAATTACTATTTTGCCCCTAGGCTCGTAAAGTGAAATGTGTTCATTTTTCACACACCCAAGCCTAGCCGATTCATATTCCCTCTTATAGACACTCATAATTTCAATTATTTCACACATTTACCACCTATTTTACAACCTTTACAAACAGGTCCTTTTAGGTGTTTTCATGGAAACTCCATTCACAAAAGTTGTTTATTTAACAACTAAGATTCATTCTCTTCCATAAAATTTCAGAAATCAACATAAATACTCACATGGAAAAACCCTAAACTCTCAACCATTTTGCAAAATAGTCCCCTCATTAGTTAGCTTAAGCTTTAGGGGTTCCAAAAGTACAAAAATTATCAAGAAAGACCACCAAAATCACTTACTTGTAAGGAGGATGAGTTGTTGAAAATTTCAAGCTTCCAAACCCCTATTCTTGTGTGAAAAATCGGTGGAGAGAAGAAGAAGATGGAAAAGATGATATATTTTCTTCTCTTTATTTTATTTTATTCAATTAAGTTACCAAACTACACCTAACCATTGACCATGTCTCATCTTTGTCCCTATGGCCGGCTATCAACATTAGAAAGGTCTAATTGCACATTAAGGACCTCCAATTTAAGGTTCTATAGCTATTTAACACCTATAGCTTGTAAAATAGAACTTTCGTACTTTATGTGATTTAGTCCTTTTTCGCAATTAAGCATGCAATTACTAAAATTAATTCACCAAAATTTTCATGCACTCATATAATCATGCTATGACACATAAAATAATATTAAAAATAATTTCTCTGGCCTCGGTTTAGTGGTTCCAAAACCACTATTCTGACTAGCCCCAAAATCGGGCTGTTACATGCTTAGTAAGTTCGTATAACGGAAAATAAACTTACCGGTTATATCTATTCAAACAAGCATACATAAACATACATTTCATCCATTATAGGTAGTTCACCTAAACATATACACTTGATCAAGAAAGTTAGTCACATAACATCATATAAATATCAAGTAAACATAGATGAGCTCATTACATACAAACTTCCATTAATTCCACCTTTCCATATTTCAAGAGTCTTTTTCGTTGAACTAATAAAATTTCGATGGACATTCAGGTGATGTACATAAGGTATACATATAATTATCTGTCAATTCATATTCATAATTACCCATTGGGCATAAGTTCAAAGAGCACACTCTCGAGCCACATATTTTATAACAGGATTACCAGTCCAGGCTAAATCCTTTCATTGACCTATGCTCTAAAGAGCTTAATTAGGGTTACCCGTTTGGGCTAAACACAATCTATAACGTATGCTCGAAAGGCTTAATTCAAGATTACCCGTCCGGGCTAAATCCTATTTGTAACATTTGTTATATCCTACTCATTTCAAGAAATCACCATAATCCATCGAATTTCAATGTTCAACCGGGACATGACATTTTATCCATATTTTCCAAATTATAGTTATTTCATTATGTTCATCATCACATACATATCATTAAATCATTTAATTCAATTCAAGCAATTTAACATACATATTTAAGTTACACGAACTTACCTTGACAATTGTTCGTGTTTGGGATTCCAACTAATCCGAAACTTTTTGTTTCCCACGATCTAATTTCGTAGTTGGTCTTTCCAGGTCTTTTCAAGCTTGGTAAGTTCTCTTCCTCTCTCCTAGGTTTTCCATAGAAAATATTGGGAAAGAAGATGAATAGAAAACATGATAGTTTCTTTTTATTTTTCTATCATCTTTTTAATTTGTTGATTTTCAATTTAGTCCCTAGCCATTTCTAATTTTTCCATGGATGAGTCACCAAGAAAAATCTACATACTTTTCTTAATGGTCTAATTACCATATAAGGACCTCTAGTTTTGAATTCCATAGCTATTTAATCCTTATAGCTACTAGAATTCAACTTTCGTATTTTATGCGATTTAGTCATTTTCGTAATTAAGCACTAAATCGATAAAATTTTCGTACCAAAATTTTCACATGCCATATCTATCATAATACAGACCATATAATAAAATAAAAATAAATTATATTTTTGGGTCGGATTTGTGATCCCGAAACCACTGTTCCGATTTCACCGAAATTGGGCTGTTACATTTCCTCTTGATTTTTAGCATTCTTAGTTGGATTTGAATTTTTTAGGAGGAGAAGACTGAAAATCAGGAAGAAAAATATGATTTGTCATTCTCCTATTGGAAAGAGATAGGGATGACATAGAATCACAGTTTTATACAATCCCTTCTCATAATGAACTCTCAATGGTATAAAAATAAATAAACCCATAAAAATGAGTTTCTCATCGAATATGGCTAAAATTATCGAAACAATCCCGTACAAAACACCAATTTTTTTTGGGGGCGTTACATGTAATCTTAATAAGAAGAGTAAGGACCAATTTATAATGATGAACTTTTAATTCGTTATACCCATCAAGTAACTTAATGAACAGATAAGATTTAATTCACTACTAACTTAGCTTAAATTTGGTCATTTGATTTTACACTTAATTGAATCCATAATTTTAGGATAAAATGTTACATATACACACATGATTAGTATGAACATTTCAAAAAGTTGGTTCAATCCTAAGAAATAAATAATTTAAATAATCCATATCAATCCACGAGTGATTTTTTGGATTAATTTGTTTAAATATGTCTATTTTATAGTCGGGCGTTAAGACAAATCGTTTAAATATAACATTTTAAAAATAAAATTGTCACTAAAAAAAATGCCATTTCTAGATGAAAAATTATCATTAATAAAATCCTAAAACCTATCAGTATAGTACACCAAATCCTATACCAACGGGCGAATGGGATGTTTCGACAACTTTAGACTGTGATGAAAACATTGACCTATATAACATTTTACTGACGGTAAAAGATGTTGATAAATGTCTTTCATCCAATACTGATGGATTTCTCCATCACTAAAAGCACTGTCAAAATGCATGTACCCCAACTACATTTCTAGGGATTTACTTACGGATTTGTCCGTTGGCATAGGAAAAACATTTTTCAACGATCATCTCGTCAATATAGGTTCAAATTTTCCGTTAATGTAGATCTGGTTCAATTTTTTAAAAAGAAATTCCGTAACAATTATAATTGTAAAAGCAAAGAACATATATTATAAGACATCTAAAATGTATTTATGATCAAATTAAATGGAATTGCAATTGTTTTATATCAGTAAAATATAATTAATATAGATAAAAATGAATCAAAATATGAATTTACCCTTTTGAAACACACAATCTATAATCATATATTCAGTTAAAAATAATATATATTTATATATAATTTTTGCAAATTTAATTACTATGAAATTTATCTAAATAATTTTAAAAAATCATTATGGATGATAAACATGAACATAAATATATTATAACATTAGATGAATTGATAGGTTACAAAAATATCGTATAAAAAATAATTACATAAATATAAAATGTTGAATAAATAAATATATCCCAACTATTAACAAATAAATATTCGTATAAATATATAACAATTCTATAATAACAATTTAAACATAAAAAAAAATCACAAAAACAAAACTTTCTCTCTCTCTTTTTCCTTCGTTTTTCTTTTTCTCTTTTTCCTTCACCCCCCGTCCCCCACCAAAAAGAAAAAAAACTAGCTGTCATGTTTTAAAGACATATATTTATGGTATTTCATTGTATACTACTGAAATATTTGTTTCAGATCTTGATTGAAAAAAACTTAATACATATTAAACTGGCACCACTAATACTCTATATCACCGATTGATTGCATTGGTGAGATTTAATAATATATACGTATTTACATAAAGTTTCACATATAATAATTGTGTTTAACGTATAATATAATATTTCAAATTTTTGTAAGTTCATAATTTATATTATATTAATTTTCATTATACTTCTTATAGTATTATGTTTGCATTATTTGCTTATATCATATTATATTTTATTTTATTTATATTTATTATATTATATTTACACATCATAATTGTATCAAAATTACTAAATCTAGGATCGAGCGGAGATTCAAAATGCAAAACCAAATCATAAATCTTGATTAAGCTGAACCAAGTCAAGTAAAAGAAAGAGACAAATAGTACTAATATTTTTGCATTAATATGTAGAGGATTTTATTTTGATATGAGAAAAATACCATCACATATTATAAATCATTCTTTAATTTCGACACATTGTGTGTCTTGAGCAGCCACGTTTCCAGGCATTAACAATTTCGTGGAGAAAATGACGATTAGAAGTAAGACCAGAAACCTCTGCGGGACGGAACGTCATAGCCGCATCGATTTGGATCACCTCTACCATCACCATTATGCTGATTAGAGCCAAGCAAATTAACCTTTTTTCCATGTTGGAGATTCCCATGATTTGTTTTTGGTTTCTTAGGAATAATTTTGATATCACCTATTTATAGGGTTTTGAAATGACTCTCTAATTTAGAAATTACATTAAATTAGGTGATATTATTTTTTTATTTTTTTATTTCTTGTTGTTTCGTGTTAAATGTGTAAATATTTAAAAAAAAATACATTTTAGAAATTGGACCCAATAATCTAGGGTTTTATCTCGATTAGTCGAATATTGTGAAATGTATGTGCATCTGTTTTTTATTTTTTATTTGTCAAAAAGAAAGAGAGTTGAACTCAATCTGATACAATCTCAATTACACAGTATTTTTCTTGAGCTACACCTAACATATCATTTAATATATCATCTAGTGATCTCGAATGCAAGCGGAGTCTTGATTGTTGCATATATAATATACATATATATTATAGGGATTGAAAGGTTGGGCTTGGGATTCAATATTCTAAGTTTGTCTTTGAATAATTAGTGTCTATAATTTATTTCTTTAGTATAATATTAATTGATAAGCTCTCATTGGTAAGTGTTACGAGATCTCATGCATTGGAACCCACGATTATGGACTTGAATTCATTAGTACGGAACACTTTCTTTTTCAAGTGAAATCCCCTAGTATATGAAAGAGTGAATTTTATGTTTTTATATATAAATTAGTTCTCATGCCACATGTATTGTATGTAATTTTACGTGTTTATTCTTTAAAATTTATTGAATAATATATTTTTTATAATTTTTTAATATATATTTCCTAATTAAATTATAGCTGGACTAATTTACAATAAAATTCCATTAGTTTTTAAAAATGATTGAGAGAATAAAATAATATTTTAAAAGTAATGAAAATAAAAAACTAGGAAACAACTAATAGTAAAATATTAAGTAATTAGATAAAGGGTAAATTATACCATTAGTCACTAAACTATTGCTAAGTTTTCATTTTGATCACTTAGCTAAAAAACTTACAAGTTGGTCACTAAACTATTCGAAAGTTTTCATTTAAGTCACTAAATTATTCAAAAGTTTTTATTTAAGTCACTAGGTTGTTAAGTTTTTTTTTTTTTTAAAGTTTCGCCAGCAAGTTCCAAAAAATGATTCGAAGATTGGTATAATGAATCAATACATATTGATGAATAGAAGAATATACCTTAGATCCAAGTCAATCTGACGGTTAATGTTAGAGATCGAAGAAAAATGTTGTTTAAATTTCGGGTCATAGATTTGTGATGTAAAGTTCTTTCATAAAAAAAATGAATTGTAGAAGATAAGGGGAAATAGATCTTTCAATTGGTGCAAGCAGTGCGAACAAAAAAAGCCACAACATTGATTTTAACAACCCAATGACTTCAATGAAAACTTTAATATTCAATGACCAAATTTTAACTTTTTTTCTATTAAGTGACCAAAACGAAAACATACCCATAGTTTAATAACTAATAGTGTAGTTTACCCTTAGATAAAATAACATGTAATTTGAATATGAGTAAAAAGTTCACCTACAAATAACCATTACTTTAATATTTCATTACTTTTGACATAATATTTCACAATGTAATAGTAAACAATATTCACAATTATATGAACAAAATTAAAATCAAATGATAGTAAAACTATTGAATATCAAATAATAATGAAAATCACACCTTTTTGGTTATAGAAACAAAGGCTATTATTAAATAATGCTAAAATATGATTTTTAAGTAATTCTTTAGATGTTATTTTGAATGAAAATGTCTCACTAATGCATACATTTATAGGGGTAAATATTGGTTTTAATTGGTATATAATTGTAACACTAATTAAGTGAGAATTAATTTAAAATAATAACTGTAATTTAACATGGACCCAACATATTGATATTATCTTTATATATATAATGCTAATAGCACATATTTAATTTTTATTAATTATAAAAAATGATTTTAACATTATTAATTATTATGATGTTTAAAATAAAATCATATATATATAATTTATTTTTATTTAATTAAAAAACTTGAATTTTTATTATTGCCTAATTAATTAATTTAATATTTAATTAATAGTAGCTTTATTATTATCACATAATAATACTAATAAATTGTTATTCAATAAAGGATATTCTCGTGAGTTCAAAATTGTTTTTCAAACTCTTGTGTATATAATTATATTAGTTTTTAATGTCACATACAATGCAAGTAATTTTACACATTTAATGATTATGTACATTTAATTGAAAGTTAATGGAAAGAATCATGGAAAAGTAAATATCTTCACTAAAACAATTTTTGGCCAACAATAGTTCAACTTTGAAAATTCCCCAAAAAATGTAGAAGATGAGTTAAATGGTGAACTAAATATAAAATTAAATTTGAATAAATCTAGTTTTGTAAGGAAGAAATAGTGTAAGCATTGGGATTGTATTGAATGAGATATGTACATTTTAGTGAGACAATGCCAGATCAATTTCATATCCTCCTATTCTGAATTTGAAAAATCATTTAAAATTGTAAAAAAAAAAAATTAAGAGATCTTATATGTATGAAAATATCAATAAGTCTAGAGAAACAAAAGGCAACCTAATATGAATTCTATACTAATACATAAATGTATTTTAGTGGAAATAAATCAAAGCTACCTAGCAGCAGAATAGAAGAGGATTTAAAGAAAATACTGTATTAATTGGCATGTGTGAAAATTTTGAAATTTTCATGGTCATTGAGTCTAGTTTCAAAAACAACAAATGGATCTTAATTTTGAATTTTGTAGGCCAATATATAAATAATTTAGTGGCTGCTACTTAAGTAGACAACCTTGTTAAGAATATATGTGTAATTAGTGAAAAATAATTAATAATACATATAAGCATGCTATACTAAAAACCAAAGATTCTCGTGTGTGTGTGTGTGTGTATATATATACATGTACATATTGGATGTGGAATGGAGAGGATGAGGAGGGAAAAAATAGATAAAGAATATCAAGTTAAGTTTCATGGTTAAATCATGAAAAAAAACAAGAACGTGGGAATTGAATGTATGAATTACAAGAGTGTAATTGAATTTTGGTAATTTAAGTAGCTTATATTTAAGTGTATTAAGGTATGTAAATGGTAGAATTGTTGTGATGCAAGAGTATATCAAATAAGAATTGTTTTGAGTATTGAATAGAGAATTCTTAATTGTTGAATTTGTGATGTTTAGATTGAAATGTTGGTGTGTTTTAAGATTGGAAAGTGTTCATGAATGGATGAAAATGAAATAAGAATGTTTATGCATGTTTTAGAGGTGTTTCAGCCTTGATTTTGGGGCCCATTTACCCTTGTATCAATACCAAGGGAATTTGTATCGGTATAAGTACTCCAGAGAGTAAAAATGAACAATGCCAGGGAAGATGTACCGATACTTGGAATAATGTATCGGTACAAATATCCTATTTTCACTTGTTTTTATTCATTTAGGCTCGAATAAGATTTATGCGACCTCTGATTGTAACCAAATTTTAGAGAAAACTTAGTAATAGTCTGATAAGCCTTAAATAACTTTTAAAAGACTTTAAAGATGAATAGAACTTAAATCTATAGTTTAGACCTAAAGCAAAGTAATTAACTCTAAAATATAATATTTCTTGTTCGAGTCTAGATACGAACTCGGATAAAGGTATTACATATCTTTAGCTCATGTCAATTTTCAGAGCAATTAGGGAGCCTTTGCCTCTAGTCTTCCTTTAAATAGGGTGAAGGATTCGTTACTAAAATAAGATTATCCGTGATTAAACCGCTATAAACAAAAATGTTCATATAACATGTGATGAGGCTTGGAAGAATTATTTTAAGGAGATAGAGAAAATGATTTTATAAGCAAAAAGGTCGATGATATGAAGTTTGCAACACAGATCTGAGAGTCACCTGGGAACAAGAGTAATAATAGTTTCGTTGAATTCTCTCAAGGAAACCAAAATTAAAGGAGGACAGAATGGAACTGGTGGTGAAAGGCCCCACAATCCTGGTTTTTTTATAAAAATAACTCAAAAAACTTAATTAATTACATAAATAACCTATTTTTTAATTAAACACTTAAATAACTTAAAATCTATAGTAAAAGTTGGTGGAGCCAAAGAGTTTGACGCCACCAACATGTCACTTCAGCAATTTACACTAAAAAATTATTTTTTTGGTAGAGCCATATAAAATGGCGCCATTTGTATAAATACTAGGGAAATACTGTGATTTTTGAAAGTATAAGAGAGGACTTTAGCAATTTTACCTTTTTTTTCTGGTGGAGCCAAATTAATTGGCGCCACTAGATTTAGAAACTGACACCTTGTTACTTTGTTCTTTTTTTTTTTATTTACTTGTTTTAAGTTTTGTCCTAGTACTTTGTCCTATTACGTTAGATTTGTCTTTATTTATTTTATTTATCCTATTATTTTTTTATTTATTTTTTTTAAGTTTTTTATTTTTCCTTATTTATTTTATTTATTATTGATTTTAAAAAACTTAAAATGTATATTTGAAATGTTTTATAATATTTTTTAAAAAATTTAAATATATATTTTTGAAATTATTTTTTTTAAAATTTTAAATATTATTTTTAAATATTAAATATATTTTTAAATAATATAAAATATTTAAATATTTTAAAGATATGACATTTTAAATTTATTATTAGTTTTATAATATTTTAAATGTACATTTTAAATTTTAAATATTTTTTAATTTGTTTTATAATATTTTAAATTATGTTTTTAAATTATTTTTAAAGAAACGTTTGCAATCAAAAATAATTTAAATATAATTTAAAAATCATAATTTAAAATATTATAAAACAAATTAAAAATATTTAAAATTTAAAATATATATTTAAAATATTATAAAACAATAATAAATTTGAAAGGTCATATCTTTAAAATATTTAAATGTTTTATATCATTAAAAATATATTTAATATTTAAACAATAATATTTAAAATTTAAAAAATTCAAAAATATATATTTAAAATTTAAAAAATATATATTATAAAACATTTCAAATATACATTTCAAGTTTTTTAAAATCAATAATAAAAAAATAAATAAAGACAAATAAAAAACTTAAAAAAAGTAAATAAAAAAAAGTAATAGGATAAATAAAATAAATAAGGACAAATCTGACCTAATAGGACAAAGTAGCAGGACAAAACTTAAAACAAGTAAATAAAATAAAAAGAAAGAACAAAAGTAACAGGGTGTCAGTTTCGAAATCTGGTGGTGGTAATTAATTTGACTCCACCAGAAAAAGGTAAAATTGCTAAAGTCCCCCTTATAATTTAAAAAATTACAGTATTTTCTTAATATTTATACAAGTGGCGCCATTCTACATGGCTCCACCAAAAAATTATTTTTTTAGTGTAGATTGCTGATGTGTCATGTTGGTGGCGCCAAACTCTTTGGCTCCACCAACTTTCACCGTAGATTTTAGGTCATTTACATGTTTAATTAAAAAATAGGTCATTTATGTAATTAATTTAATTTTTTAGGTTATTTTTATAAAAAAATCCCACAATCCAAGTATGGCTGACCAGGTTTAGCATGACGAAAAATTTAAGGGTAAACTATACTTATTGTCCTTATACTTTATATAAAATTATATTTCGGCCACTCAACATTTAAAACTTACATAATAGCTATTAATGCTATTCCATTGTTGTATTTTTGTTACTCATCCATTATCTTTAAAGGGAAAATAACCAATTTGGTCCCTGAAATATAAATAAAATATTATTTTAAATATTTTTAAATATTTTTTAATAATTATTCTAAAAAAGTTTTTAAAAATCTTAAAAATAAATTGAAATTAGTAAAAATATAAAATGTATTATAAAACTTATAAATAATTTTTGTAAAAATTAAATAAAAATTTTATATTAATATTAAATAAAAATAATTATATTAAATTAAATTTTAAAAAAAAAAAACCTTTCCTCCCCCACCGTCCCTCTCTCTCCATCTTCCCCTTCTTCAACCTAGAAAAAGGCCAACTCTAGATTATTAAATTGAGTATTAGCCCCTTAAATTAATGTGTTATATCATATTTTAACGGGAGATATGGATGAGTGGCAAAAATGTATTCGAAAACATTAATGGCTATTATGTAATTTTTAAAAGTTAGGTGGCTGAAATCTAATTTTATATAAAGTTCAGGAACAGTTAGCGTTTACCCAAAATTTAATTATTAAACTCACCAATCCGGTGAAATTGGAGCCTATTATCAACAGCTGATACGCTTAAACTTGAACAAAGCCCGCCTCCGCTCCGCCTCTCCCCTCCTTCTTTCTTCTCTGTAAATAGTTTCATGGCAATTCTCCTCGTACCAAAAATACTAGACTTTCCCTTCTAGTTTATCTCCAATCTCTAATCCCCACCCTTTTATTTTGGCATGTTTCTCAGAAAAAGCATCGCCAAACTCCCCTGCACATCTCCTGCGCTTAACACTGCTTCTTTCATTTCCTCTTACAACCAAACAACCCCGCAAGATATTGCTCATCGAGCTTCTTTCTTAATCAACCAACCCAACTGGAAGACCAACGAGACCCTCAAATCCTTTGTTTCCCACATGAACCCCACCGTTGCTGCCCAGGTCATCCTCCTCCAAAACCACCATTTCTCACTCGCTCTCCGGTTTTTCCAATGGGTTTGTCAACACTCCACTTACTGCTACGATATAACTAGTAGAATCCGCCTCTTGAAACTGCTCGTATCCTCCAATTCATTTCGAATTGCTCATAAGGCGGTGATTGAACTCATCAAAACCTGTAGTAGCAATGAGAACGATCTTTTGAAGCTAATGGAAGCGCTTGATGAGATGAGGGAGACCGGTTTTCGCTTAAATTACCCTTGTTATAGCATTCTCTTGATGTCAATAGCTAAGTTAAGTATGGGGTTTTTAGCTTTTTTGGTTTATAGAAGAATGATAGCTGAAGGCTTTGCTCTTGCTGCTATTGATTATGGAATGATAATCAATGCTTTATCCAAAGTTGGCTTTGTGTGTCAAGCTGAAATGTTCATGTCCCAATCTTTGAAGCTTGGGTTTGGATTGGGTACTCATGTTTGTACTTCTTTAGTATTGGGCTACTGTCGAAAAAAGGATCTCTCGGAAGCCTTCCGGGTGCTTGATGTAATGTCCAAGTCAGGTGGTTGTGAAGCGAATTCAGTTACTTACTCGATTTTAATACATGGTTTATGCGAGATTGGGAAGGTTGAAGAAGCATTTGCTTTGAAAGAAGGGATGAAAGAGAAGGGTTGCCAGCCGAGTTTTCGGACTTACACTGTATTAATAAAGGCTTTGTGTGATGATGGATTGATTGGTAAGGCTTTGGATTTGGTTCATGAAATGATCGGAGAAGGATGTAAGCCTAATGTTTATACTTATACTGTTTTGATTGATGGGTTGTGCAGGGAAGGGAAGATTGAGGAGGCTAATGGGATGTTTAGGCAGATGGAAAAAGGGGGTGTTTATCCAGGGATTGTAACGTACAACGCTCTGATTAATGGATATTGTAAAGAAGGGAAGATTGTTTTTGCTTTTGAGCTTCTTAGTTTGATGGAGAAACGAAATTGCAAGCCTAATATCCGTACCTATAATGAGCTTATAGAAGGACTGTGTAGAGTCAACAGACCTTATAAGGCAATGATCCTTCTCGGAAGGGTTGTCAACAATGGCTTATTGCCTAACTGCTTGAGTTATAATATTTTAATTAATGGGTTCTGCAGAGAAGGCAATTTTGACATGGCTTTCAAGATATTTGAATTGATGAACTCATTTGGGGTTGATACTGATGCATACAGTTTTACTGCTATGATTGATGGGTTGTGCAAACAAGGGAGACTGAAACTCGCAAATGGGCTGTTGGGTAACATGATAAAAAAGGGAATAGAACCGGATGAAGTGACATTTACCGCACTTATGGATGGATTTTGCAAATCAGGTAACACTGGAGGTGCATCAAAGCTTTTGAATATGATGATTGAAAATGGTTGTTTGAAGACTTGTCATGCCTTCAACTCAATTCTTCATGTTCTGAGCAAAGAATGTGAGTTGGTAAAACAATATGCCTTGTTTGGAAAGATCCTAAAGCATGGTTTAGCCCCTTCTGTTGTGACTTACACCATATTAGTAGGCGCACTTTTTCAAGCAGACAAGGTTGACCAGTCCTTGAGCATGATAGAGCTAATGAAACAAGTTGGCTGCCCTCCAGGTGTATACACATACAATGTCATGGTTAATGGCTTGTGTCAATTTGGAAGAGTTGAGGTTGCAGAGAGGATCTTGGATAGCATGTCTGATTTAGGAGTATCCCCAAATCATGTTACGTACACTATATTGGTCAAAGCTCATGTTTATGCTGGCAGGTTAGACCGTGCCCTTGAGATTGTGTCCGTTATGGTTAAAAATGGATTTCAGCCCAACAGTCGTGTCTATTCTGCACTACTAGCAGGATTCATTTCATCAAACAAGACCACTGAAGTAGCACATTCCCGTTCTATCAGTCCTCTATATGTTTGGTCACCATCTACTGCAGAAAATTATGATGAATGTGTTTCCAGTAACATTCTAAAGGAAATGGATCTTGAGCATGCATTCAAGCTCCGAGTTGAAATTGAGAAATTCGGTGGGTCTGTTTCGGATTTCTATAATTTTCTAATTGTGGGTTTATGTGAAGTCGGAAGAATTGTAGATGCTGAACATCTTACCAAAGATATATTAAGACAAGGTTCATATCCTGAGAAGGCATGTTTTTCTGTGATTGATTGGCACTCTAAGAACAGCAACTGCAACGAGTGCCTCAAGTTCTTGGATCTTATTCTCAGTAATGGTTTCGTTCCATCTTTTGCATCTTATTCATCCGTGATCCACTGTATGCATACCAAAGGAAACATCAAAGAAGCTCAAAGACTACTTTCTGACCTCATGAAATACAATAATATTGGGGATGCAAAAGCAGCATTACCACATATCGAGTTCTTGGTAAACACAGATGAACCTGAAAAATGCATAGATCTTCTAGAACTAATTGAGCAAATGGTTAACAGGGAGAGGCCAGTCATCTAATTCATGCTCTATTGTTCTTCTCCCTTGACATCACTGCTTATAGTCATGATCTCCCAGATTAGCTAGAGCAGAAATATATTTACTACTGTTCAGCCCCAGATTTTTTGGATAGATCATCATGAGAATCAGACTCACAAGCATAACACTAATACCAGGTAAAATCTACTTCATACTCCCATCATATCTTTCATTCAGAGATTTGATAAAAGAAAAAACTGGGTTGATGTAGAAAACTTTCCCTAAGGTCGTTCTGTAAAGTGAAGCCTTGTGTAGATGTGTAGGACTGTAGGAAACAAGTTTGCTCCCAATAGGATCTAAAATGCAAATCAATAGAATACATTTTTGTCATAAATTATGTTGTTCTCGCAGTCCATTTTTCTTTTAAGTAACAAGTTCCATATAATCATATCCAAAAAAAATTGAATTTAAGTATGAAAATATGACCTTCCAAGTCTTAGGCCTCTGTTGTTGAGTATTCCGTCTCCATTTAAGCCAATACCCTAAGCATTTTATTTATCTATTCAAATCTTAATTTCCTTCTAGTTCTGGCCTACTCTTTAATTTTTATTTAATAACAAAACGATCATTTAAAAAAAACAGAAGAAAAGAAAATGGTTTTAATATTTCAATTACGGTGTGATACCTTGGAAGCTTTGGCGTATACATGACAAGTTATGTATTTTTATTGTTTTTGTATATTTTCTTGTCATAACTGTGCTGTATAAGGATAATTGACATTGTATAAGTTTTATATATTTGCAGGGTGGAACTAGAAATTTTTTTTAAGGACCCGAAATTAAATTGTATATTTTTATAATAGTAAAAATATAATTTCACCATTTTAATATCTATATCTTTATAATTTATAAATTTTAAAGGATTAAATCAAATTTTACCATTTTTAGAGGGGGCTAAAATGTAATTTTACTTTTATTAATTTAAATTTTTATAATTTTTGAAGGGACTTAAATAAAAAAAATTATTTTATGGGGGCGGGCCCCTGTAAGCTCCTGGCTACACCGCTATAAAATTGTAAAGGTATTATATTCATCTTATATTTTCGTTAGGCTTAAAATATAAAAAAAAAATGCTTATAAATAAAAAAAAAACCTATTAAGTTTCTCGACTTAATTCACTTCTAAATTGAGCCTTGTCATTAATTTGAAAAATCAATTAAATTACTTTATTAACAATTTTCATCTTTAACTATGTTAAGCATTAAAATAAACTAATAGATTAATTAGATAGTGACACATCACATCCCTTAAAAATAATCTTTCATTTTTTGAATAAAAAATATTAAAAAAATATAAAAATTGAAAAAAGCATAAAAAAGTATTTTAAAATTATTAAAAATTATAAAAAGTTGTAAACATTATTTAAAAAATTATATAAACATAAAGAACTTATACGAAACTTATATAAATTTAAAAAAATTTGAATTTTAAACTAAAACTTATAAAAAATAATTGTATTAAAATTATAAAAATATTTTTTAAAATATTTACATAAACCTCCTTTATATAAACCCCTCCTTGGTCCAGCACAAGTTTAAAGCAAAAGCCCTTAAAACTCTAAATCCTAAACTTCAATAGTGTTTAATAGTAAAAAAAAAAAAATTAAATTTTTTATAAAAATATCATTTTTATTCTAATTTAATTTGTACTAATTTAGCTAAAATTTAAAATATTATATATTTGGTGAAATAAATTTTTAAAATGTCAATTGTATTTTGTAGTTTACTGTATACATTGATAATTATTTGGTACAGTGATGGTGAAAATTTATAACCTTACAAGCAGGACTGAGATTTTACCACATATCTTTTCTTTCTTTTTTTTAATACAGCATAAGGACACATGGCAAAATTTCAATCCCGCTTGGGAAATAAAAATTTCCACTGTCATTGTACAAAATAATTATCCGATATATATTATATATAACAAAGCTCATATTTATGATAGTTTAATATAGAGTGTGCTTGATTGGATGGAAAAGTGGAAGGATGGGAGGAGTGAGTGGAAAACTGAAAAGAAAATAAATTTTGAGTATGCTTAGTAGGAAATAACAATGAGAGGAAAGAAAATAGGAGAAATAAATCATTTTCCATCCTAACGCATACAAACTAATCCTTCCGAATTAATTAGTTCAAAATTATGCATTTTTTAAATATTTTATTTTATTTTCTTTCATTTTTCAATTCTACCAATTAATGGATGGGAAGAAAATTACTTTTTCTTTCCACTTTTTTCATCTCTCCTATAAAATCCACCTATATTTTCCATCTTTTTATTTTTCTAACCCTTTAATTTTCCATCTTTTTAATATTATTTTCACTCTACTAAGCAAAGCCTTAATGACACATGGATACTCTTTTTAATTGACACATAATCAAAAACAAATTTGAAGTGGATTGAAATTTTATAAAAAAATAATTTAAATAAATATTTCTTACTTATCTTTCAAAAACATCAAATTTCAAAAATAAAATAAAATATAAAAATGATGATAAAGATAAATATTATTTATTGTAAAATATTATTTAATTTGAATTTAACGTAACTAGATATATACATCTATTATTTTAAAAAATTCTAAAAAATTCTATATAAATGACGATATCTATCGTATAAAACCATTTTCAATTGTATTATCTTAATTTATTTTTTAAACATAATTTTTTTTCTCTAATCTTACTTTCAATATTTGTTGCTTTTTAAGCCGAATTATTGATGATTTCTTAATTTTAATTTGTTTATATATTGGGTATGTTACATTTACTTCCACTTCAATTTTTTGCACTATAGAGATATTTTTATATAATATACTTTTTCGAATTACTGTATTACTAGAATAAATAAATTTATTTATGTATGTTAAATTAAAAAAATACAATAGATATATAGATAAATCTAACATATATTATAAAGTATATGCTTACATGGAACAAATTGCTAACATGAACGCTTAGGTGAATAGCTGTTTTACTTTTATATTTTTCAAAATTAAGGTGTTGATTGTGATACTCTCCAATTAGATAAACGGTTGGTTATAAAATGTATTCTATTCTCATGAGTAGGAATTGATCATTTGACCTTATGATTAAGGGATAACTTCTTTTAACGATACATAGGACAAGCAAAATTTATTTATTAATTAATTTAGAATAGTTTTAAAATAAATATATATATTTTTCAAATTTTACATTGAAAAGTCTATTTTACTTAGTTAAACTTAAATATTTACTTATGTGAAAAAAAATACTATAAAATTTAAAATTTTAAAAATAAAAAATGACATTATCAAGTATTTATCATTTTTAACTAATTTCAATGGGTATCATATTTTATTAGGTGATTCAGTTTTCAACAATTTGTTTTTAAACTTTCTACTTACTTTTCCCATATATGTTTTTGTCCGTTTAAATTTAAGGTTTTATATTGAGATAAGTATACTTTTAAGAAGATTCGCTTTTTATTTTTATTTTTATTTTTTTGCCTTGTTTTCTATTGTTTATGATATATTATGAAAGCCAAATTCTAATGAACATGTTATAATTAAATGACCCGAATCCTTATTTAAATAAAATATAATGGTAAAATAAAATAAAAGTAAAATCCATATAGAAGTGTATGGATTAGAATAAAGTTTTTTAAACCTTATTAAACTCCATCTATTTGATATTGATTAGAATAAAGTGTTTCAATCTTACTACACTCCTATTAGAATATGGTTTTATAAGCCTATAAATAGACACAGTCTACTCCTTGTAATTAATTCGAATTCGACATAGTGAATTTTCTTCTCCTCTGCCCGTGGTTTTTTCCCGAAAAGGTTTTCACGTAAAAATCTGTGTGTTCTTTATTTTTATTTCTCTTGTCTTTGCGATATATTATCATTACTGACATTCTATTTTTACAAATTGGTATCCGAGCTTCCGGGTTGTTCATATCAATCACGGTAATGGCGTCTTTGAAGTATGAAACTCCACTGTTGGATCGCAACACCAGATTCGCGTTGTGGCAGATAAAGATGCAGGCAGTTCTTGCACAGATGGACTTAGAGGAAGCCTTGCTAGGGGTAGATAAGATGGCTTCGACATTGACGGAGGAAGAGAAGAAGTGCAAGGATCGAAAGGCATTAACACAGTTACATCTGCATTTGTCTAACGAAATTTTGCATGATGTGATGAAGGAGAAGACCGCCGCTGGATTATGGAAGAGGCTGGAACAAATATGTATGTCGAAAAATCTAACCAGCAAGCTGCATATGAAGTAGCATCTTTATGCTCATCGTTTGGAGGAAGGTGCGTCAGGTACCTAACACTTAATGTGTTGTTTAAAGAAATTCTATCCAACTTGGAGGCCATGGAGGTTCAGTATAATAAGGAAGATCTAGGGTTGATTCTACTTTGTTCGTTGCCCCCGTCTTATTCAACCTTTAGAGACACGATTTTATATAGTCACGAGTCTCTCACAGTTGATGAGGTTTATGATTCTTTGACCTCGTATGATAATATGAAGTATCTTGTGGTTAAAAATCGACTCTCAGGGATAGGGTCTCATTGTTCGTGGGAGACAAGATCGAAATACTGATGATGATCGTGGAAGGACACAGGAACGGAATCCTCGCAGTAAATCTAAGGGTAGATCGAAGTCTTCAAACAGAGGTAAAACTTGTAACTTCTGCAAGAAAAAAGGGCACATTAAATCTGACTGCTATAAGCTATCAAACAAGATCAAAAGGGAGGCTGTGAATCAAAAAGGAAAACAACCAGAAATTTCGGTGAAGCTGATGTTGTAGAAGACTACAGCGATGGTGAACTTCTAGTCGCTTCTATCAACAATTCTAAAGTGAGCGAGGAGTAGATCCTTGATTCAGGCTGCACCTTCCACATGAGTCCCAATTGGGATTGGTTTACAACTTATGAAACAGTGTCTGAAGATGTTGTTTTGATGGGAAATAATGCTTCGTGTAAAATTACAGGTGTTGGAACGATTAAAGTTAAGATGTTTGACGGAGTTGTCAGAACACTTAGTGACGTGCGACATGTTCCAGAATTGAAGAGAAATTTAATTTCGTTGAGTACTCTTGATTCAAAAGGGTACAGATACACAGTGATACGATCTCGCCTCGAAAGTTGATTTCGAGTCGTAAATGTGCCCGATCATAAAATGGAGAAGTTTCGTTTAATTCAGAGTTTAATTGAATTTGGCTAAGTGCAGGCTTAAATGAAAGGTTTTCAAAGACTTTTAGGATGGATTAAGGATAGGATCGGCTAGATGCTGAAACAAGGGGAATAACGAGAAGGGCGGAATTGGTTAAGTGAAATGATGATGGAAATGGCTAGGTGAATGAGGATGAAGATTCGAATAAGGTTTGAAGCAAACAAATCAGAATGTTGGATAGATCGGAAAGTTGAGCTTAAGGACAAGAGTGAACCAGTACTATGGAGAGTATTGACCCGAAACTTATAAGTCACTTAAGGTGTTGGAAAGGACCTTGACCCGCTAACTATAAAGAGTTAGGAACCAAAGGTATCAAATGGTTGAACGCCACACTCGGGATTGAGTGATAAGTTCAAAGAAACAAGAAAGACTCCACTAGCAAGCTAGATAAGTCTACTTGAGTCTTAAACAAATTTAGAGAGTTGAATAAACTTACAAATGAATTAAAATTCATAAAAATGTCAAGGTATATTGTCTAACCCGAAAATGTTCACAAAACAAGCTATTTATAGGTTCTAAGTTGCCTATTGAAATTCGGCATCTATGGTGTTCACACAATTAAAAATGTTCACACTTAAAGCATTAAAACTGGTTATTGAATTTGGAAAATTCATGCACTAGCCGAATGGTCACTTCCTTCCCCCTTGGTGTGTGCATGCATGCTTAACCTTGAAGAATTCGTTAAGTTCCATGAATGATCAGCTTTTAATTACCCTTCATTTCCCTTGGCTGAATGTATGTAGCATAGGACTTGAACCAACTTGAATGTGTCTTGAATACTTGAATGGACAGCTTGAATGTGCATGGAGCTGATCGGCCTAATCAAGTGTGGAACACTTGATGAAATAGCTTTTCAAGAAGAGTTGCTTGGAGGAAAGCAACCAACAGCTTCTACATGCATGAATCGTCCCAGTGCATGTTTCTCCATAAATGCGGTCCATGAATCTTCAAATACATGAACAATCAGCAGCTCCTTCTTGCATGAACGACCCAAATGCATGTTTCCCTTTGAATGCCATCCATTGAACCTCAATTATGCATGCATTAGCTTGATTAGAAGCTTCCAATCAGCAGCCAATGTGAACAGACCCGGAACACATTAAAACACAGTTTTAATATAATATTAAAAATAAAATTTAAACACACTTTAAAGATATTTAATTGGTCTGAAATAAAACATGTATTAAAGATGTCTAAAACTAAGACACATTAAAACGCCTATTTAATATGTACTAAAATAAGACATATTTAAAACCTGCATTTAAAATGTTCAGATTATGACACATTTAATAACTTAAACTAAATAACTAAATTAACTAAAACAAATTAAATATTTTATTCCAGCAAAATAATGTGCAAGCTAAAATAAACTAAAATGAGCTCATTGAGCTAAAAATGAGCTGGATGAGCTTGGGGAAAGTTGCAAGGAACGCTTGAATTGCTGGTCCAAGATCGTTCGATGAAACCCGCAACGGTTTCCAAATGTTCCACGCCAGCAACCATGTTAACAAGCTGAAAGCTTCATTTTGCACTTGGTCCCTTCGTGCTTGGGCCAATTCCAATGGCGTCGAATTGTATCATGATGATGCGACTGGGATCGCATCACACAGCTGAAAGTGGGGTTTTGAAGATTTCTAAAGGTTCCCTCGTTGTGATGAAAGGGCAGAGAAAGACTGCCAAGTTATATGTTTTGCAGGGTTCTACTGTTACTGGTGATATAGTTGTCGCTTTCTCTTCCTTGTCAGATGATGATATTACTAAACTTTGGCATATGCCCCTAGGGCATATGAATGAGAATGGCATGGCAGAATTGAGCAAAAGAGGACTTCTTGATGGGCAATGAATTTGCAAACTAAAGTTCTGTGAGCACTGCGTTTTTGGGAAGCAAAAGAGAGTTCGTTTCACTAGAGGAATCCATAACACGAAAGGAACGTTGGAGTATATTCATTCTGATCTGTGGGGGCCATCCAGAGTTCTTTCGAGAGGTGGAGCTAATTATATGCTAACTTTTATTGATGATTTTTCTAGAATAGTTTGGGCGTTCTTCCTGAAGCAGAAAAGTGATGTGTTTTTCGCATTTAAGTCTTGGAAAACTATGATTGAAAAACAGATAGGAAAACAAATAAAACACCTCTGCACAGAAAATGGCTTAGAGTTTTGTTCTGATGAGTTTAATGAACTATGCAAGTCAGAAGGGATCGTGAAACACTTGACAGTTCATCATACTCCACAACAAAACAGCGTTGCAGAACGAATGAACAGAACGATCATGGAGAAAGTTCGATGTATGTTGTCGAATGCTAACTTACCGAAGTCGTTTTGGGCCGAAGCAGCCTCTACTGCATTTTTTTGATCAACCGAGCTCCATCCGTTGCCATTGAGAAAAAGACTCCACAAGAGGTATGGTCTGGTAATCCTGCTAACTATTTTAATTTAAAGATCTTTGGGTGTACTGCGTATGCTCATGTTAATAATAGAAAATTGGAATCGAGATCCATTAAATGTGTTTTTCTTGGTTAAAAAGCTGGTGTAAAAGGGTTGTAATAGCCCATTTATTCACGGGCCCGTGTAAATAAAATAAACCAGAATAAATCCAAAAAAATAAAAAAATAAAAATAAAAAAAATAAAACCCAAATGTCCAGTACAGTTCATTTACAAAGCCCAAATTTAATTTACCCGTAGCCCACTTACACCCCAAACTTATGCTACCCAAAACCATTACCCAATTACACCCACAGAGCCCAAATTAAAATCCAATCAGATGACCCAAACCTACACGGCCCAAAAGGGCCCAACACTAAAGCAGAAACCAAAGGTTTCTGAAACCCTAGGTTTCCCTCGCGTCGCAAGCACCCAGCGCAGCCTCGACACCAGCCTTCAGTCGCGCCGCAATTCACGCGCGAATTACGTTCCGTCGCCGGATTCCTCGCCGTTGACCTGTAAACAAGGAAAGAGTATCGACAACAGCAACAAAAATAGGAATCTTACATTTATTTTCTGATTTGTTTTTTGGTTATAAAAACCCATAAAATCTGTAAAAGGACGGACACAAAAAATATACAGAGAGATTAATACAAAAAAATCGAAAAAGCAGAAGGTGATTTTGATAATTCTACTTTGTTAAGTTTTTTTTTTATTTTTCTCTTCGATTCATGCATGTTTTTTTATATACACAAAACAGTACTAAAAAAATAAAAAAATACGAGGTCACCTTCCGACTTTTGTGGAAAAACCAAAGTTTTTAGCCTCTGGCCGCCGTCTATAGCGGCGCGTATGGTGGCGCGTGCGACGGCCCATCACCGGAGTCCTGGCCGAAGGCCAAAGGACAGAGAGAATTCTCGGAAGTTTTTTTTTAAAACAGAATGCAAAATGACTTTTTTTGTCTGAAAACTGACTTATATAGCAGCATAAAAACGACGCCATTTTTGCTTAAGCCAATAAGCTTTAAACGACGTCGTTTAAGAAGGCCAGACCCGCGCGTTGACCCGACCCGGGGAGGATCCGCGCATTTTTATAAAATGGTCTAATTGTCTCTTCAGTCCCTCTGCAATTTTATTAGTTTTAATTTCGTCCTATTCAAACATTTCTTTTATTTTTCAAATTAGCCCTGAAAGTTTGTTTCTGTTTCAATTGGGTCCCTCGGGCTATTTAAAGGCTGGCAACAGAACGACGCCGTTTAGGAGATAGGGCATAATTGCCCAATAGGTCCCTACAGTTTGGCGCGCGTTCTAGTGTCATCCTTTTTGCATTTTAACCTTAAATTTTTTATTTTAATTTAATCCTTGCTTATTTTTTTTATTCTTTTTATTTTTATTTTGTTCTTATTGTTTTTAATTATTTCTGTATTATATATATATTAAATTATTATTATTTATTATCTATATTATGTTATTTTTCAATATTATTCATATATTGTATAGTATTTTAAAAAATTTTACACATTAGTTATTATATTACACATTTTTTTGTATATTATATATTATTATATTATATTTTATATAGCATTTAAATTGTTTTATCATTAATATTTTATAAAATTTATATATTATATAACATATATTGTTTATATTATTTACATTAAATATGTAGTTTTTTTATGATTATCGTATTATAAATATATTTTAAATTATATACTATTTACTTATAATTGTTTTGATCATATATTATTATTTATATTTTTATGTACTAAATTATTAAATTAAGTATCCTATATTTTTCATATACTCTAAGTTTTTATATTATTCATTTAAAAAATTTATGCATATTAATCATTTTAGAAATTATCATATTTTTATTTTCTTTTTTTATTTTGTTATAATATTTATTCAGTGTTTAAATACATCATTCACTTATTTATATTTGATTTTTTTGAAGAGTTTAATATTTATTTCTTGAATTTTCATATTTAACATAGATTTTAATTGATGTTGATTATTTTATATCCAGTATTTATTTATTCATGCTCTTTTATTTGCGTATTATTGCCTTAGCATAGTCCGCTTATTGCATGTATCATTTGCTATGTTAGATTATTATTTCTTTAATTATCTATATTAGTATTAATCGTTAAACTTGTAATTATGGTGAATTACTATATGGAATTTATGTTTTGTAATGCATTGATACAATATTCAAATCATTTTTTATAAAAAATATATTTCACTAAATTGTCGCATTTTTATTCAAATTTTTTTTCTAAAAATATGGTGATACCTAATATTTGGGGAGCTTCAAGAAAAATTGTGCCCTAACTCACTGGGTTTCGATTTTTCTCGTTGAACCTAAAATATTAAGTATCCATTTTCTTTCGAAATTGAAACTTGTAAACTTCAAATCAAAACTTATTCTCGAGAATTCAAAACGTTGTATCCTAATTTATTGGATATGATGTTTTGTGTCTCGAGGTAAGAATTTTCTACAAATAAAGACGAGCCTAGTTTCGAAGTCATGAGATGTTGCATCCTAACTTATTGGGTATAGCATTTTATTTCATTGAGATAAGTAAGTCTTGGTTTTCTTTCAAATAAAAGGATCATATTTTAAATTTTTTTAAAATTCCGACATTAGGACATGAAATTATCAATTAGGTACCAAATTTTGGGCGTTACGAGGTGCTAACCCTTCCTCGTGCATGTCGACTCTGAACTCTGTTTTCTTGTATTTCGTGGACCAAAATCAATGTTTTGAAATAAAACGTTTTGTAAGGTGATCCAATCACACCTAAGTAAAAAAGGATTGGTGGCGACTCCCGTTTTTATTTTTAAAGTCGACCCCCGTTTTTATAAAAACTTAAAAAATTGTTTCGACAGCTTGGCGACTCCACTGGGGACCAATGAGAGAGTCAAGCCGTAAAATTGGTTATTTCCTGTCTTTTTGCCCAAATTTAAAAATCTGATTTGAAAAAACTATGATCCTTTTATTGCATTTGGTTCTAATTTTATAAAATATCTCTGCATCGCATTGCATGACCGTTGTGGTCACACCCTTTTAAGTGGGAGTGAGAAGCTACTCCTTCGTGAGGTTTTCACCTCTGTGCAGGATAGTGAATCACTTTCGGGATATATCCGTACCTATGTCTTCGTGAGATTTTCATCTCCGTGAAGCCATAGGGAAATGTATTCCCCTGAACAGAACTCGGTCCATATGAGCCTATAATGGGTGAGGATCGAGGAATCTGCTGGTTTAGGTACCTCAACTTTAGAGCTAAACCACATGTAGAAAACCTAAGAACTTACCCTAGGTAGAACTATACCAAACCTTAGTAATCACCCAGATATACGTTTGATTATTTGCTTTATGTTTTATGTCATGTTACTAATTGGTTGTGTTTTATTTTGGTGCATGTCATTTCATATTTTAAAGGTATCGATTCACGGTCAGTTACTAAGTTAGAAAGCTGGTTATGAAGAACGAATTCCTTGATAAAGTGGAGGACAATGCAGCCGTCCATAGGTGGTCAGAGCAAACACAATTAGAGAAAGGGGATAGTCTAGCTGAAGGGTACACATCAGAATTATGGGACTACACTCGCATCAGTGTGACGCAGAACAATCTCCAAGAATTAAGAGAAATATGGGATCGGTGGAGTGACGAGACCAAGCATTTGTTTTACTGCAGCTATGGGGATTTGCCGTACTTGTTGGACATTAAGGTAGATGAACATCTGTTTCGAGCCATCACCCAATATTGGAATCCTGCGTATAGTTGCTTTACTTTCGGAAGGGTTGATTTGGTACCCACGGTGGAAGAGTATACAGTTCTATTGCATTGTCCCAAGATTCAAGTTGACAAAGCTTACTCAAAGGCTGCTAGCGTTCTGACCTTTTTGAGAAAACTAATGAGTATTACGGGGATGAGCGAACAGTGGGTCACAGCTAGAATCAAGCAAAAAGGTGAGTGTAAGTGCATCCCTTGGAAAGCTTTGAAAGATTTGATTTTAGTACATCCTGATATGAAAAAGAGGGTAGATGTTTATGCTTTGAGTATATACGGGTTAGTGATCTTCCCTAGGGCATTGGGATATGTGGATGAAGCAGTCTCAGATATTTTTCATCGACTTGATAAACAAGTCACACCTATTCCTGCAATCTTGGCTGAGACATTTCGATCGCTGAATGCATGTAGGAGAGCTGGCGAAGGCAGATTTATAGGATGTGCGCAGTTGTTGTTGGCTTGGTTCCACAGTCATTTTTGGAAGGTGGATAAGGTTTCCTATCAGGTCTTCTCGGAAAATTATTCCCCATTAAAGGAGATAGTGGCTACCTCGAGGAGAGATGACATATCAGAGGAAAATTGGATAGTGCTTCTACGAAATCTCCAAGACGAAGACGTTGAATGGAGAGCTCCCTGGACGGTTCCTGATGAGGTGCTGTACCGGTGTAGGAATTTTGATTAGGTCCCTCTACTTGGAATTTGGGGAGCCATTGGATATGCACCCTTGCTCGTACTGAGACAATACAGATCAAGGCAGTTCATACCGGCTACACATGGGTTGGCTCAATGTGAGTTTTCGTATAAAGGAGATAGCTACAAGAAAAGGGTTAAGGAGATCTCTAATGCTTGGAACTAGACCCGTCGCATGAAGAGAGTGGACGTAAGCCCAATGACGACCCCAGAATATAATGGATGGTGGAGTAGAAGAGTCAATGATAATATCTCCGTGCCAAGTTTAGAAGGTGCTCGTTCGATCGAAGAGTACTTACGAGTGGTCCCATCAGAATTGGAGATTATAAAACAAGATTTCGAAAGGAGGAATTCAAAGCTCGGAAGGAGAATAGAGAAGTTGGAAGAAGAAAAAATGTACCTGAGCTTAGACGTGGATGTCCAGAAACTGGAGACTGAAAAATTAAAAAAGGAGAAAAGGAAGATTGAGGATGATCGAGATAGTTTAAACACGGAATATAAGAAGCTACGTCTATCGATGAAAAATGCTGGATTGGGGAAGACTTCGGAACAGTGGCAACAGGAGGTTTAAGAGGAAAAGGCCAAAGCTGACCATTGGGAGAGGAAGTTCCAAGAGATGCAGATGCGAAACGAGGCCCTAGAAAGGAGTTTGGCAGAAAACCAAAAGGAGAAATGTGAATTAAAAGCTAGAGTGGCTGAACTTGGACGGTCTCTTAATCACCATCGAAGTCGTAATTCTGTGATCGAGCTAAAGTCAAGTCTGAATAAGATTGAGGAAATGAAGGGTAAGATCGAAGAGTTAGAATCGGCATTGTACAACTGTGAACTTCGGATCGAGCTTCTTGAAGCAAGAGAAAGGCATTGGAAGGAAGAGCTCCACCATTCTCATGATCAAGTTAGAAATCGGGATTATCTCATGGGTGAAGCAATAGTTCAGATTCGAGAGGTAGCTGATCACCTACAGACTTTGGCAGTACAGGCTGATACATTGAGCACGAAATATGAACTACAGTCAGATCTTGGTCGAGAGCTAGCCTTATTGTTTGGGAAAATCAAAACTTTGGGCCTTAGGGCGAAAGCATATTTGTAGTCCGTTTTATGTAAAGGATTTTTTTTTCTAATAAAGTTTTCTAAATGAAGTTGAATCTAAATTGATACCTTCTTTTGCATTCATGCATTTGCATTACATCATATCATATGCATTTAAGTCCATAGAGATAGCCTAATTAGTTAAAATTATCACAGAAAGAGAAAAGAGAAAGAGAGAAGGAAAAATCTGGAAACTAAACACCATTACGGTACACATGCCAAGACAAAGAAAATGAATCAAAGACTAGAACAGTTTCAAAGAGACATGCAAGACCAGATGCAAGAACAATTAGCAAAACTCCAACAAGAGATGAGAGACCAAATGTTGGAAGCTCAAAGGAACATGATGGCCTAAATGGCCCAGATGCTGAACGGGGTGATGATTAAAGGAAAGGGTCCCATAATTAATGCTGAAGATAATGATGACTTTCCTCAAGGTTTCACCCTACTGCATGTGCAAACACAACCTGAAGAATATCCCCGAAGGCCATCTGTCAAGATAAGGCCTCAATAAGGGCAAAATGACGCTGGAGTGCCCATGAATTTCCAAGTTGGCACAGGATCCAACCCGGGAGACAACCCTGCTAATCCTGTTATCCCTGACTTAGATATAGCAGAGAGGGAGGGGATAAGAACTAAACCTTCAAGGCAGTTAGAAGATCGCTGTAGATGGCTGGAAGAAAAGTTCAAGGCTTTAGAAAATGCTGATAATCACCACGGAATTGATGCTAAAGATTTGAGCTTGGTTCCCGATTTGGTGCTTCCTCATAAGTTAAAAATGCCAGAATTTGAGAAGTACAATGGGACCAGCTGCCTTGAAGCCCATATCACTATGTTCGTAGGCGGGTGGTAGCTCGTTAATAATGATCAGCTCTTGATTCATTGTTTCTAGAACGCTTTGGTGGGGGCAAGGCCCGAGTGGTACAATCAACTCAGCCGTGCTAGGATTAGCTCCTGCAGAGATCTGACCCAAGCCTTCATGAAGCAATACAATCATGTCACAGACATGACGCCTGACAGAATTACCTTGCAAAACATGGAGAAGAAGCCAAATGAAAGCTTCAGGTAGTATGCGCAAAGATGGAGGGAGGTTGCTATGCAAGTTCAGCCACCGCTCTTAGAAAAAGAAACTACAATGCTTTTTATCAACACCTTGAAGGCTCCATTCATCACCCATATGATAGGAAGTACTACCAAGAGCTTCGCGGATATAGTGATGGCAGGAGAAATGATTGAAAATGCCATAAGGGGTGGCAAGATTGAAGCGGGAGAAACTACTAAAAGATCTGCTCTTAGGAAAAAGGACAATGAGGTGAATAATACGAGTACATACAACCAAGGATACTTGAAGGCAATCACTATTAGCCAGCCAAAGGTAACTACGGCTGGGCAACAAGGGTCGACAAGACAAGAATCAGGCGCAAGGCAAAATTCTGAAAAGCTCCAATTTACGCCAATCCCAATGACGTATAAGGAGCTATACCAAAGTTTATTCGATGCACATGTGGTGTCCCCATTTTATTTAAAACCGTTACAGCCCCCATATCCTAAATGGTATGACTCAAACGCTCAATGTGATTACCATGCGGGAATATCGGGGCATTCAATAGAAAACTGCACTGCCTTCAAAAAGGTAGTCAAGAGACTCATCAAGATGGGGATTTTAAAATTTGATGATACACCTAGTGCGGAGAACCTGTTACCTAACCATGGGGATAAGGGGATAAGTGCGATTGGTGAAAATGTCGTAAGAAGGATCAATGGGGATATTACGGAGATAAAAACCCCGTTGAGAATAATCTGGAGAGAAATGGCTAGAAGAAGGTTGATAGAATCGAATTCTATTGAAAAATACGAAGGAGTAAGGAACTACTGTGAGTTCCACAAAACAGAAGGGCACGAGATCCAGGAATGTGTTGATTTTAGGGTATTGGTGGAAAGCCTTATGGACAACAAGGAATTGGAATTTTATGAAGAAGGCTCAGATGGAGGAAACATATGCACAACAGAAGGAGAGTTGACAAACCAAAAAGTCAATCATCCGAGGATCATCATTTCTCGACCAAGAAACACGGAAGGCGGAGCAAAAATCACGCCTAAAGTCGTAATCCAGAAATCTGTTTCCTTTCCTTACAAGGATAACAAAATGGTACCTTGGAATTACGACTGCAATGTGACAATACCAGGAGTGGAAAATTCAGCTGGCACTTCCAAGGAAGTCCAAAATGAAGGATTTTACACATGTAGTGAAAGGCGTTATGACTTGGTAAACGTCAGAACTGTACCTGTGAAAGCAAAGACTTTGGTAGTTGAGCAGGAGAAAGAGGCTGAGGCACTTATCAATGAACCTGTGAAGGAGGAAGAGGCTAAAGAATTTTTAAATTTTTTGAAGCACAGTGAATACAGCATGGTAGAGCAGCTGCGCAAACAACCGGCTCACATATCAGTGCTAGCCTTGCTTTTAAGTTCAGAAGTACATCGTGAGGCATTGATGAAAGTGTTGAATGAGACCTATGTTACTAAAGACATATTTGTCAACAAACTTGACCGTCTGGTTAGTAATATAAGTGCCGACAACTTCATTTACTTCAGTGATGATGAAATTCCACCTGGGGGCATGGGATCGACAAAGGCTTTGCACATCACTACTTGTTGCAAAGGATATACTCTACCAAGCATGTTAATCGATAACGGATTGGCTTTGAATGTCTTACCATTGTCTACGCTAAAAAGATTGCCTATAGACAGTTCTCACATGAAGACGTGCCAAAACATAGTGAGAGCATTTGATGGCACTGAGAGAAGAGTCATGGGAAGGATTGACATACCGTTGCTGATTGGGCCAAACACGTATGAAGTGGATTTTTTAGTGATGGATATCAAGCCATCCTACAATTGCTTGTTGGGAAGGCCCTGGATTCATTCGGCAGGGGCAGTGCCCTCATCGCTGCACCAAAAATTGAAACTGGTAACAGAGGGTCGGCTGGTAACTATAAACGCAGAAGAGGACATCATAGCAACTGTTACCAACGATGCACCATACTTAGAGGCGAATGAATAGGCAACTGAATGCTCTTTTCGATCTTTAGAATTCGTAAATGCAACATTCATTTTGGAAGGGAATGAGGTGCCTGTCCCTGGGATATCCAGGACCACGAGAATGGGTTTACAAATGATGGTGGGGAAAGGAGCCTTACCAGGGAAAGGACTGGGTAGACATCTTCAATGAGAGATTCAAGTTCCAATGCTGAAAGAGAAGAGAGATCACTTTGGCTTGGGTTTCAGGCCAGATGCTAGACAGAGGAGAAACGAAATAGAAAAGAAGCAAGAGAGAAGAAGGGCACGGTTGAATGGGGAAGAAGTCAAGTGGGAATCGATGATATTCCCTCACATATCCCAGACCTTTATATCAGGAGGGATAATTCACCCGGAGAGAGGATCATTGGAAAACGAAAAACTTTACATCAATGCCATATATGAGGAAGAAACTGGGCAAAGAAACTTGTTGGGCATTCGCCCTTATGAACCTGGAAGCGCTTTGAACAATTGGACTGCAGAGGAACTTCCTGTAGTTTTTAGAGATTATACAGAGTAATATTCAGAACGTGCTTGTTGTTTTTAAGCCTAGGAGCAATAAGATTTCTTTTGTGAAATAGGCTCATGTTCAGACATCTTTTGTTTCAATAAAATACATCTTTAATGATCAATTTTGGAAAATATTCTTTCATTCTTTTGATCTTCTAATTCCATTCTAATTTTTTTATTCTCATTCATACCATGTAAATAGTTGTTCTCAAATTCATTTGTTCTTTGTACATTCTTTGGTGCCCACCACAGGTCCCTAGATATCAATGACATGAGCAACGATACCACAGATTCAGAGGTCCATTTTGAGCAAGACATGTGTTTAGAGGAATCTCAGGATTTTGAAGGTGACAGAGATTGTGACTTGTCTCCAGACTTGTTAAGAATGGTAAAGCAAGAGGAGAAACAAATTTTACCCCATGAAGAGGAGGTAGAGAACATAGCCTTAGAGGAAGCAAAGGTGGTGAAAATTGGAACGCACATAGCTGAGGAGACGAAACAAGACCTTGTTGAGTTACTACGGGAATTCAAGGACGTCTTTGCATGGTCATACCAAGATATGCCTGGGCTAAGTACTGATATTGTAGTACATCGCCTTCCCATAAGAAAAGAGTGCAAGCCAGTTCAAAAAAAGTTACGAAGGATGAGGCCTGATGTGATGTTGAAAATAAAGGAGGAAGTCAAGAAACAGTTTGATGCTGGTTTTCTACAAGTGGTCAAATATTCAGAGTGGGTTACCAACATTGTTCCTGCCCCTAAGAAAGATGGAAAGGTCCGAATGTGTGTAGTCTATAGAGACTTAAATAAAGCCAGCCCAAAGGATAATTTCCCTTTGCCGCATATTGACACATTGATGGATAATACGGTGGGATACTCATTGTTTTCTTTCAAGGATGGTTTTTTGGGATACAATCAGATCAAGATTCACCCTAAGGATATAGAGAAAACTACTTTCATCACATTGTGGGGTACCTTTTGTTATAAGGTAATGCCATTTGGACTAAAGAATGCTGGAGCAACATATCAAAGGGCCATGTTAACCTTGTTCCATGACATGATGCACAAAGAGATTGAAGTATATGTTGATGATATGATCGCCAAATCTCGAACAGAAAAGGAACACATTGAGGTTTTGAAGAAATTATTTTCGAGGTTGAGAAAATTTCAATTGAAGCTCAACCCGGCTCAATGTACTTTCGGAGCTCGGTCAGGGAAATTACTGGGTTTTGTGGTCAGCGAGAGAGGAATCGAAGTTGACTCAAATAAGGTCAAGGCAATACAAGAATTGCCTCTACCACGCACTCAAAAGGAAGTTTGAGGCTTTCTTGGAAGATTAAATTACATTGCTCGGTTTATTTCACAATTAACTGAGAAATGTGATCCCATATTTCATCTTCTCAAGAAACACAACCAAGGTGTATGGGACAAGGAATGCCAGAGAGATTTTGACAAAGTCAAACAATATCTGTCAAATGCACCAGTACTATCTCCGCCTAATCCAGATAGACCATTGATACTGTATTTGTCAGTGTTTAATAACTCCATGGGATGTGTGCTTGGTCAACATGATGAGTCAGGAAAAAAAGAAAGGGCGATATACTATCTCAGTAAAAAGTTCACTGAACGTGAAATGAGATATTCGTCGATTGAAAAATTGTGTTGCGCATTGATTTGGACAACTCGGAGATTGAGGCAGTACATGCTATATCATACAACCTGGTTAATTTCGAAGCTTGACCCATTAAAGTATATGATGGAGTCAACTACTCTGAATGGAAGAATGGGACGATGGCAGATTCTACTTTCTGAATTTGATATAGTCTACGTGAACCAAAAGGCTATAAAAGGGAGCGCAATAGCGAGAATCTAAGCTAGCAGGCTTTTTAGATGATTATGAACCTTTGAGCTTTGATTTCCCTAATGAAGAGTTAATGTATGTAGCAACTACTGAAGAATGCCTGTGGAAGCTAAATTTTGATGGGGCGTCAAATGCTGTGGGAAATGGAATTGGGGCAATCTTGGTATCCCCTAGTGGTGATCATTACCCATTCACATGCAAATTGGATTTTGATTGCACAAACAACATGGTAGAGTATGAAGCGTGCATCATGGGCATTCGAGCAGCTATAAAGCGTAAAATCAGAGTGCTAGAGGTATATAGAGATTCTACACTAGTGATTTACCAGCTTAAAGGTGAATGGGAGACCAGAGATCCCAAGCTGATCGATTATCGAAAGATAGTTTGGGATTGATTGAGGAGTTTGACGACATTACTTTTAATTATCTCCCATGTGATGAAAACCAGATGGCAGATGCTTTGGCAACCCTGGCTTCTATGATAAAAGTAAACAAACCAGAGGATATGAGACCTATTCAGATGAGTATTTTCGAAGTTCCAGCTCATTTTTATAACATGGAAGAGGAGGAAGAAGATGACCACCCTTGGTATCATGATGTATTGCGATATGTAAAAAATCGTGAATACCCGGAGCATGCAACTGAGAATGATAAGAGGACATTAAGAAGATTGGCCTCTGATTATGTTTTAGACGGGGATATCTTGTAACACCCTATACCCGAGTCCGAGGCTCAGACCGGATACGAGACATTACTATGCTTGAACTTACTTAATCATTACATTACGGGCTATAAAATTTCGTTCCGAAATTAAAACTTCTCATTCTTAAACAATTCGTACATTTCATGGGCCTACGAGGCCTTAAACTCGTACTGGTAAACTTTTGGAACCTTATCGAAAAACTTTTCTTTGAAATGCAGGTTACACGCCTGTGTAATATAAGACACGCCCGCAGCATAGGCATACACGCCCATGTCCTCGACCGTGCCCTAAAACTCGATGATTCGCCAATTTCCACACAGCCATGACACGCCCGTGGACTTAGACCGTGTACTACATCTTGATATACTGACTTATTTTACACGACCGGGCACACGCCCATGTTCTAACCGTGTGTCATGCACGGCCTTAACACACGGCTGTAGGATTAGTCTCATGGCCTATTCTTACTTATAAGACTAAGGTGCGGTTTACGCGACGGCCTAGACACACGCCTGCAGTGTCTAACCGCAGTGTGGGCACTTAGAGGCTATTTACCAAGCCAATTGCCATCCTGAAATTAAGATACAATTCATACTCATTTCCACAAATCAATACTACATCATCTTGAAGAATACTACATGCTTCATTGATAATTATAAACATACACACTTGGCCAATCACTTAGCCATATACAAAAGAATAACAAACTTAATAGCCTATACTTTGGCTCTTCTTAAAACATTTACTCAAAATGTAATGCTACCTATACATGCCATACTTAATAAAACAACTTCACCAAAATAGCGATTTATAGTGTACTCCGAGCTCCGATGACGGTGGTCCTCGATATTAGCTTGGCGGGACTACATGGAAAGAAAGAATGAAAGACATAGGCTTTTAGCTTAGTAAGTTTGCATAATACACATAGCAACATTCTTACTTATATAGACCATTTGATATAAACAATGGCATCATAAATTCTACTATATAAAGCTTACTTACTCATCCTTGATTCTGACGTATCTCATGAGACTTACTAGTCTCATACTTGATAGGCAAACAAAGTACCTGTATCACTAGATCACATTGATCAGCATACTTGAAAATAATACTCATAATTTCTAATTCATCATCCATAACATGAATAATATTCTTTTTCACTTGATAATAACCTTACTTACTTAGTTTCTTGTTATCTCTTTGGAGCTTAACTCGTTTGCCCGATGAATTTATATGAATAACCGAGGATACTAAATCTCATCTAAATTTTGAGGCCATGACTTAACATGGACTTATACGAAGTTTTTCTTGTTCTCACCAATGCCATGCCTTAACTTGGACTTATATGGGATCTCTTCCTCTTGATAAATTTTCAATGCCAAGCTTGCCTTGGTCTTACATGATAACTTGTTCAATGCCAAGCTTGCCTTGGACTTACATGATAACTTACTCAATGCCAAGCTTGCCTTGGACTTACATGATAACTTATTCAATGCCAAGCTTGCCTTGGACTTACATGATATCTTACTCAATGCCAAGCTTGCATTGGACTTACATGATAACTTATTTAATGCCAAGTTTGCCTTAGACTTACATGATAACTTATTCAATGCCAAGCTTGCCTTGGACTTACATGATAACTTATTCAATGCCAAGCTTGCCTTGGACTTACATGATATCTTGATTGCTTGCCGATGCCATGCCTCGTCTTGGTCTTATACGGACTTTCTTGTTTCATGAGGTAGATTGAGTATCCTAAGTTATTCAACTTCAATCGGGGCTTTCTCATGCTTGATCTCATTAATTTCTTTATTTAACATAACATTAAACATTTTTCATAATAACATTGTACATTATACTAAGCAATTCAATGATATAAATCATAAAGCTTAGAAATCATACAAACTTACCTCAATATACAAAATGTAGCTAGGTATGCAATTTAGTCCTCGACCTTGTTCTTGCCTCGGTTTTGATCCGGGCTTCATTTTTCTTGATCTATAGTCATAAATAGATCATTTAATATTCACATTGACTAAATTGACCCTTTACTCATACTTGGGCAAAATTACTATTTTGCCCCTATACTTTCTCATATTTGCACTTTTGCCCCAAGGCTCGTAAAATAATTTTCATTCAACTTTCTTAGACTAGATGCTTAGCTGATTCATTTTCTCTACTATAACAATCCTAAATTCTCACTATTTCTACTAAGTATGAACAATCTCATAACTTTTACAAACTAGTCCCTATGCTCATTTTCCATGAAATTCACTTAGAAAAAGATGTTTATCTAACATCAAACTCTCATAAACTTCCATAAAACATCATTTAACAAGCAAATCATTTATGGGTAGATTTTTAAACATGCATCTTAGCTCACTTTATAGCTAAAAATAGCTAATTCATAATACGAGAACTTCGAAAATACGAAGAATATTAAAAACGGGACTAAGATGCCTTACTTGCAAGCTTCAAAAATTTGAAGAACCCTAGCTATGGAGTCTCCCAAATTTTCGGCACAAGGGGGAAGAAGATGAATAAGATTTTTATCATCTTTTCCCATTTTAATCATTTATTTGCAAAATGACCAAAATGCCCTTCTCTTTAAAATTATACAAATTACTAACTCATGTCCATTTTTGTCCAAAAATTATGATTTGGGCAAACTGCTATTTAAGGACTTATAATTGCTATTCTAAAGCTATTTCATACAAAATGCTTCTAAAAACTTTCACACTAACATGCAAACATGGCATGAACCTTAAAAACTCATAAATTCACCTCGGATTCGTGGTCTCGCACCACTATGTTGACTAGGCCCTAAATTGGGATGTTACAATTCTCCCCCCTTAGGGATTTTCGTCCTCGAAAATCTTACCAGTAAAAAGGTTTGGATACTGGTTTCTCATACTCTCTTCTGGTTCCCATGTGGCTTCTTCTATTCCATGTCTTTGCCACAATACTTTCACTAAGGCAATACTTTTCTTTCTTAGCTGCTTCACTTCCCGAGCTAATATCTTGACTGGTTCTTCACCATAAGTCATGTCGGGATGAATCTCTACCTCTGACTGGGGAATTACATGCAAAGGGTCTGATCGGTAGCGTCTTAACATTGACACGTGAAACACATCATGTATCTTTTCTAACTCTGATGGCGAAGCCAATCTGTAAGCTACAGGCCCAACCTTCTCGGTAATCTCATACGGTCCAATACAACGTGGACTCAGCTTGCCTTTCCGGCCAAATTTGAGAACTTTTCTCCAAGGTGACACTTTCAAGAAAACTTTATCTCCGATTTGATACTCTATCTCTTTTCTCTTTAAGTCCGAATAAGACTTACATGCATGCGATGCAGACTTTTAAACTTTCTCGTATCACTTTCACTTTCTCTTCAGCTTCTCTAACCAATTCAACCCCGTGAATTTGGTTTTCTTTAAGTTCAGTCCAATATAGAGGCGTTTGGCACTTACGCCCATATAAAGTTTCATAAGGCGACATCTTTAAGCTCGACTGAAAACTATTATTGTAGGCAAACTCTACTAATGGGAGAAACTTTTCCCACCTGCCTCGGAATTTAAGAATACAACATCTGAGCATATCCTTGAGTACTTGACTTAACCTCTCTGACTGACCGCCAGTTTGAGGATGAAAAGCGGTACTACAAATCAGCTTTATACCCAAGGCCTCTTGTAACTTCTTCCAAAACCTGGATGTGAATCTCGGATCTCTATCCGATATGATTGACAAGGGAACTCCATGAAGTCTTACTATTTCTGAAACATACAAGTTTGCCTACTTGTCTAGTGAGTAATCAACTCGTACAGGTATAAAATGGGCTGACTTCGTAAGTCTATCAACCACAACCCATACAACATCTTTCTTGCTCGGAGACAACGGTAAACCCTGTAACAGCCCGATTTAGGGGCTAGTCAAAACAATGATCTTGGAATCACTAATTTGAGGTTAGAAAAATTATTTTCATGATATGTTATGTGTTATAACATGTTTATAAGGATGCATGAAAATTTTGGTGCCTTAATTTTAGCGATTTCTAGCTAAATTGTGAAAAAGGACTAAATTGCATAAAGTGCAAAAGTTCTATTTTATTTGCTAGAGGTGCCAAATAGCTATGGTTTATAAATTGGAGGTCCCAAATATGCAAATAGGCCATTTTAGAGTGTGATTGCCGGCCATGTGGTATGGGAGACAAGAGCATTTAATGCTTGGTCAAATTTGGTGAGAAAAGATGAATAAAATATGACAAAAAGAAAAGCTATCATTTTTTTTATTTCTCCTCTTCCTCCATCGAAAATAGCAGCCATGGGAGAGGTTTTTGAAGCTTAAAATTTCAGCAAACAATTCTCCACTCAAGTAAGTGATTTTGATGGTATTTCTTGAAGAAAATTGTACTTTTGGAGTCCCCAAAGCTTAAGCTTTCTAAAGAGGGGACTATTTTGCAATATGGTTGAAAATCTAGGGACTTGCCATGATAGATTTCATGTTGTTTGATGAGTTTTATGGAAGAAAATGAATGATAGGATGATGAGAAACAACTTTTGTGAAAGGTGTTGTCATGAAAACACCTATTTGGGACTAAAATGCAAAAGTTGTAATTTGTTCATCAAGGCATGAAATAGTTGGAATTTTGGATAGTTGTTAGAGGATTAAATGTTCAGGTAGGCTTGTTTAACAAGAAAATGTGATGAAAATTTATTTACGAGCCTAGGGGCAAAATCATAATTTTGCCAAAGTGTAGGGGCAAAATAGTCATTTTTGCCTAAAGTGTATATTATGGTGTAATATGATTTATAAGCGATTAAATCAGTAAAAATGAGTTTCAGACCTAGAACGGATGAAAAGAGAAATGTGGGCAAAAAGGTCCCTTTTAGGCCCTTTCGGCATCGAGGTAAGTTCATGTGCAAACGTTGTAATTACGTACGAGTTAATTTAATGCTCCAATGTGGTATGGAATGTATATTTATCATATGAATGCATGAAGTATCTTTTGATGAAATGTCAGTAGAATTGAAATGTGTATAGCATGATATAATAATGGTTAAAGTCTCGAGTAAGACCATATTGGAATATGGCCTCGGAGTAAGAGTTCGTATAAGACCATGTCAAGGACATGGCATCGATATGTTAATGTATGTAAGACCCAATTGGGGTATGATGGCAATGAGAACTATGTACATGAGACTTAAGAGAGTCATTTAACAATTCGAATGATTCAATGTATATGTTGAATGTATTTGGTTGTACCATGAGTAGCACAAGTATGTGTAGAACTGAATTGAGATGAATGCAATATATGATGAACCCCTAGTAGGGTATGTGTAGTTGATGCACCTTAGTTGCATGAGACAGATTTATTGATGCACTGTGTGAATGAGAACGAGTATCGTAGAAAGCTAAGTAAGAATAGTAGTGTGAGAATGTTCTCGGATAAACATTTGAAATAAAGAGTTACATGTGGATGACTATTCAAGAATGTATGATAATGGTGAGCTATGTGCGATATCACCATATTAATGGTTAGTGATGGGTTGTGTGCGATACCATAAACCATATTATTATCGGTGGGCTGTGTGCGTTACCACCTGATATATTATTAATTGGTGGGCTGTGTGCGATACCACCCTATAATCGATTGTGGTAAGCTAAGTGCGAAACCACCGAGATATTGGCTCGGTGGATAAGCTAAGTGATTTAGCATTAACTATGTGTGAATTAGCTGTCTGAATTAGCGGTGTGGTTGCAATACTGAGTAAAGTAGCTGTGTGGATGAATTATTGAAAATGCTTGATGTGTTGTTTTATATGATCTTGTGATGATTAGTGCAGGGGTGTATGCTAATTAAACGAGCGAGTTGGCTTGTGGCATGGTAGAAGTGTGGTAAGAGATAGAATGAGTAAGATTCAAGAATGATTGAGTAAGTAACCATGAATTGATGAGAAAAACTCGGCATATTACCTTGGGGTTATGTATATTCAGTGAATATTAATATTTGTTGGATTATGCAGATGAACTTACTAAGCATTATTGCTTACTCCTTTACTTTTCTCATCTCTTATAGGTTTTATTACCTAGCTCGGGTTGGAGACCACCGGAGACATTTTCACACTATCGAGCAGACTCTTGGTATGAGGTATCTAGTCCTTAGAAGTCATGGCATGTATAGGGATTCTCTTAAAGTTGATGAAGTCTAATTGTTGTAGCCAAATGGTGTTGGTCTAAGAGAATTTATAGTATGGTTGTGTATAGCCATTGATGATGGCTTAAGTTGGTTATAAATGTTGTGGGAATAATTGTCCCAAGTGTAAGGGAGGAAGACTTTATTTTCATAAACCAAATATGTTAATTCATGTGTTCTAATGCATGATTTGAGAATGTTTTGAATTAGTATATGAATGTATGCAAGGGAGAGTAGAAAAAGGCTTGGCAAGATAGTCTCTAAGTGCCCACACGGATAGACACACGGGCGTGTGTCTAGGCCGTGTACACCCTGCACCTTAGTGCCTTAAGTTAGAATAGAACACGAGCTGATCACACGGCCGTTTGTTCAAGTCGTGTGATACGCACGGCCAGCACATGGGCGTGTGCCTAGGCCGTGTTGAATAAGTCAGTATATCAAGGTATAGTACACGGTCTAAGTCCACGGGCGTGTCAAGGCCGTGTGGATTTAGTCAGTGTCGACCACGGGTGGAAAGCACGGGCATGTCTTAAGGGCACACAGGCGTGTTCCCAAACCGCATGGGCGTGTGCCTTAACCGTGGGGCATTTGGCAGAATGCTTGGGTTTTTAAGCGTGGTTGTTGAACATGGGCGTGTGTGTCTACACACGGGCGTGTCTCATTCTACACGGGCTTGTGGCCCCTGTTTTAAAAGAAAAGTTTCTTTTAGCTTGTAAAAGTTTTCGAACGCAAGTTTAAGGCCTCGTAGGCCCACGATACGAATGATGACTAAGAAAGAGAAGTTTTTAATTTGGAACAAAATTTTATAGCCCGTAAGTACATGTTTAAGGAAGTTCAAGCATAGTAATGTATCGTATCCAGTTTTACCCTCGGAATCGGGTATGGGGTGTTACATTTTGTGGTATCCGAGCTACGGTTTAGTCGGTTCTAGGACTAACCTAGCATGAGTAAGAGTCTAGCTATACATGCCATATGTGGACCGTGATAGTGTGATATCTCCCAGCTCTAACGAAATTGTTTTGTTAAGACAGAGACGATTCCCAACCGAGCTAATTTCAGTAAGTTTGTATGATTTTCAAGTTTCATGAATATTTCGTTGAACGACTTGTGATGTTGCTATGTGCACATTATTTCTATGAAAATGTTCAATGATCTGATAAACAAAGAAATCAATGAGATTAAGTATTAGTAAGTCCCGATTGAAGATAAATTTTCCAGGATACTCGATCTACCACTTGAGATAAGAAAGTTCGTATAAAACCAAGCCATGGCATGGCATCGAAAATTGAGGAAGTTATCATGTAAGTCCAAGGTAAGCTTGGCATTGATTCAAGAAGAGATATTCCATGTAAGACCATATCTAGGATATGGCTTTGGCATCAAGTTATGTGGGACGAGATTTAGTATCCTCGGTTATTCATAATAATTCATTGGGCAAAAGAGTAAAGCTTAAATGAGATAGCAAGAAAGTTAGTAGTAAAGTTGATATTATGTCATGCTAGTTAAGGCTGACTAACAAGTATAATTCATGTTATGAATGATGATGCTGAGATTATGTTTATTGTAGTAAAGCATACTGATCTATGTGATCAAGTGTTACAGGTACTTTGTTTACCTTACAAGCATGAGGCTAGTAAGTGCCATGGTGTATGTGAAAAGCAGTAAGAGTAAGTAAGCACTTGCGATTTTTGATGCCATTGTTTATGATAAATATGTTCACATGATTAAAAAATGAAAAGTTTAATTTAGTAGAATGCAGGATATGAGTACGGCCGTTCAACGATGAAAAGATGAATAAGACCATGGTTGGACCATGGCAATGAGAAGGTCAGTGTAAGACCATGTTTGGAACATGGCATCGATCGTATTATGAGGGTCAGTGTAAGACCATGTTTGGAACATGGCATCGACCGTATTATGAGGGTCAGTGTAAGACCATGTTTGGAACATGGCATCGATCATATTATGAGGGTCAGTGTAAGACCATGTTTGGAACATGGCATCGACTATATTATGAGGGTCAGTGTAAGGGTCAGTGTAAGACCATGTTTGGAACATGGCATCGACCGTATTATGAGGGTCAATGTAAGACCATGTTTGGAACATGGCATCGACCGTATTATGAGGGTCAGTGTAAGACCATGTCTGGGACATGGCATCAGCCACATTATGAGTGCCAGTGTAAGACCATGTTTGGAACATGGCATCGGCGTTGATACGAGTGCCAGTGTAAGACCATGTTTGGAACATGGCATCGGCATTAAGACAAGAGCTGGTGTAAGACCATATTTCGGATATGGCATCGACATTGACATGCGTTCCATGTAAAGACCGTATCAGGGATATGGCATTGGTATTGGTGTGAGATTTCATGTAAGACCATAGCGAGGCTATGGCATCGTGATGACATATAAAGAAGTAGCTAGACTATGCTGTTGTGATACGAGTAAGACCATAGTTGGACTATGGCAATCAGGTAGACGACGTACTCAAACCCGTACAACATTCATTAATTGATAAGTGATTGTAAGAGAAAGTAGGGTTAAATGTTGAGTACTCGAGCAGATATTAATGTGGAACTTGAATTATTAAAAGTTACAGTTCAAAAGTATAAGGGATAGAAACAATTGTAGAGTGATAAATGTGAAAACCCACTCGAGATGAGTTATATGACTATGATGAATATTAAGTCATATGTATGTAGTCACGAGAGCCAAGTTAAGGGGCTCTGTGACCTCACTCTCCTTACCACTGTTGAATTATGATGAGATGTTAAGAGAGTTAAATTGAGTAAGTTTACATGTGATTAATGCAGTATTTATGCTAGCATGGTTAAGAATGCCTTGTAACACATCGATGCATAATACTCTACTAAATAGAGTAACTGTTGTTGAACATGAGGTTGAAGTCCTAGAAGACTAAAATGATGAGGCTATCATCGAGATATGAGATAGACAAGGTCCCGTATAAGATCATGACCAGGACATGGCCTCGGCACCGAGTTGAGATTCCGTATAAGACCATATCTAGAATATGGCATCGATACTTGATGTGGAAGTCCATATAAGACCACCTCGGGAGTGTGGCATTGGTTTCGTACCTACATGAATGACGATGAATATGCGTCTTTGATTATCCCTAGTGATCAATGGGACAGATAGATGAGTCTAGAGGTAGAAATGAGAATGGTACTAAAGTCATGAAAAAGAGTGAAAACATGTACTCGTAAATGAATCACGAAGAGACGATTACGATATATGACACGGAACGTGTTATATAAGGGCAAGTATGAGTAAGTTGGCTAGAAGCCTATGGTTTGTGCATGGTTAGTTAATGCCATGGATGGGATTATAATGATCTCCTTTAGTATTATTTATTAATACATGTTTCCCTTCAGGGATGATGTGGTCGTTCTTTTCATAAAATGTGATTGTGTGAGAACGTTAACTGACGGAAAAAGTAGACTAAACGGTTGTCGATTTAGTTAATTGAAATCGACATTCCTCTATCTCCTCGTAATCCAATACGGGTACCTTGAGGAGGAAGTTGGTGATAATTCTAGTATAAGAAGTGAAATTACAAGTTTCACGTTGCATGATGAGTTTCCAAATAAGATAAATAGAGTTAATGAATTCGATCGAGATGTCCCTACTATCGTGAGATATGACGATAGTAAAGGTTCTAGATTCGCATAACAAGAGAAACTCAGATGAGAGTGTGCTTAAAATATGTTCTCAGTATGGAGAAAAGAGTAGATTAATGTATTGAGATATGATTCAAGTTCTGTGTATATTCACGCATGAATCAGTAAAGAGAATAAAATCATGTGTGTACGTGAGTAGGGAACATGATATAAAGGTATGCTCATCGAAATGTTCAAACCGTGATAGTTGAGTTGAAAGCTATTAAAAGAACTGTTTATTTAAAAGTCCTTGTATTGAGATCAGTCTAAATCGAGAGAAAGAGTTGACAAATTGGTGATCCAGAGACGATCACTTTTGTGTCTGTGTTGTGAGTTAGATATTATATATTGATCCATGGGAAGATCGATGTGTATTTTCTGAATTTTAATGAGTAAGAGTATCATATGCTACAGAAGATTTTGAAAATGAAATAGTGGAAACGGATAGAACTATTACAATGACAGGTATAGTTATTGTAATACTTTACGGATAGTAGACATAGTACAGATGTCTGAATGAAAGATCTATGTTAAGCAATACGAGTTAGTTACTCGGCTGATCTTAGTTGGTAATATCCTAGTTTCAACAAGGTTAATGACAAAAGCGAGTTCTCTTTTCAGAATAAAAGGGTTCAGAAGTGAAATAGTAAATGATATTTTAAATAAGCTCTGAATGAGTTTAATTAAGGTGATAAAACCCAAGTTGGATAAGTTTTCAGTTGCCGATGCTCTCTCGAGATACAATTGAAATGATGAGGAATCCAGAACTTATATAGAAGTTTTGGTATGAGATTTAGTAATTGCATACCTATTAATGCAAGAATAAGGAAATGCTGTTATGTGCATAAATGTTTTGACAATAGAGTACATCTCGCAATATAATTGAGATTACGGTCAGAAGTAGTTGGCCACTAAAAGCTGAGTTTTTAAGGTGTACAAGTCAAGAGTATTAAAGTCGGTGAATGCTTTAATGAGGAAGTTAGATGGAAACATTTTAAGAATGTTGGAAGCAAATCCTCCTGATAAGATTTTCGGGGACGAAAATCCCTAAGGGGGGAGAATTGTAACAGCCCGATTTAGGGGCTAGTCAGAATAGTGATCTCGGAATCACTAATTCGAGGTTAGAAAAATTATTTTCATGATATGTTATGTGTTATAACATGTTTATAAGGATGCATGAAAATTTTGGTGCCTTAATTTTAGCGATTTCTAGCTAAATTGTGAAAAAGGACTAAATGGCATAAAGTGCAAAAGTTCTATTTTATTTGCTAGAGGTGCCAAATAGCTATGGTTTATAAATTGGAGGTCCCAAATGTGCAAATAGGCCATTTTAGAGTGTGATGGCCGGCCATGTGGTATGGGAGACAAGAGCATTTAATGCTTGGTTAAATTTGGTGAGAAAAGATGAATAAAATATGACAAAAAGAAAAGCTATCATTTTTTTTTTATTTCTCCTCTTCCTCCACCGAAAATAGCAGCCATGGGAGGGGTTTTTGAAGCTTAAAATTTCAGCAAACAATTCTCCACTCAAGTAAGTGATTTTGATGGTATTTCTTGAAGAAAATTGTACTTTTGGAGTCCCCAAAGCTTAAGCTATCTAAAGAGGGGACTAGTTTGCAATATGGTTGAAAGTATAGGGACTTTCCATGATATATTTCATGTTGTTTGATGAGTTTTATGGAAGAAAATGAATGATAGGATGATGAGAAACAACTTTTGTGAAAGGTGTTGTCATGAAAACACCTATTTGGGACTAAAATGCAAAAGTTGTAATTTGTTCATCAAGGCATGAAATAGTTGGAATTTTGGATAGTTGTTAGAGGATTAAATGTTCAGGTAGGCTTGTTTAACAAGAAAATGTGATGAAAATTTATTTACGAGCCTAGGGGCAAAATCGTAATTTTGCCAAAGTGTAGGGGCAAAATAGTCATTTTTGCCTAAAGTATATATTATGGTGTAATATGATTTATAAGTGATTAAATCAGTAAATTTCATTGTTCTAGATCAAAGAAAACGAGTTTCGGACCTAGAACGGATGAAAAGAGAAATGTGGGCAAAAGGGTCCCTTTTAGGCCCTTTCGGCATCGAGGTAAGTTCATGTGCAAACGTTGTAGTTACGTACGAGTTAATTTAATGCTCCAATGTGGTATGGAATGTATATTTATCATATGAATGCATGAAGTATCTTTTGATGAAATGTCAATAGAATTGAAATGTGTATAGCATGATATAATAATGGTTAAAGTCTCGAGTAAGACCATATTGGAATATGGCCTCGGAGTAAGAGTTTGTATAAGACCATGTCAAGGACATGGCATCGATATGTTAATGTATGTATGACCCAATTGCGGTATGATGACAATGAGAACTATGTACATGAGACTCAAGAGAGTCATTTAACAATTCGAATGATTCAATGTATATGTTGAATGTATTTGGTTGTACCATGAGTAGCACAAGTATGTGTAGAACTGAATTGAGGTGAATGCAATATATGATGAACCCCTAGTAGGGTATGTGTAGTTGATGCACCTTAGTTGCATGAGACACATTTATTGATGCACCGTGTGAATGAGAACGAGTATCGTAGAAAGTTAAGTAAGAATAGTAGTGTGAGGATGTTCTTGGATGAACATTTGAAATAAAGAGTTACATGTGGATGACTATTCATGAATGCATGATAATGGTGAGCTATGTGCGATATCACCATATTAATGGTTAGTGATGGGCTGTGTGCGATACCATAAACCATATTATTATCGGTGGGCTATGTGCGTTACCACCTGATATATTATTAATTGGTGGGCTGTGTGTGATACCACCCTATAATCGATTGTGGGAAGCTAATTGCGAAACCATCGAGATATTGGCTGTGTGGATAAGCTAAGTGATTTAGCATTAACTATGTGTGAATTAGCTGTGTGAATTGACGGTGTGGTTGCAATCATCGAGTAAAGTAGTCAGGTGGATGAATTATTGAAAATGCTTGATGTGTTGTTTTATATGATCTTGTGATGATTAGTGTAGGGGTGTATGCTAATTAAACGAGCGAATTGGCTTGTGGCATGGTAGAAATGTGGTAAGAGATAGAATGAGTAAGATTCAAGAATGATTGAGTAAGTAACCATGAATTGATGAGAAAAACTCGGCATATTACCTTGGGGTTATGTATATTCAGTGAATATTAATATTTGTTGGATTATGCAGATGAACTTACTAAGCATTATTGCTTACTCCTTTACTTTTCTCATCTCTTATAGGTTTTATTACCTAGCTCGGGTTGGAGACCACCGGAGACATTTTACACTATCGAGCAGACTCTTGGTATGAGGTATCTAGTCCTTAGAAGTCATGGCATGTATAGGGATTCTCTTAAAGTTGATGAAGTCTAATTGTTGTAGCCAAATGGTGTTGGTCTAAGAGAATTTATAGTATGGTTGTGTATAGCCATTGATGATGGCTTAAGTTGGTTGTAAATGTTGTGGGAATAATTGTCCCAAGTGTAAGGGAGGAAGACTTTATTTTCATAAACCAAATATGTTAATTCATGTGTTCTAATGCATGATTTGAGAATGTTTTGAATTAGTATATGAATGTATGCAAGGGAGAGTAGAAAAAGGCTTAGCAAGATAGTCTCTAAGTGCCCACACGGATAGACACACGGGCGTGTGTTTAGGCCGTGTACACCCTGCACCTCAGTGCCTTAAGTTAGAATAGAACAGAACCGATCATCACCGCGGCCGTTTGTTCAAGTCGTGTGATACGTACGGCCAGCACATGGGCGTGTGCCTAGGCCGTGTTGAATAAGTCAGTATATCAAGGTATAGTACACGGTCTAAGTCCACGGGCGTGTTAAGGCCGTGTGGATTTAGTCAGTGTCGACCACGGGTGGAAAGCACGGGCATGTCTTAAGGGCACACAGGCGTGTTCCCAAACCGCATGGGCGTGTGCCTTAACCGTGGGGCATTTGGCAGAATGCTTAGGTTTTTAAGCACGGTTGTTGAACATGGGCGTGTGTGTCTGCACACGGGCGTGTCTCATTCTACACGGGTGTGTGGCCCCTGTTTTAAAAGAAAAGTTTCTTTTAGCTCGTAAAAGTTTCCGAACGCAAGTTTAAGGCCTTGTAGGCCCACGGTACGAATGATGACTAAGAAAGAGAAGTTTTTAATTTGGAACAAAATTTTATAGCCCGTAAGTACATGTTTAAGGAAGTTCAAGCATAGTAATGTCTCGTATCCGGTTTTAGCCTCGGAATCGGGTATGGGGTGTTACAAACCCGTTACAAAATCCATAGTAATACGGTCCCATTTCCACTCCGGAACTAAAATGGGTTGAAGTAAACCCGAAGGTACTTGGTGTTCAGCCTTTACTTGTTGACAAATCAAGCATTTGGAAACAAATTCTGAAATATCTTTCTTCATTCTCGGCCACCAATACTGTTGCTTCAAGTCATTATACATCTTGGTACTACCCGGATGTACAGATAAACATCCATTATGGGCCTCATGCAAAATTCTCTGAATAAGTTCTTCTTTTCTCAGTACATAAACTCTGTCTTTGAACATCAGACTTCCATTGGGACTAATCGGAAGTCGACTCAACATTTGTCTCAAGACCGAGCTCTATTAACTTGCAATTCACTATCCTCTTTTTGAGCTTCTATGATCTCTTGGAGGAATATTGGTCTAGCTCTCAACTCAGCTAGAATAGAACCATCGTCAGACAAAGTCATCCGTGAATTCATTGCCCTTAATGCAAATAAGGATTTTCTGCTCAAAGCGTCGGCGACCACATTCGCCTTCCTGGGATGGTAATCAATGACCATCTCATAATCTTTTATCAACTCTAACCATCTCCGTTGTCTTAAGTTCAACTCTTTCTGCGTCATCAAGTACTTCAAACTTTTATGATCAGTGAAAATTCGACATTTCTCACCATATAGGTGATGTCTCCATATCTTCAATACGAAGTCTATGGCAGCCAACTCTAAATCATGCGTCGGATAATTCTTCTCATGAGGCTTCAACTGTCTGGAGGCATAAGCAATAACTTTGCCTTCTTGCATAAGTACACAGCCTAATCCATTTAAAGATGCATCATTTGTAAATCACAAATTCTTTCCTGTCTCAAAGTTGAACCAAAATCGGGCTTCATCAACATCGCTTTCGGTTTCTCGAAACTTTGTTGGCATCTTTCAGTCCACTCAAATTTCACATTTTTCTGTAACAATTTAGTCATCGGGGTTGCAATAACAGAAAACCCTTTGACGAATCATCTATAATAGCCGGCTAGGCCTAGAAAGCTTCTAATTTCAGAGATATTCCTCGGTGGATTCCAGTCCATTATGGCTGAAATCTTACTGGGGTCCACTCGAACTCCTTTTTCCGAGACAATATGTCCCAGAAATCCTACTTCCTTGAGCCAAAATTCGCTTTTACTGAACTTGGCATATAATTGATTTTCTCGTAGAATTTGTAAAATTGTCCGTAGGTGCTCAGCATGCTCATTCTCATCTCACGAATAAATCAGTATGTCGTCAATGAAAACGACTACAAACTTGTCAAGGTATGGTCTAAACATGCGGTTCATTAAGTCCATGAATACATGGGAGCATTGGTCAAACCAAAGGGCATGACTAAAACTTCATAATGCCCATACCTTGTTCTCGGAAGGTCGCTTTTAGGCACATCTGATTCTTTTACTCGTAGTCGTAGTAGTACCACGATCTCAAGTCTATTTTGGAGAGAACACAAAGCCTCCTTTCAACCGATCGAACAAATCATCGATTCTAGGCAATGGGTACTTATTCTTTACTGTCACTTTATTAAGTTGACGGTAATCTATGCACAATCTCATAGTGCCATCTTTCTTTTTCACAAATAAAACCGGAGCACCCCAGGGAGAACAACTTGACTTTGCAAAGCCTTTATCTGTCAACTCTTGTAACTGCGATTTCAGCTCCTTCAACTCCGTCGGAGCCATTCTGTAAGGAGTAATAGATATTGGTACAGTACCAGGAGCTAGCTCAATGCTGAACTCAACCTCTCTAACTGGTGGTAGTCCTGGCAATTCCTCGGGAAACACATCCACGTACTCACATACTATTGGCACTAACTCAATCTTTAACTCTGTTTCTTTTTCATTCAACACAAAGGCGAAATATGCTTCATACCCCTTTCTCATGTATCTCTGTGCCATCACGTGAGAAATCAATTCTGACAATTGATTCTGTTCATCTGATTCTATGTAAAGGGTGTTCCCATCCCCACATATCATTTCAATGTATTTCTTCCCACAATTAACTATTACATTATAGGCAGTTAACCAGTCCATACCGAGAATGAGATCAAACTCGTCAAATGGTAACAACATAAGGTTTGCTTTAAAACAATGACCTCTAATCATTAATGGACATTCTCTACATACTTCATTCACTAACACACTCTTGCCTAAAGGATTAGACACTCTAATCACAAATTCTGTAAACTCTATAGGCATACTCAAATCGGATACCAATTTCATGCAAATGTAAGAGTGTGTAGATCCGAGATCTATTAAAGCAATAACTTTAACATCATGAAGAGAAAAGGTACCCATGATAACATCATGGGAAGATGCCTCTTCGCGAGCGCGAATGGCATAAGTCCGTGTAGGCGCCCTACCCTCGGGTCTCACGGCCTGCTCTCTAGGGTTACCTCTTCCACTTGCCCCACTTCCGGGGTTTCTCTGCGGCCTTCCTCTGACCATACTCCCGGATCTTGGGTTCTGAGTTCTGTCCTCTTTCATCATCTCTGGACAATCTTTTATGTAGTGGTCCTGGGAATCATATCTGAAACATGTATTTTCTTGTGCTCGGTATTCTCCTAAATGACGTCTGCCACAATGTGGGCATTCGGGTCTATCAGATTGAACATTCCCTACACTAGCGACTGAAGTAGTCTGTGCTTTATTTCTCGAATACTGTTTACTCTTGTCCTTCCTGGAAAATCCAGTGGAAGTAGCCGATCGGGCAGGGAAATCTCTTGACTTCTTGGATGGAGATTGGAATGACTTGTTCCACTGCCTCTTTTTCGAGTCACGGGACTCCATTTTAGATTTCTTCTTCTCTTTTACTAGTTTTTCGGCTTTACAAGCCCTCTCGACTAGCACAACAAATTCCTTCAATTCTAGGACAACAACAAATAGTTTGATGTCCCCATTTAGCCCATCTTCAAATCTCTTACTCATGATGGCCTCGGTAGATACGCATTCTCGAGCGTATTTGCTGAGTCTTACAAACTCTCGCTCGTAGTCAGTTATAGACATCTTGCCTTGTTTCAGTTCTAGGAATTCCTTCCTTTTCTGGTTCACAAACCTTTGAATGATATACTTTTTCTTGAACTCTTCTTGGAAGAATTCCCATGTGATATTTTCTCTTGGGACTACTGATACCAATGTGTTCCACCATTGATAGGCAGAATCTCTTAAAAGAGAAACTACGCACTTCATGCACTCTTCAGGTGTACATGATGACTCATTAAATACCACGATGGTATTTTCTAACCAGAAATTCACTCTTTCCGGATCGTCATCTTTTCTAGCCCGAAATTCTTCAGCCCCATGTTTCTTGATCCTATCAACTGGAGGCTTAACCCCTCTTGCTACCTCTATTACTTGAGGGGCTACTGGGATAGGTTGAGGAATAGGCGGGGGTGGAGGGGGTTGTGCATTCGGGTTCGTACGAACGAACTCCGTGTACCAAGTGTTCATCATATGGAGGAAGGCTTCTCTAGCCTCTTCTTCTCCTCCTTGACTCACCGTAGTGGGTCTATTCTCGTTCTCATTTGGCACCGTCCCTTCAGCGGGAGCCGGCGCGTTACTTTCTACGTCATCTGCCATATCTCTTTCAGGATCCATTTACTATATATATAAACATAATTTAAGTCGTCAGAAGTCGTCACACTATCATTATAAAAACATTCTTACGTATGGCATGTATAGCTAGACTCGTACTCATGCTACGTTAGTCCTAGAACTGACTAAACCGTAGCTCTGATACCACTAAATGTAACACCCCATACCCGAGTCTGAGGCTCAGACTGGATACGAGACATTACTATGCTTGAACTTACTTAATCATGACATTACGGGCTATAAAATTTCGTTCCAAAATTAAAACTTCTCATTCTTAAACAATTCAGTACATTTCATGGGCCTCGAGGCCTTAAACTCGTCTTGTAAACTTTTGGAACCTTATCGAAAAACTTTTCTTTGAAACAGGGGTTACACGCCCGTGTAATATAAGACACGCCCGTGCATAGGCATACACGCCCATGTCCTCATAGCGTGCCCTAAAACTCAGTATTCTGCCAATTTTCACACGGCCATGACACGCCCGTGGACTTAGACCGTGTACTACATCTTGATATACTGACTTATTTTACACGACCGGGCACACGCCCATGTTCTAACCGTGTGTCATGTACGGCCTTAACACACGGCCGTGGGATTAGTCCGTGGCCTATTCTTACTTATAAGACTAAGGTGCAGTTTACGCACGGCCTAGACACACGCCCGTGTGTCTAATCGTGTGGGCACTTAGAGGCTATTTACCAAGCCAATTGCCATCCTGAAATTAAGATACAATTCATACTCATTTCCACAAATCCATACTACATCATCTTGAATAATACTACATGCTTCATTGATAATTATAAACATACACACTTGGCCAATCACTTAGCCATATACAAAAGAATAACAAACTTAATAGCCTATACTTTGGCTCTTCTTAAAACATTTACTCAAAATGTAATGCTACCTATACATGCCATACTTAATAAAACAACCTGGCTATACCAAAATAGCGATTGATAGTGTTCTCCGAGCTCCGATGACGGTGATCCTCGATATTAGCTTGGCGGGACTACATGGAAAGAAATAATGAAAGACATAAGCTTTTAGCTTAGTAAGTTTGCATAATACACATAGCAACATTCTTACTTAATATAGACCATTTGATATAAACAATGGCATCATAAATTTAGCTATATAAAGCTTACTTACTCATCCTTGATTCTTACGTATCTCATGAGACTTACTAGTCTCATACTTGATAGGCAAACAAAGTACCTGTATCACTAGATCACATTGATCAGCATACTTGAACATAATACTCATAATTTCTAATTCATCATTCATAACATGAATAATATTCTTTTTCACTTGATAATAACCTTACTTACTTAGCTTTCTTGTTATCTCTTTGGAGCTTAACTCGTTTGCCCGATGAATTTATATGAAAAATCAAGGATACTAAATCTCATCTAAATTTCGAGGCCATGACTTAACATGGACTTATACGAAGTCTTTCTTGTTCTCACCAATGCCATGCCTGAACTTGGACTTATATGGGATCTCTTCCTCTTGATAACTTTTCAATGCCAAGCTTGCCTTGGTCTTACATGATAACTTGTTCAATGCCAAGCTTGCCTCGGACTTACATGATTATTTACTCAATGCCAAGCTTGCCTTGGACTTACATGATAACTTATTCAATGCCAAGCTTGCCTTGGACTTACATGATATCTTACTCAATGCCAAGCTTGCCTTGGACTTACATGATAACTTATTCAATGCCAAGCTTGCCTTGGACTTACATGATAACTTATTCAATGCCAAGCTTGCCTTGGACTTACATGATATCTTGCTTGCTTGCCGATGCCATGCCTCGGCTTGGTCTTATACGAACTTTCTTGTTTCATGAGGTAGATCGAGTATCCTAAGTTATTCAACTTCAATCGGGGTTTTCTCATGCTTGATCTCATTAATTTCTTTGTTTAACATAACATTAAACATTTTTCATAATAACATTGTACATTATACTAAGCAATTCAATGATATAAATCATAAAGCTTAGAAATCATACAAACTTACCTCAATATACAAAATGTAGCTAGGTATGCAATTTAGTCCTCGACCTTGTTCTTGCCTCGGTTTCAATCTGGGCTTCATTTTTCTTGATCTATAGTCATAAATAGATCATTTAATATTCACATTGACTAAATTGACCCTTTGCTCATACTTGGGCAAAATTACTATTTTGCCCCTATACTTTCTCATATTTGTACTTTTGCCCCAAGGCTCAGAAATAATTTTCATTCAACTTTCTTAGACTACATGCTTAGCTGATTCATTTTCTCTACTATAACAATCCTCAATTCTCACTATTTCTACTATGTATGAACAATCTCATAACTTTTACAAACTAGTCCCTATGCTCATTTTCCATGAAATTCACTTAGAAAAAGATGTTTATCTAACATCAAACTCTCATAAACTTCCATAAAACATCATTTAACAAGCAAATCATTCATGGGTAGATTTTTGAACATGCATCTTAGCTCACTTTATAGCTAAAAATAGCTAATTCATAATACGAGAACTTCAAAAATACGAAGTATATTAAAAACGGGACTAAGATGCCTTACTTGCAAGCTTCAAAAATTTGAAGAACCCTAGCTATAGAGTCTCCCAAATTTTTGGCACAAGGGGGAAGAAGATGAATAAGATTTTTATCATCTTTTCCCATTTTAATCATTTATTTGCTAAATGACCAAAATGCCCTTCTCTTTAAAATTTTACAAATTATTAACTCATGTCCATTTTTGTCCAAAAAATATGATTTGGGCAAATTGCTATTTAAGGACTTATAATTTCTATTCTAAAGCTATTTCATACAAAATGCTTCTAGAAACTTTCACACTAACATGCAAACATGGCATGAACCTTAAAAACTCATAAATTCACCTCGAATTCGTGGTCTCGCACCACTATTCCGACTAGGCCCTAAATCGGCCTGTTACATATCTTGTACAAAAGGAGAAAAGATCAAGTACTATTGAGATGCGTTGATGCTGTTGAAGCTAGGAAAATCCTAGAGGAAGTTCATGAGGGCGTTTGTGGAACACACGCTAATGGATTCACAATGGCTAGACAAATAAAGAGATTCAGATATTATTGGTCCACCATGGAAGGAGATTGTATTAATTATGCCAAGAGATGTCATAAATGCCAGATTTATGGAGACAAAATTCATCTGTTCCCCTTCACATTTGCATGTTATGACTTCCCCATGGCCTTTTTCTATGTGGGGCATGGATGTTTTTGGACCAATCTCACCAAAAGCTTCGAATGGGCATCGATTCATATTTTTGGTTATTGACTACTTCACGAAATGGGTAGAGGCTGCTTCATACGCTAGCGTTACTAAGCCAACAGTTAGTCGATTCTTGAAGAAGGAGATCATTTGTCGATATGGAATGCCTGAGAGGATCATATCAGACAACGCACTAAACTTGAACAATAGTATGATAGCGGAGGTTTGTAGTCAATTCAACATCAAACACCACAACTCATCTCCGTACCGTCCAAAAATGAATGGGGCAGTGGAAGCGGCCAATAAAAATATCAAGAAGATAGTAGGGAAAATGACTGAGACCTATAAGGTTTGGCATGGGAAATCACCATTCGCACTCTATGCTTATCGGACATCCGTCAGAACCTCTACTGGGGCAACTCCTTTCTCATTAGTCTATGGGATGGAGGCAGTTCTACCTATTGAAGTGGAAATACCTTCCCTTTGAGTTTTGTCAGAAACAAAGTTGGACGAAGCTGAATGGATCCAGGCTCGATATGATCAGTTGAACTTAATTGAAGAAAAGAGGCTAAGGGCTATTCGTCACGGTCAGATGTACCAAAAATGAATGATGCGACCCTATGATAAAAACGTTCACCCAAGAGAGTTTCATGAGGGGGACCTTGTACTAAAAAAGATCCTTCCCATACAAAAGGATTTCAGAGGAAAATGGATGTCGAATTGGGAAGGACCATATGTGGTGAAGAAAGCTTTCTCTGGAGGTGCACTGATTCTGGCCGAAATGGATGGGAAAAGCTTACCCAATCCTGTGAACTCGGATTCAGTCAAAAAGTATTTTGCTTAAAGAGGAGAAGAGGCCAAGGTGAAAACCTGCAAAGGGCGCTTTGAAACTTCTAAAAAAAAAGGAGAGGCTAAGGCGAAAACCCGTAAAGGGCGCCTTGAGACAAAATGGGTTTTGAGTTGAAAACTCGAAAAGGGCGGCTCAAATTTTGAATGGACATACAGTGATCTTGCTACACTTGAATCAACAAGAAATGAAGCATGCTGCATATCGGGGCATCAACAAAGTACTTTGGGTTTTCTAAACACGTGTTAAGCTCGAAGCAATTTTCTTGGAGTTTGTATATAGAAGCCCAATCTGCGGTATCTAGGGCATCTAATCTTTGTCCTATTCATTTTACTATCTTTGGATTCTTTTTTATTCTCAAAGATATGTTCCCAGTTAATTTCCTTTGTATTTTTGATAATTCATTTAACTCTCCTTGAGATCAATTTATTTGTTACCCATTATTCATAAGCATGTTGCATTGAAATAATGATTAATGAATTAATAATTTCACAAAAGAAGTTCTACATATTACTTTGGAAATTTCTAGATAAAACAAGAAACTAAAACAGGACAATTGTTTAGAATTTCCATGTACATATTTAAGAAATAAGAGTCTTGATGGAGACCATTTCTCTAATTTCTTTATCCAATTGGTAATTGGACAGAATAATGAGTTGTCGTGACAAAAGAAAGCAATGTTAGCTGGTCATTCAGAGAATGACATGACAGACCAAGTGGATGGGGAAAATTTAAAACTCCTAAATGATGGTAGAATGAATTGGAGTTGAAACAAATCTTGTATACTTAGATTGCAGTAAGGACAGGCTGGAAAAGTTTCAATTCCTAGTGGGACGTTTGAAGATGATATACGTCCCGTGTCCCTAAGGTTTAAGAGGAATGGGCCCTAAAATTTCTGTGGGGTAAATTATTTGAGCAAGAAAATGATACTTCAAGGGGAATGAAGATGAAACCTTGACGGATAAATGAGTGATAACACCTTGAGTAGGAATCATACTCATATCATTTTTGCATTCACATATCATAGCTTGTCTAAATAGGAGCATTTGACTCATTTCGATCACGACATCCTAATCATTCGGCAAAAGCATATACCCATTCTACAGGTCATAGGACGATGTAGTAGGGTAAATGGTCACTTTCAGCCTTGTCTCCCTGAAGTTGCAGCGGAGTAGACTGAAGACAACAGATCTTACCATCCTGATGTTGCAAGAAGAAGATCGAAGACATCAGATCTTGTCTCCCTGAGTTTGCAGTGGAACAGATCGAAGATAGCAGATCTGGTGTAACATCCTGATTTAGGGCCTAGTCGGAATAGTGGTGCGAGACCACAAATCTGAGGTATATGAATGAGTTTTTGAGGTTTATGCTATGTATGCATGCTAGTGTGAAAGTTTCATGAAACAATTTTGTGAAATTGCGGTTGAATTGTCCAAAAGGACTAAATTGCAAAAGTTACAAAATGTGAGATTCTAGAAGCTATTTGTGTGAAATAGCTTTAGAATATTAATTAGAGGTCCTTAAATAGAAATTTTCCCAATTTCTAATTTTTGGACAAATTTGGGCATGGATGAGTTAAAATAGAAAGTTTATCAAAAAGGGCATTTTGGTCATTTAACAATTAAGTGATTAAAATAGGAGAAAAGATGACAAAATTCATTCATCTTCTTCTCCAAGGCTGCCGAAAATTTGAGAAAGCCATTGTTAGGGTTCTTTAAAAATTTCAAGCTTGCTAGTAAGTGCATCTAGCCTCGTTTTTGATATTCTTTGTATTTTTGAAGTCCTTGTTGCATGAGTAAGCTATTTTTAGCTATTTGATGAGCTATGATGGATGTTCAAAAATGTGGCCATGTATGACATGCATGTATTTTGTTGTTTTATGGAAGATTATGAAAGCTTGATGTAGTAGAAACATCTTTTGCTAAATGAGTTTCCATAGAAAATGCATGTAGGGACTAGTTTGTAAAAATCTTGAGTTTGGTCATACATGTGTGATGTAGTGAGAATTGATGATTGATTTAGTTGAGTAAGTGATTCGGCTAAGCATGAAAGGCTAGAAAGTTGAATAAAAATCACTTTACGAGCCTTGGGGCAATAGTGTAATTATGAGTAAGATTTGGGGCAAAATAGTAATTTTGCCAAAGTATGAGATGTGGGTCAACTTGGTCAATGTGTGTATTGAATAAGCTGATTTATTCATTATAGATCAAGAAAGACAAAGCCCGGATCGAAACCGAGGCAAGAGCAAAGTGGTGGACTAAATTGCACGTTTCTACACTTTTGAGTATCGAGGTAAGTCTATGCATAAACAATGCATTCATACTTACAATTTGTTAATGCTAGATAGTGTATAGCATGGTTGAGAATGATTGAGAACCTATGTGGTTCAAGTGAAATCAATGGATGAATGATTAAGTAAGTAGATTGTGAATGTGTTGTGATAATGCTAAATGGTGGGCTAAGTGCGATACCATCCTAATGCATATTGTTGATGAGCTGGCTATGTGTGATGCTATCGTTAGGTATATTATATAGTGGGCTATGTGTGAAACCACTATGAATACCTTGTTGGTAGGCTAAGTGCGATACTACCTTATTAATTGATTGTGGTGGGCTTAGTGCGGAACCACCGAGAGATTTGCTGTGTGGATGTGATAGTGAGGAGAATAGATGTGTGGATGTATTATTGAGAATTAATAATGTGTTGTATATTGTGTAAATGTGATATTGAATGCAGGGGTGCATGTCACTGGTTATGAGTAAGTGACTCATGATGTGTTGAAAATGTGGTAAGGGATAGAAAGAGTAAGCATAGTTGTACATTATATGTTAGTATAATGCTAATTGTTGTTTAGCTTATACTATGTTGCTTAATTGTTTATGTGTAAACTTACTAAGCTCAAACCTTACTCCCTTTTCTTTTCCCTTGTCTTATAGAGCAAAAGTGTTGAATCGAGATACGAGGATCAATTGAAAGATCGCCCACACTGTCAGCACACTCTGGTACATGAGACTCAATGTTTTGTATATGGCATGTATAGGGGCTAGAAAAGTTAGTGAATTTTGTTGTATATGGCTATGATGTGTTGGCCTTTAGATGGATAATCTATTTTGTATAATGCCATAGTTGTTGGCACTTTATTATATGAAAAGACGTAGTTATCTAATTGAGATTGTAAGATTTTGAGTTGATCATGGATGTGTTGAATGAGTGCATGATTGTGTATGCTAGGAGGGTGAAAAGAACTTGGCAAATAGCTTTGTTCTTTCCCATGTGGGTAGACACACGGGCGTGTGCCTAGGCCATGTGTGACACACGGTCAGCCCATGGGCGTGTGACTTGGCCGTGTGTCCCCTGCATGTTAGTATTTTAAGTCAGAATAGACCACGGACTAGTCACACGGGCGTGTGCCTAGAACGTGTGTGTTAATCAGTGTTGGCCACGGGCTAGCCACACGGGCGTGTGTCTAGACTCTAGGTCGTGTTAAGGTAGTCAGTGTGCACCACGGGTGGAAGGCACGGGCGTGTGCCCTAACCGTGGGGCATTGGCAGAATGCTTGAGTTTTCATGCACGGGTAGTGACCATGGGCGTGTGCGACATCCACGGGCGTGCCAAATCTTACACGGGCGTGTGAGCCCTGTATAGATGGAAAAATTTTAAGATCGTAAGAGTTTTCGATGTGGTCTCAAGAGCCCTCGTGTGTTTGAGAGAGGCCTCGTAAGTCAGGATTGAGGTTGTTGTGATGGCCAAAGAGAGTGGTCATGTTGTGCCTAAGTGGCGATCTTGAGGTTTTTAATACGGTAACGCCTCGTGCCCGGCTCTTGCATTGAATACGGGTAAGGGGTGTTACATTTAGTGGTATCAGAGCTATGGTTTAGTCGGTTCTAGGACTACCGTAGCGGGTGTAAGAGTCTAGCTATACATGCCATAAGTGTATAATGATAGTGTGGTGGCTTCTGATGATTTTAAATCTTGTTTTATATAGAATATGGATTCCGATCCATTGACTGCAGTGAAGCTTGACTAGTAATCGCCGCTTCTCGCGCAAGGAACCGTGCTGCTTCAAAGTGGACCTGAGGCTAGGGGTCAAGGGAAAGGGGCTCGGGAAGCCTTTCTCCAAATGATGAGCAATTGGTACTCGGATTATGTTCGAGCGAACCCTAATGCTCAACCTCCTCCACCTCCTCCTCCTATACCTCAGCCAATTCCTGTGGCTCCTCAAGGTATTGATGTAGTGAGGATATCGAAACCCCCGGTAGATAAGATTAGAAAACACGGGGCTGAGGAGTTTAGAGCTAAGGTTGATGATGACCCTGAGAGGGCAGAGTTCTGGTTAGAGAACTCGATGAGAGTATACGATGAACTCTCTTGTACACCTGAAGAGAGCTTGAAGTGTGTCGTATCCTTGTTGAGGGACTCAGCATACTATTGGTGGAAGACGTTGACGTCAGTGGTCCCGAAAGAGTGGGTGACGTGGGACTTCTTTCTGGAAGAGTTTCGGAAAAAGTATATAAGCCATAGGTTTACTGATCGGAAAAGGAAGGAATTCCTTGAGTTGAAGCAAGGAAGAATGTCAGTAGCGGAATATGAGCGTGAGTTTGTTAGGCTTAGCAAATACGCTCAAGAATGTGTGTCGACAGAGACCATATTGTGTAAGAGGTTCAAAGATGGACTGAATGAGGACATCAAACTCCTAGTGGGTATTTTGGAGTTGAAAGAATTTGTAGTGTTGGTTGAAAGGGCAAGTAAGGCCGAAGAGTTGAGTACAGAAAAAAAGGGCTGTGAGTGAAGCCCGAGATGCTAGAAAGAGGCCGATGGGCAAGTCGTATCAAGCCCAGTCGAAAAGGTCCAACGAAGTGAGTCCTAGGACGACAGCACCAGTGGGTTATTCGCATCGAGACTTGAGCAATACTCATTCGGGTTCGAGAGTCCAAGCTACATCGATGGAAAGTGTGGGCAATCCAAAGAACAAACCGGAGTGTCCAAGTTGTGGTAGATATCACACTGGGGAGTGTTGGGGTAACAGTCGAAATTGTTATAAGTGTGGTTCCCCCGACCATTTTATCCAAAACTGCCCCGAGAGGGATGATAAGGAAGAGAAGCTAGAGATGAGATCCAATGATGTGTCTGCAAGGGGTAGACCACCAAGGAACCCGAGAGGTGGGAATAGTGGTAGAGATGCATCTAGAGACTCTGCTGTGAGACCGGAGGGTCAGGCACCTGCGAGGACGTATGCCATTCGCGCTCGCGAAGAGGCATCCTCCCCTGATGTGATAACGGGTACTTTTTCTCTCTTTAACACCCTTGTTATTGCTTTAATAGATCCAAGGTCTACTCATTCTTATATTTGCATGAGATTGGCATCTAGTTTGAGTATGACCAATTGAGTCTGCTGCACTTTGTGGTTAAGGTGTCAAACCCGTTAGGTAAGCATGTGTTAGTGGACAAGGTGTGTAAGAATTGTCCTTTGATGATTGAGAATCATTGCTTTCCGGCAAACCTAATGTTGTTACCGTTTGATGAGTTTCATTTAATCCTAGGCATGGATTGGTTGACTACCCATAGTGTCTTAGTGAACTGTGGTAGTAAGTTTATTGATCTGAAATGTGAGAGTGGAGATGTGGTTCGGGTTGAAACAGGTGGATCGGATAGTCTACCAGTGATGATTTCTTCCTTAGTGGCTGATAAATGCTTGAGAAAAGGGTGTGAGTCTTATGTTGCTTTTGTGTTGAATACTCGAGAGGTTGGAGTAGAGTTTGAAACAGTGCCAGTGGTATGTGAGTATCCGGATGTATTCCCGGAAGAGTTACCCGGATTACCTCCAGTGAGAAAGGTTGAGTTTGGGATTGAGTTAGTTCCGGGAACGACACCTATCTCGATTGCTCCGTATAGGATGGCACCTTTAGAGTTGAAAGAATTGAAAGTTTAGTTGCAAGATTTGACAGATAAGGGTTTTGCAAGACCGAGCTACTCACCGTGGGGTGCTTCGGTATTGTTTGTGAAGAAGAAAGATGGGTCTATGAGGTTGTGTATAGACTATAGACAGCTTAACAAAGTGACGGCTAAGAATAAGTATCCTTTACCAAGGATTGATGATCTTTTTGATCAACTGAAGGGAGCTACAGTGTTCTCTAAGATTGACACGAGGTCCGGTTATTATCGATTGAGAGTGAAAGAGCGGGGATGTGTTGAAATCGCATTTCGAACAAGGTATGGCCATTATGAGTTTTTGGTTATGCCGTTTGGTTTGACGAATGCACCGGCGATTTTTATGGATCTGATGAACCGTGTTTTCAGACCATATGTGGACAAGTTTGTAGTTGTTTTCATTGACGACATATTGATCTATTCTCGGGATGAGAGCGATCATGAAGAACATTTGACAATTGTCTTGCAAACTTTAAGAGATAAGCAGTTGTACGCTAAGTTTAGCAATAGTGAGTTTTGGCTCCGTAAGGTCGAATTCCTAGGACACATTGTGTCGGGTGATGGTGTTAGAGTTGACCCGAGTAAGATATCGGCTGTTGTGGATTGGAAATCACCGAGGAACGTGTCAGAAATTAGAAGTTTCTTGGGATTAGCAGGATATTACAAACGTTTCGTAAAAGGGTTCTCTGTGATTGCTACCCTGATGACGAAACTATTGCACAAAGATGTCAAGTTTGAATGGACTGAGACATGTCAACAGAGTTTCGAGAGACTGAAGACATTATTGACTGAGGCGCCGGTTTTGGTTCAACCAGAATCGGGGAAAGAGTTTGTGGTTTACAGTGACGCGTCGTTTAATGGTCTCGGTTGCGTGTTGATGCAAGAGGGTAAGGTAGTCGCTTACGCCTCGAGGCAGTTGAAACCACACGAGAAGAATTATCCGACTCATGATTTGGAGTTGGCTGCGATTATTTTCGCGTTAAAGATTTGGCGACATTACTTATATGGTGAGAAGTGCCGAATCTTTACGGATCACAAGAGTTTGAGATATTTGATGGATCAGAAGGATCTGAATTTGCGACAGAGACGATGGCTTAAGTTGTTGAAAGAATATGAGTTAGTCATTGATTACCACCCGGGAAAAGTGAATGTGGTTGCGGATGCCCTGAGTAGGAAATCCTTGTATGCTCTAAGAGTTATGAGGACGAGTTTGGCATTATCTGATGATGGTGCTATTCTGGCAGAGTTGAGAGCTAAGCCACTATTTGTTCAACAGATATGTGAAGCTCAGAGAAATGACAGTGAGATGTCAGCTAAGAGAGATAAGCGTGAGTCAAAAAGTGATTCCGATTTTCGAGTGGGCTTGAATGGTTGTTTGCTGTACCGTGATAGAATTTGTGTACCTAGAGATGAGGAGTTAATCCAAAAGGTTTTGCATGAGGCCCACAGTGGATGTTTGTCAAGACATCCGGCAAGATCTAAAATGTATAATGACTTGAAGAAGTCTTATTGGTGGCCGGGTATGAAAAGAGATATTTCAGAGTTCGTGACAAAGTGTTTGATTTGTCAACAAGTGAAAGCTGAGCATCAAGTGCCTCCGGGATTGCTTCAGCCAGTGTTGGTACCCAAATGGAAGTGGGATTGGGTTACCATGGATTTTGTGATGGGGTTACCGATGACTCCGAAAAAGAGAGATGCTGTGTGGGTTGTTGTGGATAGACTAACGAAGTCGGCTCACTTTATTCCAGTACGTGTTGATTATTCATTGGATAAGTTAGCTGAGTTGTATGTTGCAGAGATAGTGAGGTTACACGGTGTACCTATGTCTATAATATCGGATAGGGATCCGAGGTTCACTTCGAGGTTTTGGAAGAGGTTGCAAGAGGCTTTAGGAACAAACTTGAATTTCAGTACTGCTTTCCATCTGCAAACCGATGGTTAGTCTGAAAGAGTGATTCAAGTTCTCGAAGATATGCTTCAATGCTGTGTGTTAGAATTCGAGGGTAGTTGGGAGAGATATCTACCTTTAGTCGAATTTGCTTACAACAACAGTTATCAGTCAAGTATACGGATGGCTTCGTATGAGGCCTTGTATGGTCGTAAGTGTCGGACTCCTTTGTATTGGACCGAGCTTAGTGAGAAGCGGATCCATGGGGTCGATCTAGTAAAAGAGACCGACGAGAAAGTGAAAATAATCCGTAATAGTCTGGATGTTGCTTCGGACCGACAGAACTCGTACGCGAATCTGAAAAGAAAAGAAATTGAGTTTGAAGTGGGCGAAAAAGTGTTTTTGAAAGTGTCCCCATGGAAGAAGATTATGAGATTTGGACGAAAAGGAAAATTGAGTCTAAGATTCATAGGACCGTATGAGATTACAGATAGAGTTGGGCGATGCATACACCGGTTGGCTTTGCTTGCAGAGTTGGAAAAGATTCATAATGTGTTCCATGTGTCGATGTTGCGACGGTATCGCTCCGATCCTTCACATGTGATTCCTCCGACGGAAATTGAGATAAGACCGGATATGTCTTATGATGAAGAGCCGATTAAGATCTTGGCTCGAGAAGTGAAACAGTTGAGAAATAAGAGCATAGCACTAGTGAAAGTGTTATAGCAGAAACACGGTGTGCAAGAGGCTACATGGGAAATGGAAGAAGCTATGAGAGAGCAATATCCAAACCTTTTTACTGGTAAGATTTTCGGGGGCAAAAATCTCTAAATGGGGGAGAGTTGTAACATCCCGATTTAGGGCCTAGTCGGAATAGTGTTGCGAGACCACAAATCCGAGGTATATGAATGAGTTTTTGAGGTTTATGCTATGTATGCATGCTAGTGTGAAAGTTTCATGAAACAATTTTGTTAAATTGCGATTGAATTGTCCAAAAAGACTAAATTGCAAAAGTTACAAAATGTGAGATTCTAGAAGTTATTTGTGTGAAATAGCTTTAGAATATTAATTAGAGGTCCTTAAATAGCAATTTTCCCAATTTCTAATTTTTGGACAAATTTGGGCATGGATGAGTTAAAATAGAAAGTTTATCAAAAAGGGCATTTTGGTCATTTAACAATTAAGTGATTAAAATAGGAGAAAAGATGACAAAATTCATTCATCTTCTTCTCCAAGGTCATAGAAAAAATTTGAGAGAGCCATTGTTAGGGTTCTTCAAAAATTTCAAGCTTGCTAGTAAGTGCATATGGCCTCGTTTTTGATATTCTTTATATTTTTGAAGTCCTTGTTGCATGAGTAAGCTATTTTTAGCTATTTGATGAGCTATGATGGATGTTCAAAAAAGTGGCCATGTATGACATGTATGTATTTTGATGTTTTATGGAAGATTATGAAAGCCTGATGTAGTAGAAACATCTTTTGCTAAATGAGTTTCCATAGAAAATGCATGTAGGGACTAGTTTGTAAAAATCTTGAGTTTGGTCATACATGTGTGATGTAGTGAGAATTGATGATTGCTTTAGTTGAGTAAGTGATTCGGCTAAGCATGAAAGGCTAGAAAGTTGAATAAAAATCACTTTACGAGCCTTGGGGGAATAGTGTAATTAAAAGGAAGATTTGGGGCAAAAGAGTAATTTTGTCAAAGTATGAGATGTGGGTCAACTTGGTCAATGTGTGTATTGAATAAGCTGATTTATTCATTATAGATCAAGAAAGACAAAGCCCGGATCGAAACCGAGGCAAGAGCAAAGTGGTGGACTAAATTGCACGTTTCTATACTTTTGAGTATCGAGGTAAGTCTATGCATAAACAATGCATTCATACTTACAATTTGTTAATGCTAGATAGTGTATAGCATGGTTGAGAATGATTGAGAACCTATGTGGTTCAAGTGAAATCAATGGATGAATGATTAAGTAAGTAGATTGTGAATGTGTTGTGATAATGTTAAATGGTGGGCTAAGTGCGATACCATCCTAATGCATATTGACGATGAGCTTGCTATGTACGATGCTATCGTTAGGTATATTATCTAGTGGGCTATGTGCGAAACCACTATGAATACCTTGTTGGTAGGCTAAGTGCGATACTGCCTTATTAATTGATTGTGGTGGGCTTAGTGCGGAACCACCGAGAGATTTGCTGTGTGTATGTGATAGTGAGAAGAATAGCTATGTGGATGTATTATTGAGAATTAATGATGTGTTGTATATTGCGTAAATGTGATATTTAATGCAGGGGTGCATGTCACTGGTTATGAGTAAGTGACTCATGATGTGTTGAAAATGTGGTAAGGGATAGAAAGAGTAAGCATAGTTGTACATTATATGTTAGTATAATGCTAATTGTTGTTTAGCTTATACTATGTTGCTTAATTGTTTATGTGTAAACTTACTAAGCTCAAACCTTACTCCCTTTTCTTTTCCCTTGTCTTATAGAGCAAAAGTGTTGAATCGAGATACGAGGATCAATTGAAAGATCGCCCACATTGTCAGCACACTCTGGTACATGAGACTCAATGTTTTGTATATGGCATGTATAGGGGCTAGACAAGTTAGTGAATTTTGTTGTGTATGGCTATGATGTGTTGGCCTTTAGATGGATAATCTATTTTGTATAATGCCATAGTTGTTGGCACTCTATTATATGAAAAGACGTAGTTATCTAATTGAGATTGTAAGATTTTGAGTTGATCATGGATGTGTTGAATGAGTGCATGATTGTGTATGCTAGGAGGGTGAAAAGAACTTGGCAAATAGCTTTGTTCTTGTCCATGTGGGTAGACACATGGGCGTGTGTCTAGGCCATGTGTGACACACGGTCAACCCATGGGCGTGTGACTTGGCCGTGTGCCTAGAACGTGTGTGTTAATCAGTGTTGGCCACGGGCTAGCCACACAGGCGTGTGTCTAGACTCTAGGCCGTGTTAAGGTAGTCAGTGTGCACCACGGGTGGAAGGCACGGGCGTGTGCCCTAACCATGGGGCATTGGCAGAATGCTTGAGTTTTCATGCACGGGTAGTGACCATGGGCGTGTGTGACATCCACGGGCGTGCCAAATCTTACACCGGCGCGTGAGCCACAGTATATAGATGGAAAAATTTTAAGATCGTAAGAGTTTTCGATGTGGTCTCGAGAGCCCTCGTGTGTTTGAGAGAGGCCTCGTAAGTCGAGATTGAGGTTGTTGTGATGGCCAAAGAGAGTGGTCATGTTGTGCCTAAGTGGTGATCTTGAGGTTTTTAATACGGTAACGCCTCGTGCCCGGTTCCAGCGTTGAATACGAGTAAGGGGTGTTACATCTGGCATTCCTGAAGTTGCAGGAAGCAAATCGAAGACATCAGATCTTGTCTCCCTGAGTTTGCAGTGGAACAGATCGTAGACAGCAGATTTGGCATTCCTGAAGTTGCAGGAAGCATATCGAAGACATCAAATCTTGTCTCCCTGAGTTTGTAGTGGAGTAGATCGAAGACATCAGATCTTGTCTCCCTGAGTTTACAGTGGAGCAGATTAAAAAACAATAGATCCGCCTTCCCGAGTTTGCGTGAAGCGATCGAAGATACTAACTGCATCCACGAGTTTGCGATGGAGCGATTAAAAATAGCGAATCCGCTTTCCTAAAATTGCGGGAAGCGGATCGAAGACATCGATCTTGTCTCCCGAGTTTGTAGTGGAGCAGATTGAAGATAGCGAGATCCGGCATTCCCGAAGTTGCGGGAAGCGGATCGAAGACATCGATCTTGTCTCCCGAGTTTACAATGGGCGATTAAAAACAACAGATCCGGCCTTCCCGAGTTTGCGTGAAGCGGATCGAAGATACTAATCTGCATCCCCGAGTTTGCGGTGGAGCGATTAAAAATAGCGATCCGCAATCCCGAAGTTGCGAGGAGCGGATCAAAGACATCAGATCTTGTCTCCCTGAGTTTGCAGTGGAGCAGATTGAAGATAGTAGATCTGGCATTCCTGAAGTTGCAGGAAGCAGATCGAAGACATTAGATCTTGTCTCCTTGAGTTTGCAGTGGAGCAGATTGAAGATAGCAGATATGGCATTCCTGACGTTGCAGCGAATCAGATCGAAGATATTAGCCTATCTCCCTGAAGTTGCAGTGGAGCAAACTAAAGATAGTAAATCTCGTCTTCCTGAAGTTGCAGTGAAGAAGATCGAAGAGATCAGTCTTGTCTCCCTAAAGTTGCAGTGGAGTAGACTAAAGATAGAAGATCTCGCATTCCTGAAGTTGCCGTGAAGCAGATCGAAGACATCAATCTCGCCTTCCTGAGGTTGCAGTGAAGCAAATTGAAGATACTAGCTTATCTCCCTGAAGATATAGCCATTAGACAAGACCGGGCAAAATGGGCCCTTTTATCGTCTTTGCTCTAATCTCGTTACACGGCAATAAGCAAAGAGGGGCAGCTGTAATAGCCCATTTATTCCCGGGCCTGTGTAAATAAAATAAACCAGAATAAATCCAGAAAAATAAAAAATAATAATAAATAAAATAAAACCCAAATGTCCAGTACAGTCCATTTACAAAGCCCATATTTAATTTACCCGTAGCCCACTTACACCCCAAACTTATGCTGCCCAAAACCATTACCCAATTACAACCACAGAGCCCAAATTAAAATCCAATCAGATGACCCAAACCTACACTGCCCAAAAGGGCCCAACACTAAAGCAGAAACCAAGGGTTTCTGAAACCCTAGGTTTCCCTCGCGTCGCAAGCATCCAGCGCAGCCTCGACACCAGCCTTCGGTCGCGCCGCAATCCGCGCACGAATTACGCTCCGTCGCCAGATTCCTCGCCGTTGACATGCAAACAAGGAAAGAGTATCGACAGTAGCAGCAAAAATAGGAATCTTACATTTATTTTCTGATTTGTTTTTTGGTTATAAAAACCCATAAAATCTGTAAAAGGACGGACAAAAAAATATACAGAGAGATTAAAACAAAAAATCGAAAAAGCAGAAGGTGATTTTGATTATTCTACTTTGTTAAGTTTTTTTTTTAATTTTCTCTTCGATTCATGCATGTTTTTTTTATATACACAAAACAGTACTAAAAAATAAAAAAATACGAGGTTACCTTCCGACTTTTGTGGAAAAACCGAAGTTTTTAGCCTCCGGCCGCTGTCTACAACGGCGCGTATGGTGGCGCGTGCGACGGCCCATCACCGGAGTCCTGGCCGAAGGCCAAAGGACAGAGAGAATTCTCGGAAGTTTTTTTTTAAAACAGAATGCAAAATGATTTTTTTTTGTTTGAAAACTGACTTATATAGCAGCATAAAAATGACGCCGTTTTTGCTTAAGCCAATAAGCTTTAAACGACGTCGTTTAAGAAGGCCAGACCCGCGCGTTGACCCGACCCGGAGAGGATCCGCGCATTTTTATAAAAGGGTCTAATTGTCTCTTCAGTCCCTCTGCAATTTTATTAGTTTTAATTTCGTCCTATTCAAACATTTCTTTTATTTTTCAAATTAGCCCTGAAAGTTTGTTTCTGTTTCAATTGGGTCCCCCGGGCTATTTAAAGGTTGGCAACAGAACGGCGCCGTTTAGGAGATAGGGGCATAATTGCCCAATAGGTCCCTACAGTTTGGCACGCGTTCCAGTGTCATCATTTTTGCATTTTAACCTTAAATTTTTTATTTTAATTTAAACCTTGCTTATTGTAACACCCCAAACCCGGACAGGACACCACGTCCGAATCTGGTATGCTACGGGGAAAACGTTTTTGAGAGATAAGATTTTTCGTTTAAAAGCGGGGCGAAAACATAGTGAACTTGAAGAAAATTTGAGTAGGCATGTTTGATTAGATTTTGGAAACTTATCCGAAGTATATGGTTAAAAACGAGTTGATTTCATTTAGCATTTCCAATAGTTTCTTAGTGCTATTTTGAAACCTTTCTGACTTAGTCGAATATCGAGTTTGATTTGAAAATCACTTGAGTTTACTTTATAGCAAAACATTGTGAGATACCCGATGGTATGTTTTAAAACACATTGCGTTATAATTTTGAAAACGTTGTCTTTCCAAGTTTTAGTAAAATTTCATGCCAAGTTATTTGTTAAGCAGGTTGAGAATCAAATTAAAACGTACCCATCACAAAACATAATTTAAAGGCCTTTTACAAATCCAAATTAAACCTCAAATCAAAAAAAGTAAGCTAAAGTACCCAAAGTGAATAGTCTGAGTAAGACTTTTATTAAAGCATGGCATGTGCACCCCGAGTCCACCCCGCTCCATGTCCGCGCTCTCACGAGTCACCCGAAATGTCAAAGGAGAGGGTGAGTCGAATGACTCAATGCATAAATCTCGCCTCCCGATGAAACAACATGCTAACACACATCATACATAGCAACATAATTAATGCAACCCGACCCTAACCATCCGTATCTCCTTTTCTACCCCGTGTGGTACCAAACCACTGGTGGTGCCAAACCACTGGTGACATATAGTCACAATGTGTTACCAAAACACTGGTGTCCCAAAGACACAAATGTGCTACCAAAGCACTGGTGACCGTAGTCACAAATCAATTGATGGGGCCAACCCATCGTGTGATACCCAATCACTAGCAGACGATCCCATGTCTCATGTGGGGCCAACCCACGGTGGTGTTAACCACAGGGACAAGTCGCAATGAGGTGCCCAACCTCACGGTGTCCCAAAGACACAAATGTGCTACCAAAGCACCGTGACCGTAGTCACAATAATCGAATGATGGGGCCAACCCATCGCGTGTGATACCCAATCACTAGCAGACGATCCCATATCTCAAAGTGGGGCCAACCCACGGTGGTATTAACCATAGGGACAAGTCGCAATGAGGTGCCCAATCTCTGTGTCCCAAAGACACAAATGTGCTACCAAAGCACCGTGACCCAAAGTCACAAAGTGTGTTACTAAAACACCGGTGCTCACAAGACAAAATGTCACCGCTCCCTCCACTCATATCACCCATCAACATACCATACTCATGTGATCATGCATATCATACAGGTCATGCCTATCATGCTAATATGTTTGACTCATACCCCATATCACATACATACATAGTCATGATACCATATAGATCATCAGTAAACTTGTAACAATACTGACTTACCCGAGTCCAAGATCATACCCAAAAGGGTATCATATCAATCCATCAAACTGCCATGATTTTAATAGGCAAACCGTTTTAATAATAATATCACTAAGTATGGGTGTGTTAGTTACACACCTGCTAAAGCGCAACCTCTAATACTAAAAGAAATGATCTAAAGCTCCTTGTATACTTGCTCCTACAATCGGCCAAATAGGAGTTAGACATCTATAACATTCGGCCAACATTAATTAACCAAAGGGGTTAATGTTGATCCCTCACCTTGCTATTGGTTCGGTTTCTTAGCAAACCCGAACCACAATGATTCCTCCTTTAGCAATCGGCTACACCAAACAATCGAGTTCGATAATGACCGTTGGATCGCTTGAATCCCGGAAAGCCCTAAAAAGAATTCGGTCAAGACATAAGAGATTAACACCCTTCAACCAATGCCCGAAAGTCAACTTTGAACCTCCCCAAAATTGGTAGAAAACTAGGAGAGAAAAGAAATGAGCATTCGACCCAGCCACTTACCTTGCTCCAACGTTTGAAAGAAGACAAACGAGATTACTCCCCACTCAAAATTCGGCTACAAAGTACTACTAGAAGAGGAAGATTCGGCTAGAACTTAAACAAAAGAAAAGAGAATTCGGCTTGAGTAAAAAAAAAACAAGAAGGATAAAGTGAAATGAGAATAAAGTTTCGCAAAATGGTTTTAAGGAGAAACAAAATGAACAGGAGAAGGTACCTTTGGGTTTTGAAAGAAAAGAGATGAAGAATGTGTTTTTGGAAGAGAGTTTCACTACAAAGTTTTTAAGAAAGAAAGAAAAATCAAAAATGCAAGAAGAGAGATTAGAGGTTTCGGTTTACACACTTGAAAAGAAAAGAGGAAATGGGAAGAGATATTCGCTTACACCCTACTCAAGAGAACAAAGAAATTCGGCACAAATGTGCTTGCATTTTCGGTTGCCAAAAGAAAACAAAAGGTGAAACTTACTATGAAATTTGGCTTGTTTTGACAAAAATGAAAGAGCTATGTTGCTACCCTCCTAAGACCGAAAATGCACCAACAATCCAAGGGAAATTCGGCACTAGCCCCCTAACACACTCACCAACCGGCCACTCCCAACAAGCTTCCCAAGTTACGCCAACACCTCCAAACATCCCAAAATTTCGCCACCACTCCCCCATTAACTCCCTACCACACATTCAAATTAGCTTGACCAAGTCTACCTCCACAACTTGCTCTCCACCTTCCATTTGAATGGGTGGACCAAGTCCAAGGAAGAATTCGAATTGCCTTCTAACTCTTCCTCCATGCCGTCCAAAATGAGAGCCAAAATGGGGAACTCTGCGACTTGAACTCGTGGATCTCTCCCCTTGTAGTTGACGCCACACTCAAGCCCCAAGTGGCACATACTTTGCCACTTTGCCACTCCTCATTTGTGCAACCAAACACCAAATAATATTCTTAAACCCCACTTCCTCGGCTCCTCTCCTATAAAGCCTAAAAACAAAAATTCTCCTACCTACTCAGTGCACACTCCTAACCTACAATTAAGCCCCAAACTACACAAACAAAGAACACAAAGACACTAAACACATGCAAAACATGCAACCACAAAATAGCCCCTAACTCGGGATATTACGCTTCTACCCTTAAAAATAATTTCGACCTCGAAATTACCTGATCAGAAGAGTTGCGGGTATTGCTGTTTCATCACTTCCTCGGGTTCCCACGTGGCTTCCTCCACGCCATGATTCCGCCAAAGTACCTTAACCAAAGGCACAAACTTCCTACGCAGAACCTTCACATCCCGATCAAGAATCTGCACAGGTTCTTCTTCCACAGTCAAATCTGGATTCACCCCGATCTCTTCCACTGCTACCACATGCGACGGATCTGAACGATAACGCCAAGCATCGAAACGTGAAATACGTCGTGAATCGACTAAGCTCACGGCAACTCAGCCGATACGCCATCGTCCAACTCGTCTCAAAGACCTTATACGGTCCAATAAACCTCGGACTTAGCTTGCCTTTCTTCCCAACCTCAACACCTTCTTCCAAGGCGAGACCTTCAGAACACTCGATCCCCACAAATGAACTCTATATCTCTTCGCTTAAGATCGGCATAAGACTTCTCGCCGGTCCAAGCTTCCTTCAATCTAGACCGAATAAACTTAACCTTGTCTTGGTCTCAAAGAACCAACTCGGGTCCCAACAATCGACGCTCACCTAACTCCGCCCAACACGTAGGTGAGCGACACTTCCTACCATACAACGCCTCATACGGTGCCATCTTGATGCTCGCTTGGTAATCGTTGTTGTAGGCAAACTCGCCTAATGGCAAAAACTCCTCCCAACTACCTCTCGAAATCCAAGATACAACCTCTCAAAGATATCCTCTAAGACTGAATGACCCTTTCGATTGACCGTCGATCATGGTGAAAAGTCTTTGAAATCCAAACGAGTACCCGTGAGCTTGATGCAACGCTTTCGAAACCTTGACGTGAATCGGGATCCCTATCCGAGATGATCGAAATCGCACGCCGTGCAACCTCACTATCTCTCGACACATATAGCTTCGCTAGCTTCGAAGTGAGTAGTCAACCCTCACCGAATAAAGTGAGTCGATTTAGTCGATCGATCCACCACTACCCAAATCGAATCCTTCTTGCTTGGCGTAAGCGTAACCCACCGACGAAATCCATGGTTATCCTTTCCCACTTCCATCGAGGAATCTTCACAGTCTGAAGCAAACCCGACGGCAACCGATGTTCACCTTGACTGTGCGACAAGTCGACACTTTCCCAACAAACTCTGTCACCTCTTTCTTCAAGCCAGCCACCAAAATCGCTCTCTAAGATCCCTATACATCTTGCTACCTCCGGGATGCATAGCATAAGGATCGCTATATGCGCGTCCCGAAGAATCTTCTCCTCACCTCAACATCTTTAGGCATACAAGCCTTACCTCGAAACACAAAACCTCATCACTAGACAAGTCAGAACCCTCCAAACCACCATCCTGCACTTGCAACTTTCGCGCACTCGTAACCTCATCCAATAATCTGCTTTCTCTCGATCCGCTCAACCCAAGTAGGCTTAACTCGCAACTCTGCGCAATACTCCCATCGCCATACAAACTCAAGTGGGCAAACATCGCTCTTAAGTCCGAAATAACCTTACGGCTCAACGCGTCTGCCACCACGTTAGCCTTGCCCGATGATATTCAATCGAACGATCGTAATCTTTCAAAGACTCAACCCATCTCATACGCCTCAAATTCAAATCCTTCCGAGTCGGTAGATACTTTAGACTCTTGTGATCTGTGTAGACTATCGATCTCTCTCCGTACAAGTAGTGCCTCCAAATTTTTAAAGCGAAGACTACAGCTGCTAGCTCCAAATCGTGCGTCGGATAGTTGACCTCATGTGGCCTCACCGCCGAGAAGCGTAAGCCACAACCTTACCTTTCTTGCATCAAAGACACACCCCAAGCCCGTATGTGATGCATCGCAATAGACTGTGAATTCCTTACCAAATTTCAAAGTTGAATTAGAACCGAGCCTCGGTCAAAATCTTCTTTAACTTATCGAAGCTTTCCTGCTTGTTTCTCGACCCATACAAACGGAACTTCTTTCCTCAAAGAACTTGGTCATCATTACTGCTATCAACGAAAACCCTCAACAAACCTTCGGTAGTATCCGGCCAAACCTAAAACTCCGAATCTCAAATGCACCGACCTAGGCGGCTTCAATCCAAAATCGCTTCAATCTTACGAGGATCTACTCGAATCCCCTCACCGACACTACATGACCCAAGAAAGTCACTTCTCTAAGCGAACTCGCACTTACATCGAACTTAGCATAGAGCTTTTTTCCTCAAAATCGCAACACCACTCGCAAATGCTTAACATGCTCTTCCTCCGCCCTGAGTACACCAAGATGTCGCTCTATGAAAACCACGACGAATCGATCCGAATATCGTTGAAACACCCTATTCATCATATCCATAAACGCCGCCGGTGCGTTAGTCAACCCGAATGGCATTACCAGAATTCGTAGTGCCCATACCGAGTCCGAAACGTTGTTTTATGGATATCGCCTCCTTAACTCTTAATCGGTGATACCTGGACCTCAAGTCGATCTTCGAAAATACCGCGGCACCCTCACCGATCAAACAAATCGCCTATCCGTGGCAACGGATACTTGTTTTTAATCGTCGCCTTATTCAATCGGCGTAGAGTCTATACACATCCGCATCGTACCATCTTTCTTCTTAACAAAGAGTACCGGCGCACCCCACTGGCGAAACACTCGGCCGATAAAACCTCGATCCAATAACTCCTGGATCTCGAGCCTTAAGCTCCACCAATTCCTTTGGCGCCATCCTATACGAGCAATAGACACCGCGCGATTCAGGGCAACAGATCTATCCCAAACTCTACCTCGCGATCCGGCAAAAACCCGAAGCTCCTCGGAAAACACATCAAGAAAATCCTTAACAAGATTTAACCTTCTCCACAAAGCACTCTTTAGCCTCCAAGGCATACACATGAACTACATATGCTTCACGCCCTTCACGACCATCTTCTCCGCTTTGAGCGATATACCACATTAGATAAGTAATCTCTCCTATTACCTATCATAGCCACCTCTTCACCCTCAACCGTCTTATGACCATGCGCTTGGTCGCGCAAATCCAACCTCGCTTTGGTACTTGACCAACCAATCCATCCCAAGAATCGATCGAACTCCCCAAACGGCGCTCCATCAGATCGCCATAAACACTACCCCTGGAGTTCTAAGGGTACCTCTCTAAACAGTTTATCTACTACTACAGAGTGACCTAGAGGGCTAATCACGGTCATCCGCCTAGAAGATATCTCGAGTCTAAATCCATGGTCTCTACTATACTACGGCAACATAAGAGTGCGTTGAACCCACATCAATCAAAGCAAAGATAAGGAGAACCAAAAATCAAGAACGCACGGCGGTTACGCCCGGCAAGCGCGTCGTCCTCCTCCCGACGCCCTCAAAGATACAATAATCCAGCCGTCTAGCATCGAACTACCGCACCTCTCCTCGCCTGCTCCACGGCCCCGACTGCAACCATTACCACCTCTCGCCATTACCACGGCCCTCTCTGCGGTGGCGGTCCACTACCTCAATCGACACGGCCCGACTCTCGGGATCGAATCTCGCCAACCTACGCGGACAAGCCTCACCCTGCCTCAGAGAACCACACTGCAACCTTTTCCTCCACCAAAGAACCACCCCAATGAGATTTTCCGCGATCGATCACATCATGGGCGGTCCTCGCCTAATAAAGAACAAACCTAGCAGTGGGTTCGGCCCACTCGGTCTAGCCCTCTTCTCATGGATTACCCGACGATCCGTAAGACCCAAAGCTCCTCTTATGCCTATTTCTATCCATGCCCCGCTCACTCGACTCCTTAACACCCTCGGCTACCTTAGCCTTCTCAACTAAGACAATGAACTCGCGCCCTCGCCGAGGAGCAATCAAGCGATCTCAAGTCGTCTCGCACCATCCTCGAACGAACACACCTCTCATGCTCATGGCCACAATGCCCTCGGCATACCTACTCTCGACCAGAACTCACCGTACTCAAGAACCGATTTACTCCCCGAACAAGCCTCGAAAAGCCTTTCACTGGAGTCGATATAACTAGCTCGGCGTATTTCCTTTGATATGTCGCCTGAAATAATCCCATGTTAGATCCTCTCGCGCCACACTGTCTCGAACCGTGAGCCACCACCGATATGACTCATCACGGAGAAGCGATACGATGCCCTTCACTTCTTCTCACCGCCAAGTCCGGATCGCCCATGATCCGCCCGCTTGCCTCCACCAATATTCAAGAAAGGCCGGGAGCAACACCGTAAACACTCGGAAGAATTCGCCCCATTTGCCCAAGTCGCCAGAACAATTTCCTAACTCCCGCGCCACCACCAACTCCTCGCTACCCTTTCTAACACTCGCAAAGATCGCTCAGGACAATCGCGCGTCGTCCCCGGGCCGATCTTGGAACTCACCACCTCCACCGGAGGCGGAACCGTATCTCATTTTCTCGAACTCACCGACCAGATCCTACGCTCGTAAACCGTCATCCTACCACGACCTCGCCCACGACCACGCCCACCTCTAGCGCTCATGACTAATCTTTCTACGTGATCGATTAAGAATTTTTATGCATCGAGATTTATTCCACTTGTTTAGAAGCAAGTCTTATGAATATTTTAAGAGGATTTGTTCTCGCGAGTTCACGTAATCCTATCGCCAATCTCTAAAGTAGTATACTATTGCTATTCATCAAATCATATCACATCCAATCAATTCACAAGCAATAGTACGGGGTACTTACACAGCGAATCAGTGCCGGAGACTCGGTGCCATGCCTTTCAAACCATAAAAACACTTAAGATAAACTCTTAAAACTTTTTGGGCCTCAGCCCACAAATAGAGCCTTTGAACTTGGCTCGATATCACAATTGTAACACCCCAAACCCTGACAGACACCACGTCCGAACTGCATGCTACTGGGAAAACGTTTTTGAGAGATAAGATTTTTCGCTTAAAAGCGGGGCGAAAACATAGTGAACTTGAAGAAAATTTGAGTAGGCTGTTTGATTAGATTTTGGAAACTTATCCAAGTATATGGTTAAAAACGAGTTGATTTCATTTAGCATTTCCAATAGTTTCTTAGTGCTATTTTGAAACCTTTCTCGACTTAGTCGAATATCGAGTTTGATTTGAAAATCACTTGAGTTTACTTTATAGCAAAACATAGTGAGATACCCGATGGTATGTTTTAAAACACATTATGTTATAATTTTGAAAACGCGTTGTCTTTCCAAGTTTTAGTAAAATTTCATGCCAAGTTATTTGTTAAGCGTGTTGAGAATCTAATTAAAACGCACCCATCACAAAACATAATTTAAAGGCCTTTTACAAATCCAAATTAAATCTCAAATCAAAAAAGTAAGCTAAAGTACCCAAAGTGAATAGTCCGAGCAAGACTTTTATTAAAGCATGGCATGTGCACCCCGAGTCCACCCCTACCATGTCCGCGTCTACGAGTCACCTGAATGTCAAAGGAGAGGGTGAGTCGAATGACTCAAAGCATAAATCCCGCCTCCCGATGAAACAACATGCTAACACACATCATACATAGCAACATAATTAATGCAACCCGACCCTAACCATCCGTATCTCCTTTTCTACCCCGTGTGGTACCAAACCCACCGGTGGTGCTAAACCACCGTGACATATAGTCACAATGTGTTACTAAAACACCGGTGTCCCAAAGACACAAATGTGCTACCAAAGCACTCGTGACCGTAGTCACAAATCAATTGATGGGGCCAACCCATCGTGTGATACCCAATCACTAGCGCGCGATCCCATGTCTCATGTGGGGCCAACCCACGGTGGTGTTAACCACGAGGGGACAAGTCGCAATGAGGTGCCCAACCTCCGGTGTCCCAAAGACACAAATGTGCTACCAAAGCACCGTGACCGTAGTCACAATAATCGAATGATGGGGCCAACCCATCGTGTGATACCCAATCACTAGCGACGATCCCATATCTCAAAGTGGGGCCAACCCACGGTGGTATTAACCATAGGGACAAGTCGCAATGAGGTGCCCAACCTCCGTGTCCCAAAGACACAAATGTGCTACCAAAGCACCGTGACCCAAAGTCACAAAGTGTGTTACCAAAACACCGTGCTCGTCAAGACAAAATGTCACCGCTCCCTCCACTCATATCACCCATCAACATACCATACTCATGTGATCATGCATATCATACAGTCATGCCTATCATGCTAATATGTTTGACTCATACCCCATATCACATACATACATAGTCATGATACCATATAGATCATCAGTAAACTTGTAACAATACTGACTTACCCGAGTCCAAGATCATACCCAAAAGGGTATCATATCAATCCATCAAACTGCCATGATTTTAATAGGCAAACCGTTTTAATAATAATATCACTAAGTATGGGTGTGTTAGTTACACACCTGCTAAAGCGCAACCTCTAATACTAAAAGAAATGATCTAAAGCTCCTTGTATACTTGCTCCTACAATCGGCCAAATAGGAGTTAGACATCTATAACATTCGGCCAACATTAATTAACCAAAGGGGTTAATGTTGATCCCTCACCTTGCTATTGGTTCGGTTTCTTAGCAAACCCGAACCACAATGTTTCCTCCTTTAGCAATCGGCTACACCAAACAATCGAGTTCAGATAACAGCTTCGTTGAATGCTTCTAATCCAGAAAGCCCTAAAAAGAATTCGGTCAAGACATAAGAGATTAACACCCTTCAACCAATGCCGAAAGTCAACTTTGAACCTCCCCAAAATTGGTAGAAAACTAGGGAGAGAAAAGAAATGAGCATTCGGCCAGCCACTTACCTTGCTCCAACGTTTGAAAGAAGACAAACGAGATTACTCCCCCACTCAAAATTCGGCTACAAAGTACTACTAGAAGAGGGAAGATTCGGCTAGAACTTAAACAAAAGAAAAGAGAATTCGGCTTGAGTAAAAAAAAAACAAGAAGGATAAAGTGAAATGAGAATAAAGTTTCGCAAAATGGTTTTAAGGAGAAACAAAAATGAACAGAGAAGGTACCTTTGGGTTTTGAAAGAAAAGAGATGAAGAATGTGTTTTTGGAAGAGAGTTTCACCACTACAAAGTTTTTAAGAAAGAAAGAAAAATCAAAAATGCAAGAAGAGAGATTAGAGGTTTCTGGTTTACACACTTGAAAAGAAAAGAGGAAATGGGAAGAGATATTCTGCTACACCCTACTCAAGAGAACAAAGAAATTCGGCACAAATGTGCTTGCATTTTCGGTTGCCAAAAGAAAACAAAAGGTGAAACTTACTATGAAATTCGCTTGTTTTGACAAAAATGAAAGAGCTATGTTGCTACCCTCCTAAGACCGAAAATGCACCAACAATCCAAGGGAAATTCGGCACTAGCCCCCTAACACACTCACCAACCGGCCACTCCCAACAAGCTTCCCAAGTTACGGCCAACACCTCCAAACATCCCAAAATTTCGCCACCACTCCCCCATTAACTCCCTACCACACATTCAAATTAGCTTGACCAAGTCTACCTCCACAACTTGCTCTCCACCTTCCATTTGAATGGGTGGACCAAGTCCAAGGAAGAATTCGAATTGCCTTCTAACTCTTCCTCCATGCCGTCCAAAATGAGAGCCAAAATGGGGAACTCTGCGACTTGAACTCGTGGATCTCTCCCCTTGTAGTTGACGCCACACTCAAGCCCCAAGTGGCACATACTTTGCCACTTTGCCAGCCTCCTCATTTGTGCAACCAAACACCAAATAATATTCTTAAACCCCACTTCTCCTCTCTCCTCTCCTATAAAGCCTAAAAACAAAAATTCTCCTACCTACTCGTGCACACTCCTAACCTACAATTAAGCCCCCAAACTACACAAACAAAGAACACAAAGACACTAAACACATGCAAAACATGCAACCACAAAATAGCCCCTAACCCGGGATATTACACTTATTTTTTAATTCTTTTTATTTTCATTTTGTTCTTATTGTTTTTAATTATTTCTGTATTATATATATATATATTAAATTATTATTATTTATTATCTTTATGTTATTTTCAATATTATTCATATATTGTATATTATTTTAAAAAATTTTACACATTAGTTATTAAATTACACATTTTATTTTATTTTTTGTATATTATATATTATTATATTATATTTTATATAGCATTTAAATTGTTTTATCATTAATATTTTATAAAATTTATATATATTATATAACATATATTGTTTATATTATTTACATTAAATATGTAGTTTTTTTTATGATTATCGTATTATAAATATATTTTAAATTATATACTATTTACTTATAATTGTTTTGATCATATATTATTATTTATATTTTTATGTACTAAATTATTAAATTAAGTATCCTATATTTTTCATATACTCTAAGTTTTTATATTATTCATTTAAAAAGTTTATGCATATTAATCATTTTAGAAATTATCATATTTTTATTTTCTTTTTTTATTTTGTTATAATATTTATTCAGTGTTTAAATACATCATTCGCTTATTTATATTTGATTGTGTTTGAAGAGTTTAATATTTATTTCTTGAATTTTCATATTTAACATAGATTTTAATTGCTGTTGATTATTTTATATCCAGTATTTATTTATTCATGCTCTTTTATTTGCGTATTATTGCCTTAGCATAGTCCGTTTATTGCATGTATCATTTGCTATGTTAGATTATTATTTCTTTAATTATCTATATTAGTATTAATCGTTAAACTTGTAATTATGGTGAATTACTATATGGAATTTATGTTTTGTAATGCATTGATACAATATTCAAATCATTTTTTATAAAAAAAATATATTTCACTAAATTGTCGCATTTTTATTCAAATTTTTTTTCCAAAAATATGGTGATACCTAATATTTGGGGAGCTTCAAGAAAAATTGTGCCCTAACTCACTGGGTTTCGATTTTTCTCGTTAAACCTAAAATATTAAGTATCCCTTTTCTTTCGAAATTGAAACTTGTAAACTCCAAATCAAAACTTATTCTCGAGAATTCAAAACGTTGTATCCTAACTTATTGGATATGATGTTTTGTGTCTCGAGGTAAGAATTTTCTACAAATAAAGGCGAGCCTAGTTTCGAAGTCATGAGATGTTGCATCCTAACTTATTGGGTATAGCATTTTATTTCATTGAGATAAGTAAGTCTTGGTTTTCTTTCAAATAAAAGGATCATATTTTAAAATTTTCAAAATTCCAACATTAGGACATGAAATTATCAATTAGGTACCAAATTTTGGGCGTTACGAGGGTGCTAACCCTTTCTCGTACGTAACCGACTCCCGAACCCGTTTTCTTGTATTTCATGGACCAAAATCAATGTTTTGAAATAAAACATTTTGTAAGGTGATCCAATCACACCTAAGTAAAAAAAGATTGGTGGCGACTCCCGTTTTTATTTTTAAAGTCGACCCTCGTTTTTATAAAAACTTAAAAAATGGTTTCGACAAGGGTATAAGTTATGGTGTCCTGAAAATAGAAAAGTTGTGATTAGCAGAGATGTTTTTGATGAAACTGCTATGCTACCTAACTTATCTCTTAAAGACTCTTCCAATAAAGAAAATCAAAAGTAGGTGGAGCATCAGATTAATCCAGAATCTACAACAGAGTCGACTCCTCAAGCCAGTACAAAAATTCAGAATAGAGTTGCTTCTTCACCACAATACTATATCGCTAAAAACAGAACTAGAAGAGAAATTAAACCTCCAAAGAAGTATACCGAGGCTGATCTAGTTGCTTATGCTTTAAATGTGGCTGAAGATATAGATGCAAACCAAGAGCCATCTAATTATTCTGAGGCGGTTAGCTGTGAAGACTCAGAAAAGTGGATGTTTGCTATGCAATAGGAGATGGAATCACTCCACAAAAACAGAACATGGGATCTTGTGAAACTTCCTAAAGGTAAAAAGATTGTTCGTTGTAAATGGGTGTTTAAAAAGAAAGAAGGGACTCTAGGAGTTAAAGAACCCAGGTATAAAGTAAGGCTTGCTGCAAAGGGTTACAGTCAAATTCCAAGAGTGGACTTCACAGATGTGTTCTCCCTAGTTGTAAAGCATAGTCTGATTCAAGCTTTGCTTGGTATTGTGGCCATGCATGATTTGGAGCTATAATAGTTAGATGTAAAAACTGCATTTTTGCATGGAGAACTTGAGGAGGATATTTACATGCAACAACCAGAGGGTTTTACAGTCTCAAAAAAAAAAGAGGACTATGTTTGCTTGCTAAAAAAGTCCCTTTTACGGTTTGAAATAGTCACCAAGACAATGGTACAAGAGGTTTGATTCCTTTATGACTTCTCATAATTTCAAAAGAAGTAGCTTTGACAGTTGTGTTTACTTTAAGAAAAACAGTGATGGTTCTTTTGTGTATCTACTCTTTTATGTTTATGACATGTTGGTAGCAGCGAAAGATAAAGGAGAGATAAGAAAGGTCAAAGCCTAACTAAGTGAAGAATTTGAGATGAAAGATTTGGGACCAGCAAAGAAGATACTTGGTATGGAGATTCTCAGAGATAGAAAATCAAGTAAATTGTACCTAAGTTAGAAGGGGTACATTGAGAAAGTTCTTTGCAGGTTCAGTATGCAGAGTGCTAAGCCTGTTAGTACTCCTTTAGCAGCCCATTTCAGACTTTCATCGGCTTTGTCTCCACAATTAGATGATGAGATTGAGTACATGTCACATGTTCCATACTCTAGTGCAGTGGGATCTCTCATGTATTGTAACAGCTCAATTTTTGCCCCTAATCGGAATGGTGGTTTTGGGACCACGAATTCGAGTCAGAAAAATATTTAAATATTATTTTCCGTGTTTATTATATGTGAAATTGCATGTGTGAAAGTTTCGTATGAAAATTTGATTGTTTGTATGCTTAATTTAATAATAGGACTTAATCGCGTAAAAATGAAAAATTTAGTGGTTATTTGTAAAAGGGCCGAATAGTGATTGTTCTATTAATTTGGAGGCTTTAAGTGGTAAATTACCCATGATAGTTTGTAGTGGACGGTGAAAGACAACCATTATATGTTTTATTATTATTTTATAAAGGTTTATTAATATATAATTTGGTTAATAAAGTTTTATAACATAAAAACATATTATAATAAAAACAAAGCCATGGTTTTCTCATTTTTTTTGCATGACCGAATAAAAAGAAAAGAAAGAAGAAACAAGAGTTCCTTAGGTTCGGCCATCTTTGGAGCTTGATTAAAGGTATGTGTTTAGCTCGACTTTTGATAATTTTTACGTTTTTGAGATCGTTGCTTCGAATACTATCCGACCCATGCTAGAATTTATGATTTTGATGCATGTTTGGAGTTTAGCCATTGATGAAAATTTGTGTTTTATGATGTTTGATTACTATATATTAAAGATATGTTTTAGATTTACATGTTTGGTATTGGAAATTTTGATGATTTTGAGTAATTAGGACTAAATTGTGAAATTTGTAAATTGAAGGGTCAAAATGTGAATTAAATGGATTGTATGGACTTGTATGGACATGAATAACATTCGGCCCTAAAGAAGTGTGTTTAAATTTTGAGTATTTTGTGTTTTGTGCAATAGGGACTAAATTGTAAAAATTGTAAATGTCAGGGGTAAAAGCATAAATTGCTAGATTATGTGTTTTTGGCCTAAATTGAATGAAAATATGTTGAATGAGTTTAATTTGAAATTTATTTAGATCAAGAACAAAAAGGATCGGGATTGGATCGGGGAAAGGAAAAGATAATCGAATAGTCGAAAAACAAAGTTCGTCGATACTCAAGGTAAGTTTATAAGCAATTGGGTTGATTTGAATATCTATCTATAAGGATGTTATATATTTATAGAAGTAAATGTGGACTATATGGTAAGACCGAATGCAATAATTGATGAAAGGTTAATTTAGTTGAATGAGATGTATACATATATGATAATGATAGCTATGTGAGATATAGATTTAAGAGATGAAATTGATTGAATGTGATGCATATTTGTATATTAATAGTATAACCGAATGTGTTGTTGGAATATAGATGTGATAAGCTAAATTCAATGTATATGTATATATGTGTTTATTGAAGTGAATAATAGCTTCAAGTAAAGTACTAAGGGTGCGGATCTAATTATCGAGCACTGTGTGTGCGAAATCGGTCATTTGGCACTAAGTGTACGGAATATAATGTAATGGGTCTAAGTGTGCGATACATTACAAGTAATTGGCACTATGTATGCGTTTTATAAAGGTAACGGCACTAAGTGTGCGATACGTTACATGGTTTTGCACTAAGTGTGCGGGTTTGCAGATCCTCCAAGGATATCAACTAGTGATTTGAAATAAACAAAATGAAATGACTAGGTATGTGATTCGTGATGGTTTGGAAATTTAGTACTAATGCGGTAAGTTACATTTGCTTATGAAACTATAGAAATGAGATGTGATTAGTAGTTTTTGAGATTGTTTTGAGATAATATAATGATGTATAGTATAAAATGATATCTAATAAGAAATGTTTGAGTATTCAGTATTGAGACTATTAAATATGATAGTTAATGAATGGTGATATGATTTATACCTAGGGTTATGAGTTTCGTCGATAATCATAATAAATTGATTTAATTTGTATAAGGTTAAATTTTATACTTTACAAATGCTTATAACTTACTAAGCTATGTTAGCTTACTTTGTGTGTTCATTTGACTATTTTATAGATTTTGAAGTCTAAGTTTGAGCTCGGAGATCATCGTCAAAGTCAATCACACTATCAACTATCTTTGGTACCCTTTTTATAAGTTAAACTTTTGAAACTATGGCATGTATAGGCTATATTACTCTTTTGAGTTTATTATGACTAAAATGTATAACAAATGCCATGCGAAAATGGCTATAATTCTATGTATGGGTTTGATTTGGCTATACATAATCATGATGATAATATTATTGTATATTCGGCCTTGTTATAAGCTTAACTTGGAAATTCATTTCTTGATATGTTATATATGTGATAATTGAGTGCATGAATATGGTTTTGAGTGAGACATATAGTATATTTGGTTGGTAGGTGAACTTATGTTTATTTATATATATATACCTACATGTTAAGTTATGAGATGGTTGTGTATGCTTTATATATGTGACTATTAGATATGGTTTAATAATGATCAAATTATGGTATATTTGATGTAAAGATTCGGCCATGGTATTGACTTAATTTTGGAGTAGATATATCTTATTGGTTTTCATGTAATATTCGAATATAATATGTGTGAGTTTTTGAATGAGATTTGATATTATACGTTTTAGGTTATGTATATGAAATGTTTGGATTTGAATATTTTGGTTGTGTCATTTATAAGGAGTTGATCACTAATGTAGTTTTAAGCTTTCGGCAATCAATATTATATTTGATATATGTTTGATTTGGTTTGGCAAAATTTTGGCATGAGTTTATTTAGTTTAAGATGTTTGGTACTTGTTGGAGAAATGAATATAGGCAAGGTGCATATTCGGCCATTATAATCCATTAACCAAAATAATAACTAGTACTATTTGATAAAAACTACTTTATGTGTAATTGGCAATATAGAATCGTGATACTTTTGTAAATGTTTAAGTATACAATGAATGTGTATCTTTATTCATGGTACATTCGGTTATAACAAATTGAATGATAGATTGCTATGTTAAATTGATTTTTGTTTGCTAATGTTTAATAATTATTAAGTATATGTTTAAACTTGAAAGTATGGATCATTTATGCTTTACTAGAAATAAAATGATTTATATGAGTGTGCTGATTTTGGGTTACTCGAGTAATGCCTCATAACCCTAATCCAGTGACGGAAACGGGTTAGGGGTGTTACATTTGATTGGTATCAAAGCTACGGTTTAGTCGATTCTCGGACTAATGTAGCGCGTGTGAGTCTAGCTATACATGCCATAATTTATAATGTGATAGTGTGATGACTTCTGACAGTGAAATGTGTTTTCTTCTTTCGTATAGTAAATGGATCCTGATCCCGAGCGAGCCATAGCTGACGATGTCGAGAGTATGGCACCTGCTCGCGCGCAAGGGACCGCGCCGGATGAATCTCGACCAGCTACGAGTAATCATGATGAGGGGGCTAAACAAGCCTTCTTTAGTATAATGAACGATTGGTTTAATCAATACATCCGGACCAATCCGGCTATTCAACCACCCCCGAATCTGAATACTCCACATGTAGTACCGGTGGAACCCCCGATCATTAATCCTGAGAGAATAAATAAACCTCCGGTTAACAGAACTCAAGAGTTTAAAGCTGAAGATGATGATGATGCTGAACAAGCTGAATTTTGGCTCGATAATACAATTCGTGTTTTTGATGAACTATCCTGTACACCTGATGAGTGCCTGAAATGTGCTAGCTCTTTATTACGGGATTCTGCCTACTATTGGTGGAACACTCTCGTATCGGTTGTTCCAAAGGAACGAGTTACTTGGGACTTTTTCCAAACAGAGTTTCGCAAGAAATACATCAACCAACGATTCATAGATCTGAAACGCAAGGAATTTCTCGAGCTTAAACAGGGTCGTATGACCGTATCTGAGTATGAGCGCAAGTTTGTGAGACTTAGCCGATACGCCCGCGAGTGTGTTTCATTTGAGGCTGCTATGTGCAGAAGATTTGAAGAAGGATTAAACGGAGATATAAAATTACTGGTGGGTATACTTGAAATAAATGAGTTCGTGGTACTTGTTGAGCGAGCTTGTAAAGTCGAAGAGCTAGGGAAAGAAAAACGAAAAGCTGAATTTGAAGCTAGAGATTTTCGTAAGAGATCAACGGGTAAATTTTCTCAATCGTCATCAAAGAAGTTCAAAAATGACAATAGCCGATCCAAAGCTAATACAGGGATCTCTATACGAGAACGACCACCAGTGAGTTCACGAGCTACCTCGATTGCTAGTGTCGGCAATACTCGATCGAATAAACCCGAGTGTCAATAGTGTGGTAGACGTCATTTTGGTGAATGTTGGGGTAAGTCCAACAATCGAGCTTGCTACAAGTGTGGTTCGCAGGATCACTTCATTCGGGATTGCCCGGAGTTAGCTGAAAAGGATAATGCTCAAAGTGCAAGACCGAGCGGTACTGCAGCTAGAGGTAGACCACCCCAAAATGTGGGAGGTAGGAGCGGCACCCCGAGAGGGACTTCGGATACAGCTATTTGACCAGAGGCTCGTGTGCCTGCTAGAGCCTATGCCATTCGTGCCCGAGAGGAGGCTTCATCTCCAGATGTCATCATCGATATATTTACTCTCTTTAATACTAGTGTAATTGCTCTGATTGATACCGATTCAACTCATTCCTATGTGTGTGAAACATTAATATCCAGCAAGACTCTACCTGTTGAGTCTACTGAGTTTGTGATTCGGGTTTCGAACCCCCTAGGCCGGTGTGTATTAGTTGATAGAGTGTGCAAGAATTGCCCTTTGATGATTCGAGATTCATGTTTTTCGGCTACTTTGATGTTACTACCATTTGATGAGTTTGATATTATCCTTGGTATGGATTGGTTAACCGTGCACGATACAGTAGTGAATTACAGACGAAAGACTATTGATCTGCGATATCAGAATAATGAGATAATTTGAATTGAATCTGCGGATTTGAATGGGCTACCAGCAGTGATATCTTCGATGTTGGCTTGACAGTATTTGAGGAAGGGTTATGAAGCTTACTTTGCTTATGTGATCGATAGTAAAGTGACCGAAAAGAAGATAGAATCTGTACCAGTTGTATGTGAGTATCCGGATGTGTTCCCGGAGGAATTGCCGGGATTACCACCTGTTCGGGAGGTAGAGTTTGGTATTGAGTTAGTGCCAGGGACGACTCCGATCTCGATAGCTCCGTATAGAATGGCACCGACCGAATTAAAAGAGTTGAAAGCTCAGTTGCAAGAATTGACAGATAGAGGTTTTGCTCGACCGAGTTTCTCTCCCTGGGGTGCGCCAGTTCTATTTGTGAAAAAGAAAGACGGAACTTTAAGAATGTGCATCAACTATCGACAACTCAAAAAAGTGATCGTAAAGAATAAATATCTGTTGCCACGTATCGATGATTTATTTGATCAGCTAAAGGGAGCTTCAGTATTTTTGAAGATCGATTTGAGATCAGGTTATTATCAGCTGCGAGTTAGAGACTCAGATGTACCTAAGATCTTTTGCATTTAGATACGACCATTACGAGTTCTTGGTAATGCCGTTCGGACTCACTAACGCCCCTGCTATTTTCATGGATTTGATGAATCGGGTATTTAGACAGTATCTAGATCGGTTTGTGGTTGTATTCATAGATGATATTTTGATCTCTTCGCGTGACAAAATCGAGCATGCCGAACACTTAAGACTTGTGTTACAGATTTTATGTGATAAGCAGTTGTACGCAAAATTCAGCAAATGTGAGTTTTGGTTACGTGAAGTTAGCTTTTTGGGGCATGTTGTTTCAGCATCAGGTATTCGGGTTGACCCGAGTAAAATCTCAGCTATAATTGATTGGAAACCCCCACGAAATGTTTCTGAAGTTCGGAGTTTTCTAGGACTTGCCGGTTACTATAGACGCTTTGTGAAATGGTTTTTAATGATTGCAGCTCCGATGACAAAGCTGTTGCAGAAAGACGTCAAGTTCGAGTGGTCAGAGAGGTGCCAGAAGAGTTTTGATCAGCTAAAAACTTTGTTAACGGAAGCTCCAGTGCTTGTGTAGCCAGAGTCGGGTAAAGAGTTTATTATCTTCAGTGATGCATCTTTGAATGGTTTGGGCTGTGTTTTGATGCAGGAAGGTTTTGATGCAGGAAGGTAAGGTTGTAGCCTATGCCTCGAGACAGTTAAAGCCGCACGAAAAGAACTATCCGATGCATGATCTCGAGTTAGCTGCCATAGTTTTCGCTTTGAAAATATGGCGTCACTATCTATTTGGTGAAAAATGTCATGTCTATTCCGATCACAAGAGTCTAAAATACTTAATGACTCAAAAGGATCTGAATTTGAGACAGCGACGATGGTTAGAATTGTTAAAAGACTATGAGCTCGTGATTGATTATCACCTGGGAAAGGCTAATGTAGTTGCTGATGCACTAAGCCGAAAATCACTATTTGCTCTATGTGCAATGAATGCGGATATAGCTATGATTGGTGACGGTGCGATCATTGCAGAATTGAAAGCGAGACCGTTATTCGTTCAACAGATTTGCGAAGCTCAAAAGGTTGATAATGATTTATTAGCAAAAAGGAATCATTGTGGTTCGAATACTGACTCAGAATTTCAGATTGATGCTGAGGGATACTTACGGTTCAGAAACCGAATATGTGTACCAAAGAATCCTGAATTGATTCGGATGATTTGTAATGAAGCTCATAATAGTAGATTGTCTGTTCACCCGGGTAGCACGAAGATGTATAATGATTTAAAACAACATTACTGGTGGCACGGTATGAAAAGAGATATTTGGACTTTGTGTGTCGGTGTTTAATATGTCAACAAGTAAAAGCCGAGCATCGGTGCCATCGGTATTACTTGATCGATTATGATACACGAGTGGAAATGGGATCGAGTCACAATGGATTTAAGTAGTGGGTTCTTTCATGACATCGAGCAAGAAAGATACAATCACAGGTTATTGTTGATAGATTGACGAAATCGACCCATTTTATTCCGAAGACGCATGCGGATTTCTCGCTTGATAAGTTAGTGACATGTACATTTCTCATTTATGCGATTGCACGGAGTACCTATTTCTATTGTTTCGGATAGAGATCCGAGATTTACATCACAGTTTTGGAAGAAATTGCAAGATGCTCTAGGTACTAAATTGCATTTCAGTACTGCTTTTCACCCTCAGACGGATGGTCAATCCGAACGTATTATTCAAATACTCGATGATATGTTGAGATGTTGTGTTCTTGAGTTCGAGGGTACGTGGGAACGATACTTACCTTTGATTGAATTTGCGTACAATAATAGTTTTCAATCGAGTATCAAAATGGCACCTTATGAAGCTTTGTACGGTAATAAATGTCGTACACCTTTGTATTGGACCGAACTAAGTGAAAGCAAGATACACGGGGTTGATTTAATCAAATAGACTGAAAAGAAAATAAAAGTGATCCGCGGAAGTTTGAAAGCAGCATCAGACCGTCAGAAATCATATGCGGACTTGAAACGTAAAGATATAGAGTTTCAGGTGGGTGACCGAGTATTTTTGAAAGTCTCGCCGTGGAAGAAAATACCTAGATTTGGTCGTAAGGGAAAGCTGAGTCCGAGATTTATTGGGTCGTACGAGATTATTGAACGTATCGGGCCGGTTGCGTACAGGTTGATGTTGCCACCTGAGTTAGAAAAGATCCACAATGTTTTCCATGTTTCGATGCTTCGACGATACAGATCCGATCCTTCTCATGTAATTAGTCCGTCAGAGATTGAGATACAGTCTGATTTGACTTATGAGGAAGAACCGATTCGTATTTTGGCTCGTGAAGTGAAAGAGTTACGTAATACGAAAATCTCATTGGTGAAAGTAATGTGGCATAAGCACGGGGTTGAGGAAGCAACCTGGGAACTCGAAGATTCAATGAAAGAACGCTACCCACATTTATTCATCGGTAAGATTTTCGGGGATGAAAATCCCTTAAGGGGGGAGAGTTGTAACAGCCCGATTTTTGGCCCTAATCGAAACGGTGGTTTCAGGACCACGAATCCGAGTCAAAAAATATTTAAATATTATTTTTCGTGTTTATTATATGTGAAATTGCATGTGTGAAAGTTTCGTATGAAAATTTGATTGTTTGTATGCTTAATTTAATAATAGGACTTAATCGCGTAAAAATGAAAAATTTAGTGGTTATTTGTAAAAGGGCCGAATAGTGATTGTTCTATTAATTTGGAGGCTTTAAGTGGTAAATTACCCATGATAGTTTGTAGTGGACGGTGAAAGACAACCATTATATGTTTTATTATTATTTTATAAAGGTTTATTAATATATAATTTGGTTAATAAAGTTTTATAACATAAAAACATATTATAATAAAAACAAAGCCATGGTTTTCTCATTTTTTTTGCATGACCGAATAAAAAGAAAAGAAAGAAGAAACAAGAGTTCCTTAGGTTCGGCCATCTTTGGAGCTTGATTAAAGGTATGTGTTTAGCTCGGTTTTTGATAATTTTTACGTTTTTGAGATTGTTGCTTCGAATACTATCCGACCCATGCTAGAATTTCTGATTTTGATGCATGTTTGGAGTTCGGCCATTGATGAAAATTTGTGTTTTATGATGTTTGATGACTATATATTAAAGATATGTTTTAGATTTACATGTTTGGTATTGGAAATTTTGATGATTTTGAGTAATTAGGACTAAATTGTGAAATTTGTAAATTGAAGGGTCAAAATGTGAATTAAATGGATTGTATGGACTTGTATGGACATGAATAACATTCGGCCCTAAAGAAGTGTGTTTAAATTTTGAGTATTTTGTGTTTTGTGCAATAGGGACTAAATTGTAAAAATTGTAAATGTCAGGGGTAAAAGCATAATTTGCTAGATTATGTGTTTTTGGACTAAATTGAATGAAAATATGTTGAATGAGTTTAATTTGAAATTTATTTAGATCAAGAACAAAAAGGATCGGGATTGGATCGGGGAAAGGAAAAGATAATCGAATAGTCGAAAAACAAAGTTCGTCGATACTCAAGGGAAGTTTATAAGCAATTGGGTTGATTTGAATATCTATCTATAAGGATGTTATATATTTATAGAAGTAAATGTGGACTATATGGTAAGACTGAATGCAATAATTGATGAAAGGTGAATTTAGTTGAATGAGATGTATATATATATGATAATGATAGCTATGTGAGATATAGATTTAAGAGATGAAATTGATTGAATGTGATGCATATTTGTATATTAATAGTATAACCGAATGTGTTGTTGGAATATAGATGTGATAAGCTAAAATCAATGTATATGTATATATGTGTTTATTGAAGTGAATAATAGCTTCAAGTAAAGTACTAAGGGTGCGGATCTAATTACAGAGCAATCACGTATTGTGCGAAATCGGTCATTTGGCACTAAGTGTGCGGAATATAATGTAATGGCACTAAGTGTGCGATACATTACAAGTAATTGGCACTATGTGTGCGTTTTATAAAGGTAACGGCACTAAGTGTGCAATACGTTACATGGTTTTGCACTAAGTGTGCGGGTTTGCGGATCCTCCAAGGATATCAACTAGTGATTTGAAATAAACAAAATGAAATGACCAGGTATGTGATTCATGATGGTTTGGAAATTTAGTACTAATGCGGTAAGTTACATTTGCTTATGAAACTATAGAAATGAGATGTGATTAGTAGTTTTTGAGATTGTTTTGAGATAATATAATGATGTATAGTATAAAATGATATCTAATAAGAAATGTTTGAGTATTCGGTATTGAGACTATTAAATATGATAGTTAATGAATGGCGATATGATTTATACCTATGGTTATGAGTTTCGTCGATAATCATAATAAATTGATTTAATTCGTATAAGGTTAAATTGTATACTTTACAAATGCTTATAACTTACTAAGCTATGTTAGCTTACTTTGTGTGTTCATTTGACTATTTTATAGATTTTGAAGTCTAAGTTTGAGCTCGGGGATCATCGTCAAAGTCAATCACACTATCAACTATCTTTGGTACCCTTTTTATAAGTTAAACTTTTGAAACTATGGCATGTATAGGCTATATTACTCTTTTGAGTTTATTATCACTACAGCAAAACAGACTTTTAGCGGCGTTTTTTAGGCTTTTAGCGGCGTTTATAAGCGCCACTAATAGTATTTGCGGTGCTTTTGAAAGCGTCACAAAAAACGCCGCTAAATCAAACGCTGCAAACTTTAGCGGCGTTTATGAGAAAAAAACGCCACTAGAGGTCATGACTTTTAGCGGCGCTTTTTCCACAAACGTCGCTAAAGGTCATGACTTTTAGCGGTGCTTTTCCCACAAACGCCGCTCAAGACCATGACCTTTAGCGGCGCTTTTCCCACAAACGCCGCTAAAGACCATGACCTTTAGCGGCGCTTTTCCCACAAACGCCACTAAAGACCATGACCTTTAGCGGTGCTTTTCTCATAAATGCCGCTAAAGACCATGACCTTTAGCGGCGCTTCCCCCAAAAACGCCGCTAAAGACCATGATCATTAGCGGCGCTTCCCCAGAAACGCCACTAAAAACATTACCTTTAGCGGCGTTTTTCCTCCAAATGCCACTAAATGCCATATCTTTAGCGGCGCTTTTACCAAAAACGCCACTAAAAGTCATGAAAAATAAAAAAAATTAAAATATTATAAAAAAGAGCAGATATCAAAAAGAAGCATGCAAACAAACAAGCGTTGATTGGATAACAGTTTATATACAAATCCATTCCTATCCCTCTACCCGCTTAAGCAAATCCTTTAGCATTACTTTGATAACAGTTCCTAGGGGCACAACTAACTTTCGTTTGATTGTAATAAGTAGCCCATTGCTTGTAACGCTACTGATATGAACTCTGCAAGGATATGAAAGTCCCTATTTTCTTTTGTTATATCAACTGCAGTAGCTGGTTTGACAAATGGGGCAACCTTAGCTCCATAGCTTGCTTTGACTAGTGCTCTTAATCTAGATTGAAAATCTGATATGTAAAAATCAACAACATATTTCTGTTTATAACAGAAAGGTAGTCTAAGACTTTTGGCAAACATGATAGATAGAGTCAGAAGATTTTTCTAAGCCAAAACATATACCTCAGAATGCCTACATCCCCAGGAGAAATAACGATGCTTAGGATTTGCAGATTTCCCACCCCATCCTCTATACTCGTACAGTGCAGTGGAAACATATACACATCCGGGCACCCTCCAAAGTAGGATGACTCCAACGGAATGTTGCCACAGGTGACAACCTACACCAAAAGTTGTGATTTTGTTAATCATATAGCATAATCAATGTATAATATGAATAAAAACTTAAGGAAAATGGTAATAACAAATGAATGCTCAAAAAACCATAAGCGATATCTTTTACAAGAAAATGGTAATAACAAATGAAATCCCGGATGGGAAAGTATAAATTAACTCTGTTTTTGAACAATTCATCAATGTATCTCAACATTTGAAAGTTTGTAAGTAATGTTCCAAAGTTAAAACAATGACTATTTTTGTTGCACTCTTCTCTGCCAACATTTGAACAGTTTTTAAAATGGAAAAAGGGAAATGAGCCAACTCGCCCTTGATTAGATTAGCTTGACATATAACATGAATTTTTTTTGACGACACAGGAAAAAAGAAGTATATTGTAAATAACTTTCATGGAAAAAAAATGGATGATAATTGAAGAAAAGGGACTAGTTTGGTTGTTCCTTTGTCCTCCTCTCGTCTTTTCCTTGGGGAGTAAGATTTTCATGGCACCAACCTGGTTTCATTCACTTAGATGATTAGAATCTGAAATCAGGATCTACATCCATTGCCCAAGCAAACTTTGCCAGAAGTGATTTATTGAATATCTGTGAAGCAACATAATGAGAAATGAATCTCAATTGAATAATGTGTCATCCTAACAATTGTTGACAAATGGTGTTTACCTTCTCGATGGGAACCTCATGCCGCTTGCACCATGCAACTGTAATCCTGGGGTCAAGGTAATTAATTTGGATGTGCCTAATGCCACAGTTTTTAGATCCCCATTAGTTTGCATGTCTCTTTCTATCTTCTCAATCTTGGCATTTGTTTGAGCTATCTTTTTCTCTAACCTGCATATATATGTTGATGAATCGATAGTACTAGCGCAACAATTGTATTAAAGCTTAAGAAAAGAAAGGAACGAGTTATAATACACTTCAAGGGTCAAGTTTCTCTTACGCTTCCCGTCAAGATCCTTCAATGGGGCTTTCCTTTCTTAGCCCTGTCCAAATCAATTTTTAGCTCCTTTAGAACACCCTATACGCAATAGGAAAAAGGTCAAAGACAATGGACGGAAATTAAAGGCACCAAATTGTGAGGAAAATAATTTTAGTTAAAACAATATTGAGTTTTAGTTAAAATCGGAAAAGAGTCTTACGTGTCAAAAGATAGAAAGCCACCATGAACAACAACAAGAAGAAAAAGAATAGTAAGGAAACTTACAAGTACCACAAACCAATTAGTGGCACATGTCCGGAGAGAGAGTGTACCTACATTGTTTCCTCGCAAAAACCACTACAGAGAGGAAGAAAAGAGACGAATTAAAAGCATCCAAGCTAAGAATTTATGAGAAGATATGATTAGATAGAAATAATAAATCGGACCGTCATACGTTGAAAGAAAAGGTGCAAAGAACTATTTTACACTCACAGAATCTTTGTAAAACTTCGTTCCAATAGATAAGCCTTGGTATTTCTCCACTCGGTTTATTTTGTGATAGGTCCTGGAAACAAATATCGGGGCAAGAAAATTCCATCAAAACGTTAGGTGAATTATAAGGCAATATAAAGTAATAAGAAGAAAGAACTTACAGAACTTTCAAGTTTGGAATCTGCGACAATGTTGAAGGTATCACCAATTAATCGATTGTTTTTCAACTCTACGAGCAGTCATTTAAAAGTTTCAAATTAGAAGAAGCGAGCAAACCGAGAATTAGCGATGACGCGATATATAGTGAGAAATGCTTGAATTAACTTACGAAATTCCATTGCCTCAATTTCGATATCGAAAATGGTATGTCTCCATATAACTCATTAAAAGACAGTCCCTAATAACTCCAACAAAACAATGTTGATTTAACTTACAAGATACTTAACTAAACTTCAATTGAGCTCTTTTCTAGTAAACTACTTACAGGCTTTTCAATGATGAGCAGTCACCAATCTCGTCCGATATTTGACCTGACAAACGATTTCCTCTAAGGTCACTGATAATAAAAAAGGCACAACCTTTATCGGTCTCAATCAAATTTCATGCATAAGAGCAACTAATATACTTACAGCTTATATCAAATTTCTCATATTATAGAACAAAGATTGGATTTCAAAGAGAAAAGGCAATGAAAAATAAACAAGACATTGCAACAAGGTCCTTGAGCTTTCCAATAGTCATTGAGATTTCCCCATCAAGATTTAAACCTAATAGATTACTACAAAGATGCAGAAACCAAACAAAAACAAGGATTAGCTTTAAAAAAACTAAACTTTTCTCGCAAAACCAAGAAAGAAAATATCTTACCATAAAGAATGTCAATAGTGCTCCAAGGAAATTAAAGCATGGGCATAAGATACATAGGAGCAACGCGACTAACATAGCAATAGTGCTCCAAGGAAAGTCATTGAAGTTTTCCAAGAAAGTTCTATAAAGAGTTATTACCTTGAGTTCTCATTATTTTCTCGACCAACCTTGACATCTGTGCACTATGAGATTTTGAAATACTCACGATGATTACATATGATTGCAACTGCAAAGAAGAACAATGAAAATTATAGATGCCAAAACAAAGACGTCGAACTAGACTCCATTAGCTTAAGATCTAGTAGGGAATGGTTCTTACCTCTTTGTTTGCATGCTTTGATAAATTACAACTTTTTCCGCCACATCCCCATCTTTGGTTTCTTTATTTAACTATTATCCAACCAAAGAAAATACAAATGAAAAATAATGTTAAACAAAATTTTCTAAAAATTTATCCATTCAAATCACATAAGAAATACTGGAAAAGTACATAAAGCATTAAGACAAGCATATTAGAGTGAAATGCATGCTTGTCATACATAGGTCAGTAACTTACCATCTCATCCAATGTAATGGAAGCATTGTAGGTACTGGAAAACTTTTCTTTGTAAGCCACAGCATGAGTTCCTTCAAATGTGCATTTAGTTTACTTGTATCAAGCTTGTCAAAAAGATCATCACTTTTGCTTTTCCCTGCATAAAAGAGAGACCATACTCTTTGGCTTAAGTCAATCATCCGCATATGAATCCAAATATGGGAGATCATGAACTGACCAGTTTGAAACTGTCCAATTACATTGTAGACAGAAGCTCAACCTCCACTTTGTGTTCACATATTGAATCGAATCTTTACCAAGGAAGTCAAACTAAATGATTGAAACAAGAAAAAGAAAGTTAACACCAATATCAACCAAAAGGTATGACTAGCTTCCATAGAATTCCACAAAAATTTTCAAAGAACTAACATTAATTGCAAATCAACTAAAACTACAATAAAAAGTCATAGGATCCATTCCAACGATTACCAAATTTAGTACAAAAGAAATAATGTATCTTTTTCAGAAACATAAACTGACTTTACCTTCAATTTATTTGGTGGAATACACTCCACATTTCCTACTTTAAGCGTGCGACAACCAACGATGTCGACTTCATCATCATCCCGCACGCTTTGCCCACCATAACATGAAAATACCCAAAAAAATTGCTCAAAACTTCTTTGATAACTATAGGTTATAGGACCTAACAACATATTAACAATTGACTATCAACATATTTCAACCTATGCATCTAGCTCATCCTGAGTCCCAAAAATTTTTCACGAACAGAAGTTTTAACTGAAACAGAAAAGAACAAACAAAACATTGGACGCAATAAACCAAACACAATGATGAGCGCAGCATTATTGGTTCCAAGTCAAAAGAGTTAAAAAGTTAAGAGAGCAGCCAAAAAGAAAAGAAAAAGGCTACTACATAAACAGTAGCAAATGATTTAGTTGATGATGCAAACCATTTTTGCCCTTTTTCATAACATTTTCATTACTGAAGAAACAACAAAAATAGATTTTTAACCTTTTCAGTTTTCGTTTTCTTCTTTTTCCTTTTAACAATTTTCTTACTTTTCAAATCCAAATCTGCCTCTTCACGGCCACCACTGGTACTAGCTACATCAGATCCCCCGTGTGACGGCGAAGCCAAACCCACCACAGAAAAGACGCCTGGGTCATCAAAAATGCCGTGGTATCATTCACTAAACCTCGTCGTTTTCACCAATAGTGCTTTCTCCACGATCTTCAAGCTTAGGTCTTCATTGGCTTCCTCGTTGTCACTACTGCTTAGTACCATCAATGGTTTCGAATCTAATGGTTCCGATTCGTTCTTTTCGATCTCAAATTTTGCTGATTTGGCCTTGCCCTTCTTCGCCATGAAGATCTTTTTTTAGGGAATGCAATTTTCTTGATAATTAGGGTTTGCAGTTTTCTGCAACTGCAGGGAAATATTCTAAACGGTGACACGAAAGCTAGGGTTTTTATTTTATTTGACCTTTACTGTCATTGGATTTAGCGGTTGAAATGCAAAATTTTCAAGATAAATGCAACCAGTTGGCGGCATAAAATTGGGGATTTATGGGAGGGGATGAAACGGCGTTGTTTTAATGTTTGCGGCGTTTTTGTAAAAAACGCCACTATAGCTTAAATTTTTGTGGCGTAAACGCCACTATTGCTCAATTTTTTTCATTTTTAATATATTTTTTTCTATTTTTTTTTCAAAACTTTTGTGCTGAGATTATTATTTTTTGGAATTCTTATTTTTTAAAAATTTTGAATATTAAAATTTTTAATTGAAATATGGACTAAAATATTAAAATTTAAATTTTTAAGTTTTTAATTTTTTATTTTTAAATTTTAAATTTTAAATTTTTTTGAAAATTTTTATAATTTTTAAATTAACATATAAAAAAAATAGTATCATGTCATGTGAATTACCTTAAATTAAATTATTAATTTTAAAAAATAGTTCACCTCAAGTTTTTAAATAACTTAAATTAAATTATTACTTTAAAAAAACAAAGTTGAACTGATATTTTTTAAACGGAAATAATGACTAAAACTTTTTAAGTTTTTAAACATAACAACTTATATGAAAATTTACATGTATTTCATTTTTTTAATTTTATAAAGTTTTTATTTTTTGATTTTTACTTTTTCTTTATTTTTTGAATTTTTTAAAAAATTTCATCATTTAACAAATCTCAAGTAAACCTTAAATCCTAAACCATTTAATATATGTAAAGTTTATCTATTTATCTCTTAAATAATTTAAACTATAATCATAATTTTAATATATTAAAATTAATATTATCTCTTTTACAATTATATAAGAAATTATTTAATGTATAAATTAAAAGACACTAATTAATCTAAACCCTAAACCCTTATCCCCTATCCCATAAACCCTAAATCATAAAACATAAACCCCTAACCCCTAACCTTTAACCCATTAACCCTTAACCCTTAAACCCATTAACCCTAACTCTTAACCCATGAAACACACACATTGATGGTATAAGGTATCTGATACAAGACGCACATACACTACATTGAACATCACTCAGTCTAACTAGCATTTGAGAGCATGGATGGAATAGTAAACAATTACAAAAATGCAGCAGGTTGGGGAAAATTAAGAAGGCAATATTTATACCCCATAACCTTTAACCCTTAAACCCCATAACCATTAACCCTTAAACATTAAACTACAACCCTTAAACCATATAATCCCTAAACATTAAAATAGTGACTCCTACACCTTACACCCTACACCATTTATACTCTAAACCATAAAATCTAAACTATAATGATAATTAATTCAATATTTTAAATTTAATACTATCTCTTTTACGATTATATAAGAAAGTATTTAATATATAAATTGTTCAATTATTTGTGGCTAATGCCCTAACTTTTGCGGCGTTTTTTAATAAGCGTCACTGATGCCATTTTGTCGTTAGTATTCAAAAAATAAACAACGTTGTTTTGCTCATAATTTTGTGGCGCTTTTATAAAAGCGCCGCTAATACTCGGATCTATAGTGGCGTTTTTAAGAAAGCGCCGCTAATGCTCAGATCTATAGCGGCGTTTTTACAAAAGCGCCGATAATACTCAGACCTGTAGCGGCGTTTTTATCGAAGCGCCGCTAATGCTCAGACCTATAGCGGTGTTTTTACAAAAGCGCCGCTAATGCTCAGACCTATAGCGGCGTTTTTACAAAAGCGCCGCTATTGCTCTTTTTTAGCGGCGTTTGGGCAATAAACACCGCTATTGCTCAACTTTTTGCGGCGTTTTCTTTCAAACGCCGCTAATGTATAATATTTGCGGCGTTTTTTTATTAAAACACCACTAAAAACGCCGCTAAAAGTCTGTTTTGGTGTAGTGTATGACTAAAATGTATAACAAATGCCATGCGAAAATGGCTATAATTCTATGTATGGGTTTGATTTGGCTATACATAATCATGATGATAATATTAGTGTATATTCGGCCTTGTTATAAGCTTAAATTGGAAATTCATTTCTTGATATGTTATATATGTGATAATTGAGTGCATGAATATGGTTTTGAGTGAGACATATAGTATATTTGGTTGGTAGGTGAACTTATGTTTATTTATATATATATACCTACATGTTAAGTTATGAGATGGCTGTGTATGCTTTATATATGTGACTATTGGATATGGTTTAATAATGATCAAATTGTGGTATATTTGATGTAAAGATTCGGCCATGGTATTGACTTAATTTTGGAGTAGATATATCTTATTGGTTTTCATGTAATATTCGAATATAATATGTGTGAGTTTTTGAATGAGATTTGATATTATACGTTTTAGGTTATGTATATGAAATGTTTGGATTTGAATATTTTGGTTGTGTCATTTATAAGGAGTTGATCATTAATGTAGTTTTAAGCTTTCGGCAATCAATATTATATTTGATATAGGTTTAATTTGGTTTGGCAAAATTTTGGCATGAGTTTATTTAGTTTAAGATGTTTGGTACTTGTTGGAGAAATGAATATAGGCAAGGTGCATATTCGGCCATTATAATCTATTAACCAAATAACTAGTACTATTTGATAAAAACTACTTTATGTGTAATTGGCAATATAGAATCGTGATACTTTTGTAAATGTTTAAGTATACAATGAATGTGTATCTTTATTCATGGTACATTCGGTTATAACAAATTGAATGATAGATTGCTATGTTAAATTGATTTTTGTTTGCTAATGTTTAATAATTATTAAGTATATGTTTAAACTTGAAAGTATGGATCATTTATGCTTTACTAGAAATAAAATGATTTATATGATTGTACTGATTTTGGGTTAGTCGAGTAATGCCTCGTAACCCTAATCCAGCGACGGATACGGGTTAGGGGTGTTACATGTATACTATGGTTTGTTCACGTCCAAATTTATCATATGCAGTCAGTGCAGTTAGCAGATACATGGCGAATCCCGGTAAAGAACATTGGAAAGTAGTTTAGTGTATTTTAAGATACTTACGAGGTACTACTGATGTTTGCTTACAGTTTGGAAGAACTAGAGATGGAGTCATTAGGTATGTTGATGCTGATTTTGTTGGAGACCTTGATAGAAGAAGATCTCTCATAGGTTATGTCTTTAGAATGAGAGGTTGTGCAATCAGTTGGAAAGCCACTTTGCAAACTACAGTCACTTTGTCTACCACTGAAGCTGAGTACATGGCGATTATTGAGGCTTGTAAAGAAGCTATTTGGTTGAAGGGACTCTTTAGTGAACTCAATGAAGACCTTCAAATCAGTACAGTATTTTGTGACAGTCAAAGTGTCATCTTCCTTACAAAAGATCAAATGTTTCATGAGAGAACAAAACACATTGATGTTCAGTATCATTTTGTTCGTGATATTATTGCTCGTGGTGATATTGTTGTGAGCAAAATTAGTACTCATGAAAATCCTGCAGATATGATGACTAAGTCACTTCCTATAACCAAGTTTGAGCATTGCTTAGACTTGGTTGGTGTTTATTGTTGAATTTAAACCCTTAAGGGGTTTTATGGAAGAAGTGGAGAACTTGTTCGTTGAGAGTTCGCGATGAAGAACTTGTTCGTTGAGAATCCGTGTCAAGGTGGAGATTGTTAGAATTAAGTGACCCGAATCCTTATTTAAATAAAATACAGTGGTAAAATAAAATAAAAGTAAAATCCATATAGAACTACACTTCTTTTATTTTATTTTAGAATAAGGTTTTTTAAACCTTATTAAACTCCATCTATTTGATATTGATTAGAATAAGGTGTTTCAATCTTACTACACTCTTATTAGAATATGGTTTTACAAGCCTATAAGTAGACATAGTCTACTCCTCTTGTAATTAATTCGAATTCGACATAGTGAATTTCCTTCTCCTCTGCCCGTGGTTTTTTCCCGAAAGGGTTACCACGTAAAAACCTGTGTGTTCTTTATTTTTATTCCTCTTTTTTTGTGATATATTACCATTACCGACATTTTATTTTTACAGAACACAAGAACAAATTTATATATGTTGCTGATGCATGTATTGATGTGGTTATTTATTTTTTTGGCACATAAAATAAAGGTTGTATAAAACATACTGATTTATCCATTCAGACGATGATGACCCCATCATAATAGACAGCCCCAAATATCGTTCTGGGTTGTTCAAACTCTGCACTCCCAGAATATTGGAAACCAACCCCCGATCAGCAGGTGAAACATTACCACTAAAATAAATAGACGACTTGTTAAAATCTAATATTCAGCAATGATATCTTTGATAGCCAACACTCCAGCACCTGTAGCATTTCCGAAAATATTGCTATTATCCACAAAAAACAAATGAGTAACAACTCGCTCATTACGACACAATTTAGCTCCGCAAAATCGTCCCTCCCTGCTAGCCATCTTAAGCAACATTGAAAAGCTCTCCAAACAAATGAGAAAAAGGTAGGGATTCAATGAGATCCCTTTTCTCAATCATCTAGTCGGTACTATATTCCCCCACGCCTTCCCATTGATGATCACTGAATATAAAACCGTACTTATACACCTCAAAATCAATGAGACCCATCCTTTAGAAAAATCCATTGTGATCATCATGTCAGAAATGAAGTGTGATCCAATATGATCATACGCTTTACTCATATCTAATTTGAGGGTCCCATCCTCTTTTTTTTTTAGCACCTGCAAGATCTCATATGCAATAATGATATTATTTTCTATTAGTTGATCCAGAACAAAAGCACTTCGTGCCTTGTCCATACAATGCTTAAGAATCAGTTGCGACCTATTCACTAACACCTTGACAACAATTTTATAAAAAATCGAACATAGACAAATAAGTCGAAATTGACTCATGTTCCTATGATTAAAGTGTTGGAAAATGTATTCATATTATAGTAAACATGTAATTATTTTCTATGTATTTGAACGATAAATAAATAGATAACGTTAATTTCAAATTTTACTATTATGTCTTTTGTGTTTCTGTCTTTCATGTTTTGCATGCATAGCAAAATTGTGACAAACAAATATTAGCTCATTGATTGTCTAAGTTCAAACTGATGATAAGTGGCACTATAAGAACATTTACTTTGCGAGAAAGATAATTTACTTCAGTAGATAATCTAAACGAGTATGTAATCCCGTAAAAGAATCAAAGTGAGCATTTGATTCAAATACTTAGAAGGATTATTATGTTGTCTACAATTCCAATTGGGGAGATGACTAGTCTTGGCTACCATAGTAGCTGACTCCACGGGTAGAGACATAGATGTATTCATTGGAAGAATGATACACTGGACTAGACCCAAGTTGAATTAATTCTGAATCCGTTTGTGAATTAATTCACTTGTGACGTTCATGGTGTGATTTACCTAAATCCTGAGTTAGTCACTGACCATGCGTATGTAACTCATGTGCTTTAATATAAGTGGAGGCTTATGCTCTAATGATGATCAAACCCATAACCTATGTTGGGTACATAACTTGTGTATGGCATGACTTTACTAGCAATAATGGAATTCATAGCTCAATTAAAGAGTTAAAGATATCCTCCCATTGACATTGTATGCATTGATAAATATGGAACGTGACCATGGGTTGCTTATTCTCGAACAAGAAATTTTGCATAGTCATTTGTTGACAGTAATCATATTAATAATTAAGAAGACACAATGGTGACAATGAGATAAAATAGGATTGTATTGAGTGAACAAATTTAACTCAAATGAATCAAGAATATCATATGAGGGTAACACACACATGACGATGTCATTGGACAAAACAGTTAGATAAATTGCTTTCGTAATGAGTATACAACAAGGAGTTTTCAATCATGGTACTTCTTGTTGACTAACTCCATGATTGAGTAAAATGTGAATTATCGAAATGATACTTAATCCTTGCTGTAAAAAAAATGGTAGCCGCAATTCGATGCCAACGCAGATGTTTTTCCTATCGACCATATCCATTGAATGCCCTTTGATTCACAACCCATTATTTCCCTCCACTTTCATTTTTGAATTTCCAACCAAATTAATTCCTAAGTTTAAGGAAATATAAAAAATTGTTTTTCGAAAATCTCTTGGAGATAACCCCTTATCCCCACTAATTTCTCCAAACGGACAATTTCTATCTATACTTTCATCCCGAAGCCAGATACTTGAGGGCTTCTAAACCTGTCCAAGCGTTGCCCATAGGAAAATATCCCATTATTTTCTTGTGCACTAGATGAATTAGACAGTAACTTTCGCTATGACCCAGTCGGCCCCACAAAAAGTAAAAAAGGGATAGACATTTATATCTAAACTGAGCATAGATGTCTCCCTATCCAGAACCATCATTTTCTTTCTTTCCACTTCAAAGGCTCCCACATCAATTTTAACTCGCACCGACATATAGTTTTGGAAACCCCTACTTACACTTTTACCATCATAGTCTAGAAAAGCACCAATGAAGTTTCCAAATTGCTTGGCCATTGGTTCTAAAAAGAGACCACTCAGTAGCTCCAGATTCTAAACCTAAAAATCAACAAAAATAACAGGACTTGCATTTGATCCTCTCCCTATTGCAAATGATGAAAACTCAAGAGATGGTTATTGAAAGTCCAGGGGCTACCATCCACTACACATTCAACATCAACCTTATAATAAAATCGAAACAAAAATCATTTCTACCCTAGGTTTGAGATAGAAACCCCCTAGTAGATGCCAAATGTTTTCTAGCATTGCCAACATTGACTGGAACTAAATCACGCCTATCGTCAGGAAACTACCCACCAAACAAAACTAAAACTCTTCTTTTGCTTCCCCCTCCTCCAACTATATTTGCCATGACTCCTCCTCCCATCAACAATATTGAGATTTGCAATTTCTATCAAGACGAAAACACTCTAGATAAAACAAAAAAAAAGTGCTACAGGAGTAGATAGAGAAAACGAAAACGACATGCTATAAAAGTAGACAAAGAGTTGAAATAATTTATATAAAATTTAACTATATCTTTCCTCTACACCAATAATTTGGATAATAATGGAATAAAACTTTAGTTACCTACTTTCTTTCTTTCTTTCTTTTTTATTTATAAAAAGTTACCTACTTTCTTTCATCTAAATGGAAAAGGTTGTATAGTTTGAGTAGCTATTTTTTATGATAATAAAACACAATTTTGACTTGGCGAGGGTCACCTCGCCACCGCCAGCATTTTTCTTTGTTTTTGGTCAAACGCCAACGTCAGCATTATTCCGATAGGGAAAAGATTGTATGAAACAGTGACGCCATGTCATTTGTATCTATTTTCCAATAGTTTAATGCCATATCAGCATTTTCATCCTAAAAAAATCAAATCCAAATGAAAATTTTGGAATTTAGGTAGAAATTGTTGATATGACATTAAACTATTAGAAATAGATAATATCCCTATTTTATACAATTCTTTCTATATGGCAATATTGTTATGTTATTGCAATATATATATATATAGTCAAACTTTCTTTTGTCATTTATTCACTTTCCATCCATTATTCATTCTTTAGTCTTCGCCCTTCAATCTTATGCTTCAATGTTACTAAAACCGTAGCGAAATCTAGTTGAGTCCCTACATCTCTACTCCTGCTGTAATAATGACAAGGTTACTCTGCCAAACATATCATGGATTTCTCGTTTTATCTTCCAGCAATCCTTGGGATCCCTTTAGGACTGCTGATGTTTTACTCCACATGGAAAAGAGGCATAAGTACGATGAGGGCAAATTACATGCCCCACAAGTATCAGGTGCCTTGCCCATCATAGGCCACCTTCACCTGCTTGCTGCCCAACCAACCCTTGCGGCTATGGCGTATAAATATGGACCTGTTTTCAAGATCCGGTTTGGCCTATTCCCAAACCTTGTCCTTAGCAATCACGAAATTGTTAAAGAATGTTTAACCACTAACGACCGGGTCTTAGCCAGTTGCCCAGGATCAAATGCAGGGAAGTACCTCGCTTACAACCACTGTAACACCCCAAACCCGGCCCAAACACTACTACCGGATCTGGTATGTCACTAAGGAATTTTATAAAATTGTCACACTTTGGAAAACGAGTATCATGTTTAATCATTTTAACCGGAAAGAGTTAGTAATTTAATATTCTGTATAAAATGTAAATTCAAATGATACCTTGGTGAATTAAGGAAAAAAAACTAAGTTGTTACATGCCTTAGCTTAATTTTAACATGAAATTTAAAAGTCTAATAATAAAAACCCAACTTGAAACCCAAAATAAATATGAGTCTAGTGGCCCATGGCCTTATTACATTGAAACTTCCAATCCTCTAAAAAAAATATTAAAATAACTAAATAATGAAAAGTCCTTTGCTGAATCCAAATATTCTCTCGCATGGCCACCTTGCGCTCCTCTCTCCACCCGGTCCGATGCACTAGGTGCTACACGAAAATGTTAAATAATAGGTTGAGTCGCGAGACTCGCAGCAACCCTCATGCACCATTAGATTTGGGCCTTAGCCCCACGAGCAATGAATAAATGATTAGTATATAACGAAAATTATGCAAGCCCAACCCAATCCTAGGTTTCCATCAGCTACACACCACCCTTACACCATCGGTCACACTATTGGGGATTTCTACAATCAACCCACACCGCTACACACCATCGATGGCGGTCGTCTTTGCTCATCGTCGGATCATGGCGTAGCCACTACAACAGTCATGGCAAAAGCCACTACAACAGTCATGGAAAAAGCCGCTATAATGTGTCACGGCAAAAGCGCTACAACGTGTCACGGCAAAAGCCGCTACAACAGAACACTTCCCCTTTCTTCAAACCCAACCCCATGCAATCACAGAAATCGGCATACTTATCACATATGTCATCTTAATAGGAACATTCTCTTAGGAATGACAGAGATCACTAACCTGGTGATTCGCTTTTACCATCCTTGGGTTTCAACCGTTATGCCGGGATTTCGGAATTTTACAGAATATTTCAGATTAATAAACATATTTTTTTTTAAACAGGCAATCTAAATGGTGTGGAAGTGTTACACACCTGATATCGCGTAGTTTTACACCCTTAGTCAATATCCTTACTATCTGGATCTACAACCCTTAGTCTAAAACCTTGCTCAAAAGCCGGAAGAACATGAAGATTTGGGCTCCCCTACATTCGGCCAAGGGTTAATAAATACCCAAATTTACACGTTAAAAAAAATTAATCGATCTCCTTACTTTGAAATCCCGAAAGTAACACGATTCGTGTGTTACTGAACTCTGACTTAGAGATCTATGCGATTGACTCCTCTTCAAATTCCGGAATGCCGAAAATAAGAGAAAACTCAAGGTCAGTTTCCCTATAGCCATTCGGCTAGAGTCTCTAAAAAAAACCGGAAAGGATTGAAGCCTTATGAATCGATACTTACCTTCGCTTTCCTTCGAGATTCAAAGCAAGCGAGATACCAAAGAGAGGATTCGGCTTCTAGGAATGAAGATTCGGCTATGATGAGACTTCGGAAATAGAGACTTAACTTTTGGATATTTCATTATGGAAGGGAATAGGGGTGTAGTTTCGACTTTTAGTGAATGAAAGAAAAGATGAACAAATGGGTAGGGAGAATTAGGTGGCACTCAAAAGAAAATAGAAAAGAGAGGAGAGAAAATAAAATAATCAAAAGAGAGTTTCCCGAAAGAAAACCTCAAAATTTGGCACTCCCACACTTAAACACTCAGTAGAATTTCCCACCTCAATAGGCATCCTACATTCGGCCAACACTAGCCTCCCGGATTAGCTCCTCATCTTTTCCCTTATCCCTATCAGAACACCTACCCAAAAGTGCCCTACATTCCACCACTACCTCCTTCCTTTATCAGCTTATTATCCACATATTAAAACATTAAAAATCCCTATTTTCTAGCCTTGATGCCGTCCCCTCCCTTGCTTCTCCCTAAGTGCTAAATTTGGCCCCAAAACTTGGGCTCCAAGCGACCACAAATTGGGCTTCTCCCCTTGCATATTGACGCCACCTAGAACTCATTTCTTCTGCGTCCCATACTCTCAGGCCACAACCCAAAGATGCCATTTAAACTACCAGAATTTATTTTAAGCCCTAAAGTGACTAAACGAAATATTTAATCAAGGCCTCAACCCAAACCTAAACCCAATTGCACCTCTAATTCTCAACTTAACACATTAAACATATCTACACATTAAACGCATAAGCCCAAAAGTTTAGGATGTTACAGTTCTATCCCCCTTAAAATAAATTTCGGCCTCGAAATTTACCTGATCAGAAGAGATGGGGATATTGCTGTCGCATAACATCCTCTGGCTCCCAAGTCGCTTCCTCTGCACCATGGTTCCGCCACAAAACCTTGACCAAAGAGACGGACTTCCTTCTCAACACTTTTACGTCTCGCTCCACGATTTGCACTGGCTCCTCCTCAAAAGACAAATCTGGCCTTACTTCAATCTCTTCCACCGGCATAATGTGCGATGGATCAGAACGATAACGTCTTACCATCGAGACATGAAACACGTCATGTATTTGCTCCAACTCTGGAGGCAACTCCAAACGATAAGCCATTGGGCCCCCACGTTTCAGTACCCGATAAGGCCCAATAAACCGAGGACTTAACTTACCCTTCCGTCCAAACCTCATTACCTTCTTCCATGGAGATACTTTCAAAAAGACCTGATCTCCTACTGCAAATTCCATCTCCTTCCGCTTTAGATCCGCATAAGACTTTTGTCGATCAGACGCTTCCTTCAACCGAGCCCGTATTAACTTAACTTTCTCCTCCGTTTCCAAAACTAGTTCTGGACCCAACACCTGACGTTCACCCAACTCTGTCCAACAAATTGGGGTTCGACATCTCCTTCCATATAACGCTTCGTAAGGCGCCATCTGAATACTAGCTTGATAACTGTTATTATATACGAATTCTGCCAAAGGTAAATACTCCTCCCAACTTCCCTTGAACTCAATGATACAACCTCTTAACATATCCTCTAAGATCTGAATTACCCTCTCAGACTGACCATCAGTCTGCGGATGAAAAGCGTACTAAAGTCTAACCTTGTTCCCATTTGCCTGATGCAGAGCCTTCCAGAATCGTGACGTGAACCTAGGGTCTCTATCCGATATGATCGACACAGGTACACCATGCAGTCTCACTACCTCAGCCACATACAGCTTAGCCAACCTTTGCAGAGAGTAGTCAACCCGAACCGGTATGAAATGGGCAGACTTCGTCAGACGATCCACAATCACCCAAATCGAATCCTTCTTAGTGGGCGTAAGAGGCAACCCACTGACAAAATCCATCGTGATTCTTTCCCACTTCCACTGCGAAATCTTCACCGGCTGTAACAACCCCGAAGGCAGCTGGTGTTCCGCCTTCACCTGCTGACACGTCAAACATTTTCCCATGAATTCCGTTACCTCTTGCTTCAAACCTGGTCACCAGAATTGCTCTCGCAAATCCCGATACATCTTAACCCCTCTAGGATGCATAGCGTAAGGGCTACTATGCGCCTCTTGAAGAATCATCTGCCTTAACTCCACATCCTTTGGCATACAAACTCTTTTTCAAAAACACAGAACTCCATCACCGTTCAAACTATAGTCCTCTACTTCACCATTCTGCACTTGCCGGAGTCAAGCCCTCAAAACATCGTCCAACAGCTGCTTCTCCTTAATCTGATTTGTCCACGTTGGTTTCACTTGGAGTTCAGCTACCAGACTTCCATCCTCATACAGACTAAGATGAGCAAACATCGCCCTCAAATCTACTATCGCCTTCCTACTCAACGCATCCGCCACCACGTTAGCCTTACACGGATGATATTCGATTGAGCAATCATAGTCCTTCAAAAGTTCAATCCACCTACGTTGCCTCAGATTCAACTCCTTCTGGGTAAGGAGATACTTCAGGCTCTTATGGTCCGTGTAAATAACTGACTTCTCCCCATACAGGTAGTGCCTCTATATCTTCAGAGCGAACACTACCGCCGCCAATTCTAAATCATGTGTAGGGTAGTTCAACTCATGTGGTCTTAACTGTCGGGACGCATATGCAACCACCTTTCCATCTTGCATCAACACACAACCTAAACCTGTGTGTGACGCATCACAGTAGACGGTAAATTCTTTTCCTGCCTCTGGCTGAATTAACACTGGTGCTTCCATCAAAATTCTCTTCAGCTTCTCAAAGCTCTCCTGCTGTTTGTCGGTCCACACAAACAGTGCTCCATTCCTCAACAACTTCGTTAAAGGTGCCGCTACCAATGAGAACCCTTCAACAAACCTTCTGTAATACCCGGCCAATCCCAAGAAACTTTGAACTTCCGCCACAGACTTCGGCGGTTTCCAATCCAATACGGCTTCTATCTTCCGAGGGTCCACCCTAATTCCCTCTGCAGAAACCACATGTCCTAAGAAAGTTACTTCCCTTAGCCAGAACTCACACTTACTGAACTTTACAAACAACTGCTTCTCCCTCAAAGTTCACAACACCATACGAAGATGTTCATCATGTTCCTCTTCTGACTTGGAATAAACCAAGATGTCGTCGATGAACACCACAACGAACCGATCAAGATATGGTTGGAACACCCGGTTCATCATATCCATAAATGTTGCTGGCGCGTTCATCAACCCGAACGGCATCACCAAGAACTCATAATGACCGTACCAAGTCTGAAACGCCGTCTTATGAATGTCTTCCTCCTTAACCCTTAACTGATGATACCCCGACCTTAAGTTAATCTTAGAAAAGACCGAAGCCCCTTTGAGCTGATCGAACAGATCATCGATTCTCGGCAGTGGGTACTTGTTCTTAATAGTCAACTTATTCAATTGACGATAATCCACACACATACGCATGGATCCGTCCTTCTTCTTCACGAATAGGACCGGCGCTCCCCATGGAGACACACTCGGCCGAATAAACCCTCAATCCAACAGTTCCTGGATCTGAGCTTTGAGTTCCACCAACTCCTTTGGCGCCATTCTGTAGGGAGCAATGGACACCGGAGCCGTACCCGGAAGTAGCTCTATTCCAAACTCCACTTCGCGATCCGGAGGTAATCCGGGCAATTCTTCAGGAAAGACATCTGTGAAATCCTTGACTGTTCGAACCTCATCGACAGTCACCTCCTTAACATCCAAAGCACTGATAAAGGCTAAAAACGCATTACATCCCTTCCGAATCATCTTAACAGCTTTTAATACGGACACTACGTTGGACAAGTAATTCCTTCTTTCTCCTAATACAACCACCTCCCCGCCTTCCGGGGTACTCAACACCATACGCTTAATCCCACAATCCAACTTAGCACGATGCCTAGTCAACCAATCCATTCCTAAAATAAGGTCAAACTCTCCAAACGGTAATTCCATTAAGTCTGCCGGAAACACTACCCCTTGAGTTTCTAAAGGTACACCCTTAAATAGTTTGTCCACTACCCTAGATTGTCCTAGGGGACTAACCACAATCATCTTCCTAGTAGTTGTTTCAGATTCTATACTTAAAGTCTTAGATACCGAGCATGCAACGTAAGAGTGGGTTGATCCAATATCAATCAGAGCAAGAAATGGTTTATCAACAATAAGAAACGTACCGGTTATGACGTCCGGTGCATCACCATCCTTCCGTCGGCGAGCTGCATAAACCAGACCCGGCTGCCTTGCATCCACATTACCTGCACCCCTACCAGGTGCTCCACAACCCCGACCGAATCCATTTCCTCCTCTGGCTGTGCCACGACCCCTCGGTCCCGGCTGATCACCTCTCCTAGTCTGATCAGAACCTTGGCCCGTTGGTTGTACCTGATCCACCTGTGGACAATCCTTAATCTGATGCTCCGTGGATCCACACCTAAAACATCCATCGGTTTTCCTTCTGCACTCCCCATAATGCGCCTTCCCACAAGAAGGACATGATCGATTCTGGCCCGTCGGAGCACGAGCTGGCCCATCAGACCTAGGCCTTTTTCTGAAAATTTCCTGATGATCCCGATGGCCTAAAACTTCTCTTATTCTTACCCCGATCCTTATCCTTTTCTTGTCTTTCAGCCCGCTTCACCTCCTCAGCTATCTTAACCTTCTCCACCAAAACAGCAAAGTCTCTCTCTCGCTGCGGTGCTATCAAAACCCTTAACTCATTCCGCAGTCCATCCTCGAACCGTACACAACGTTCATATTCAGTTGCTACCATTCCTCGAACGTACACAACGTTCATATTCAGAAATGCCTTCCTCTGTGCATCCACATAGCTGGCCCCAACATACTTTCCTTGGAATGACTCCTTAAAGAAATCCCAATCAATCCGGTCTGCAGCAGTACCCTCCTTTACCGTGAGCCACCACTGGTAAGCCTCGTCTCGAAGAAGATACACCACCCCTTTCAACTTCTCCTCCATTGTGAAGTCTAGGTCATCCATTATGCGCTCACTTGCTTCTAGCCAATACTCCGCTGTGTTAGGGGCTACACCAGAAACACCCCTAAACATCTCCGCTCCATTGGCTCGGAGTCGTTCAGACACAGATTTTTTGGCTCCTGAACCCGTGCCTACCCCAGCAACTCTTTCTAGAACCCTTAACATAGCCTGAGATACCGCATCATCTTCGGGCGCCTGGTCCCGTAATTCTCCCTCCACAGCTGGCATATCCGGCATCTCGTTTCCTGACCCGTGGCCAGACCCTGCTGGCTCTGACACGGTCATCCTACCCCTACCACGACCTCGCGGTGGACGTCCACGACCCCTTGTACTCATTCTACCGATTCGCATTTATCTGATTAGAAATTTTATGAATTATTAGTTCTTTCCACTGATTAACCACGAACAGTCTTATGAACAGTAGTTTAAGAGTAGTTCTTTTGAATTCGCGATTATATCTACGGTTCAGTCTCAAGTTTGTATCTCCTAGTTCTAAGAAGCACATACATTCAATCATCAAACATCAACATACAAGTAGCATCCATGAACTTACATTCATCACCTAAGGGTATTTTCGTCATTTTATTACCTAGGGGTATTTTCGTAATTTATCCTACAAGGGTATTTTCGTAATTTTCCAAAATAGGGTTCCTTGGTGATTTTGTGAAAGAGGGTATTTTGGTACTTTTGTAATCTGGGGTATTTCGATAATTTTACAAATCAGGGATATTTTGGTCATTTATAAATCAGGGGTAATTTAGTAGTTTTACAAAATAGAATGGCTGGTCCCTTTCGGGTTTTAAATTATTAATTTTGGCCCGTCAACAAATCCTCGTGGCTAGGGTGAACAGTCACTACGCACTGTAAGATTCCAAATAAGAGGAGGTGAGTCACTAGGACTGCTTAAGTACCAGGCTCTTCCGGATCCAATCCTAGACATGCGCATGCCTGTTGCCACACCCTAGTCTTGCGACTCGTTCACGGGTTTGTTTAGTGAAATTAAGTCTTATGAGATGGAAGGAGTTGTTTCAGCTAAGCCTAGAGTCTATCAAGTTCTAATCTAGATAGTCTACGTCCCATAAAGCCCATCAAGCCCACATACTTATATACACATAGTGAGTCCAGAATACTTACCTGGCGGACTTGGGCCGGAGACGCAGGTGCCATGCTGAGAAAACCCTCATGTGTTATTTATAAACATGCATGTTTTCAAAACCCATCTTTAGAAAACGTTTTGAGCCCAAAACCCAAAGCCGAGTTTTGAATCGGGCTCTGATACAAATTTGTAACACCCCAAACTCAGCCCAAACACTACTACCGGATCTGGTATGTCACTAAGGAATTTTATAAAATTGTCACACTTTGGAAAACGAGTATCATGTTTAATCATTTTAACCGAAAAGACTTAGTAATTTAATATTTTGTATAAAATGTAAATTCAAATGATACCTTGGTGAATTAGGGAAAAAAAACTAAGTTGTTACATGCCTTAGCTTAATTTTAACATGAAATTTAAAAGTCTAATAATAAAAACCCAACTTGAAACCCAAAATAAATATAAGTCTAGTGGCCCATGGCCTTATTACATTGAAACTTCAAATCCTCTAAAAAAATATTAAAATAACTAAATAATGAAAAGTCCTTTGCTTTGAATCCAAATATTCTCTCGCATGGCCACCTTGCGCTCCTCTCCACCTCCCGGTCAGATGCACTAGGTGCTACACGAAAATGTTAAATAATAGGTTGAGTCGCGAGACTCGGTGTGCAACCCTCATGCACTATTAGATTTGGGCCTTAGCCCCACGTAGCGTAGAATAACATTAGTATATAACGAAAATTATGCAAGCCCAACCCAATCCTAGGTTTCCATCCGCTACACACCACCCTTACCGCGCTCACACCATTGGGGATTTCTACAATCAACCCACACCGCTACACACCATCGATGGCGATCGTGCTCGCTCATCGTCGAGATCATGGCCGTAGCCACTACAACAGTCATGGCAAAAAGCCACTACAACAGTCACGGCAAAAGCCGCTACAAGTGTCATGGCAAAAGCCGCTACAACAGAACACTTCCACTTTCTTCAAACCCAACCCCATGCAATCACAGAAATCGACATACTTATCACATATGTCATCTTAATAGGAACATTCACTTAGGAATGACAGAGATCACTAACCTGGTGATTCGCTTTTACCCTCCTTGGGTTTCAACCGTTATGCCGGGATTTCGACATTTTACAGAATATTTCAGATTAATAAACATATTTTTTTAAACAGGCAATCTAAATGGTGTGGATGTGTTACACACCTGATATCGCGTAGTTTTACACCCTTAGTCAATATCCTTACTATCTGGATCTACAACCCTTAGTCTGAAACCTTGCTCAAAAGCCGGAAGAACACGAAGATTTGGGCTCCCCTACATTCGGCCAAGGGTTAATAAATACCCGAATTTACACGTAAAAAAAAATTAATCGATCTCCTTACTTTGAAATCCCGAAAGTAATACGATTCGTGTGTTACTGAACTCTGACTTAGAGATCTATGCGATTGACTCCTCTTCAAATGCCGGAATGTCGAAAATAAGAGAAAACTCAAGGTCAGTTTCCCTATAGCCATTCGGCTAGAGTCTCTAAAAAAACCGGAAAGGATTGAAGCCATATGAATCGATACTTACCTTCAGTTTCCTTCGAGATTCAGCACAAGCAGATACCACAGAGAGGATTCGGCTTCTAGGAATGAAGATTCGGCTATGATGAGACTTCGAGAAATAGAGACTGAACTTTTGGAGATTTTGGCTATGGAAGGGAATAGGGGTGTAGTTTCGGCTTTTAGTGAATGAAAGAAAAGATGAACAAATGGGTAGGGAGAATTCGGCTGGCACTCAAAAGAAAATAGAAAAGAGAGGAGAGAAAATAAAATAATCAAAAGAGAGTTTCCCGAAAGAAAACCTCAAAATTTCTGCACTCTCACACTTAAACACTCAAATTAAATTTCCCACCTCAATAGGCATCCTACATTCGGCCAACACTAGCCTCCCGGATTAGCTCCTCATCTTTTCCTTATCCCTATCGTAACACCCTACCCAAAAGTGCCCTACATTCCACCACTACCTCCTTCCTTTATCACTTATTATCCACATATTAAAACATTAAAAATCCCTATTTTCTAGCCTTGATGCCGTCCCTCCTTGCTTCTCCCTAAGTGCCGAATTTGGCCCCAAAACTTGGGCTCCAAGCGACCACAAATTGGGCTTCTCCTTGCATATTGACGCCACCTAGAACTCCTTTCTTCTCTCAAGCGTCCCATGCTTCTTTGGGCCACAACCCAGTATGCCATTTAAACTACCAGAATTTATTTTAAGGCCTAAAGTGACTAAACGGAATATTTAATCAAGGCCTCAACCCAAACCTAAACCCAATTGCACCTCTAATTCTCAACTTAACACATTAAACATATCTACACATTAAACGCATAAGCCCAAAAGTTTAGGATGTTACAACCACGCTGGCTTTGGGTTTGCTCCCTACGGACCATTTTGGCGTGAGATGCGTAAGTTTACCGTGGTTCAACTTCTGCCTACCCATAAGTTAGCAAGGCTAAAGCATGTTAGGGTGTCAGAGGTGACTGGGTTGATGAAGGATTTGTACTCCTTTTGCAAGAAAAAGGAGCAGGCCATCTTAATGTGTGGAAAGCTTAAAGTTAAACATGATTCTAAGATTAGTTACAGGGAAGAGATATTTCTCTAATGCTGAGGGTGAAGACGTCAAGGAAGCGCATCTTGTGATGAAGGTTTACAAACAGTTCTCGTATTTGATGGGTGTTAATGCGATTTCAGAAGTAGTTCCGTTTCTGAAATGAATGGATAATTGGAGCTGGCAAGTCAAATCCATGAAGCATGCTTCCAAAGAGATGAACGCTCTTTTTGAAACTTGGATTGATGAACATCTAGTAAAGAGGGCTAAAGTTGGACCAAACGAGGACCAAGATTTCATCGATGTCATGCTGTCAGCAATAGGGGTAAGCAAAACTCGATTCGACTCGAAAAAATTGAAAAAAATTCGAATTTCGAGTTAAATGAATCGAGTTATTTGAGTTATTCGAGTCAACTCGATTTTTTTTTTCGAATTTCGAGTTCGAATCGAGTTGAGTTTTCGAATTCGAATAACTCGAATAATTCGAATAATTCGAATATCAAACTATAATATTTTACATTTTTACCCTAAACTCCCAAACCTTTTTACTTTTCCCTCAAAACTTTTACTCCTTCCCACTTTCCCCCCAAAACTTTTACTCCTTTTTACTCCCCTCCCATCCCAACCCCCCAATCTACTCAAAATCCATTTCCCACCAAAATTTTACTCTCCCATTTACTTTTTTCACAAAATTTTACTCCCAAAAACCCTCAAAACTTTTTATTTTCCCCCAAAATTTTTACTCCCTCTCACTTTTCCCCTAAAACTTTTACTCCCTTCCCATCTCACCTCCCATCTACCCCAAACCCATCTCCCCTCCAATTTTTTTTTTTTAATATTTTCTCTTCAAAATTTTACTCCCCCCTATTTACTTTCCCTCAAATTTTATTCTCCAAAACTTTTTATTTTTCCCCTAAACTTTTACTTCTCACCCTTTACTCTCAAATAAAAAATCAAAATTATCCAAAAAAAATCACTAAACATAAATAGTAATAAATTTATTTATATCTACTTTTTTTATTATTAAATTAAATTTCACATTTTATATTATTTATATTATTAAATTGTTTAGTCATATTGAATATTTATATTAAAATTGAATTATTAATTATGCCATAAAATATCCGTGTTAAAATTTTATATTGGTATCAATTTCACATTTTATCTTTAAAATAACTTTTATTAAAAATCACATTTTTACATTTAATATATTTTTTAATTCCAAAATACACAGTAACAAGAATCTGAAGATAATTGAAACAACTAAGCAAGCAAAGAAGCTAACACGTATATAAAAGATTAATAAATAAATTATTTGGTGATGAAAGTTAATAAAAAATTTGGTTAAGGTGGACAAATTTTATTACGATGGGTGACAATGGTTACAAGGACCCAAAATTATTTTTTAAAAATTTAACTCGAACAAATATATTCGATTCGATTCGATTCGAATTCCATCTCACTCGACTCGATTCGAGAAAATTTCAAATCAAATTAGGATGATAAAATATGATTCGTCAACTCGATTAACTCGAAATTTTTTTATTCGATTCGATTCGATTCGATCGAACGCTAACTCCTAGTCTGCAATGCAGGATGATATCATGTGCGGCCATACGCGCGAGAAGGTTATCTAGGCAACTGCAACGGTATGCTTTTGCGTTTTAATGTTTTCGTTAATTGGCTATCATTTATCAAGGCCTGTTATAAAATATCAATTCAATACTGAATTACATACATAGCCTTTAAATTCAAGTTGGTCCTCTCTACTAATTGTTTATTGGTTTTAGGTAATTGGATGTTTAACTCTTGTTTTTATTTTATTTTATTGGCTATTGTTTTGCCTAATGCTTCTTCCGAGTTTGTCAAATTTATTGTTATCCCACATTGGTTATATTCAAGCTGTGTCTCTTCACTAATTGTTAATTGATTGGGTAAACTACATTACTAATCATTAAAGTAAGGGTAAATTTTTGTTTTGTCACTTAATTAGAAAAATTATAATTTGGTCACTAAATAATTTAAAAGATCTCATTTAAGCCACTGAATTATTCAAAAGTTTTTTATTTAAGAAAAAGTTCTGTCAACGAGTTCCAAGCGACGATTTGACAATCGATACAGTGGACCAGTACCAATCATGAGTAGAAGAACATACCTTGGATCCAAGTCGATTTAACAATTAGTGTCGAAGATGGGAGAAAAAAGCTATTTGAATTTTAGTTTACTGATTCGTGATGTCCAAAAATATATCATGAAAAAACAATTAAACTGTAGAAGAGAAGTGGAAAGATAACTTTTGATTGGCGCAGGCATGACGAACAAAGAAAGCTATATAACATCGATTTTAACAATTCAGCGACTTAAATGAAAACTTTTAAATAATTTAATGACCAAATTGTAATTTTTTTTAATCTAGTGACTAATTGTGTAATTTAAAGGTAGTAGGATTTTTATTTATCAAAACATGTTTGAAAAATTATGAATCTGGATTTCATATATAAATTATCACACTGATCTCGATTTATGTCTTACTTATTTTAGACTTTAATCGCAGCAGCAAGTGACAGCACATCTGTAACAATGACATGGATTTTAGCCAACTCGATGAACAACAAACATGCCTTGAAGCGTGACAACAAGAACTAGACCTCGAAATCGGTCGAGATAGATGGGTGCAAGATTCTGATATCGAGAAATTGGTATATCTCAAGGCCATCATTAAGGAAACATTTCGTCTATATCCAGCAGCCCCTATATCAGTTCCTCACGAGGCAATGGAAGACTGTCGTGCTGGTGGCTACCACATCCCTAAGGGCACTCGTTTATTTGTTAACTTATGGAAGTTGCATCGAGACCCACGAGTGTGGTCGATCCCTGAGGAGTTTCAGCCTTAAAGATTTCTTACAAGTCATGAAAAAGTGGACATTTTGGGCCAAAATTTCGAGCTAATTCCATTCTGTTCCGGTGGACGGTCTTGCCCCGGGATGACTCTGGCATTGCAACTGACACACTTAACGATTGCTCGCCTGCTTCAAGGATTTGACTTAACTACACCTTTCAATGCCCCAGTAGATATGAGCGAAGGAACAGGTGCTGTCATGCCCAAGACAACTCTTCAACTTGTCCTTACTCCTCGCCTTCCTCGTCATCTTTATCGACTCGAAATGTAGCAGTGGTAATTCAATGATTAATGTAAATTTTGAATAAAAATGGCCACTGTTTGTCTGTTGACTTACAAATCTCTTTATTTTTAGCAGCTATGGTTTGAAAAATAAGCACATTTGGTTTGAAAATTAGATTGCTATAGTTGAGTGCAGCCTTTGATGACCAAGTCTATTTATATCTAATGAATAAAGTGTGCATTGAGTTTGGCAGCAAAGTTTACCTACTTTTTGCTCTCTTATTCTTCTTCTTTTTTTTTTTTTTTTTTTTCATCTTTGTGTGATTGAGATAAAATACAGCCATTTCGATCAACCAATGAAATTGTCATAAGGCCCAAGCAGATACGACTTGCAAGCATTGCTCCACCCCTACTAAAACCAAGCAATAAATCACCCTTAATCAGTTAATCTATTCTTACCACCCTCATCCCTGTCTCTCACTTTAGACCTCAAGTAATGGAATTCTCATATTCTGTAGCGGCAATTGCAGGGATTTTGGGATTGGTACTATTCTACAAACTATGGAGGCCGGGGACTCCAGGCGACCAAAGTAGGCACCTAGTGTTAGCCCCAGAACCTTCAGGAGCCTTGCCACTCATAGGGCACATGCTCCTCCTTCGCGGTCAACGAACCCTTGCTCATACCTGGGCTGCCATGGCTGATAAATATGGCCCTATCTTCACTTTCCGGCTTGGAGTGTTCCCTGCCCTTATAATTAGCAATCATAAAGCAGTGAAGGAGTGCTTCACTACCAACGACAGGGTATTAGCTAATCGTCCACGATCCAATGCGGGAATATATCTCGGCTACGATCATGCAGGCTTTGGCTTCGCTCCTTATGGAGAGTATTGGCGCCAGGTACGAAAACTAGCCATGGTTGAACTTCTCTCTACCCGTAGGCTTGAGACATTAAAGCACGTCCAAATCTCCGAGGTGAACGCATTTATCAAAGATTTGTACTTGTTTTGCATGTTAAACCAACAAAATACCAACCCAAAGTTGGTCATTAGTCAAAAACTTGAAGCCCTGACCTTGAATACGATCATGAGACTGATGGCAGGCAAGAGATATTTCTGGGACACCACCGATGGGGAAGATGATGAGGAAGCAGCACATGTGGCAAAAGTTATCAAAGATTTCATGTATGTTTCTGGACTTATATCTCCATCGGAAGTGGTACCGTTTCTAGGATGGATGGATTCCATGTTCATGGGACAAGTGAAATCCATGAAGCGTGTTGCAAGAGAAATAGATTCCATTGTTGGAGAATGGGTGGAGGAGCATAAACTAAAGAGGCTCAAGAGTGAAGCAAAACCAGACAACACTCCGGATTTCATCGACCTAATGCTATCTGCAATTGAGGAGGATTCCATGTTTGGCTACTCTCGAGAAACAATTATCAAGGCTAATGTAATGGTAATATTCTTTATTTCTACTCTTTGGACTCAAAACCAGACCCTTCTCCGCCATACTACCTTCATTTTCCTTAACTTTCCCAGTTTGACTTGGTCTTTCGAGTGGATTTCAGCATAGGATTTGCACCATACAATTGTAAACAAGAAAATGACATTTCAGCTAACCCTTATTACTGTCAAGATTAAGCAGTTGAAAATTGGATGTTATTTACAAAGTTCAAAGGATGTACATTATGGCATTAGCTAGACATTTTAAAAATATCCCTTTGATGTAGTATTTACATTCAACCAGCTAAGTTGTCGAAATTTTTATTTTCTGGTGTAGAATTTATTCTTAGCAGGCTCAGACACAACATCCATTACATTGACATGGATATTGTCAAACTTGATGAACAACAGACATGCCTTAAAGTGTGCTCAAGAGGAGCTAGACCTCAAGGTTGGCAGGGACAAATGGGTTCAAGACTCTGATATTGAGAAACTAGTCTATCTCCAGGCTGTTGTCAAGGAAACATTGCGGCTATACCCACCAGGACCGATATCAGTTCCCCATGAGGCAAGTGAAGATTGTAGCATCGGTGGCTACCACGTTGGGAAGGGCACTCGTGTGATTGTGAACCTGTGGAAATTGCATCGGGACCCTCAGGTTTGGTCAAATCCTGATGTGTTTGAACCAGAAAGGTTTCTTACAAGCCATGCAGATGTAGATGTTCTGGGACAACATTTTGAGCTGATCCCATTTGGGTCTGGGCGACGATCTTGTCCAGGGATCACATTGGCATTGCAAATGACACACTTGACCATTGCCAGCATACTACAGGGGTTCGAGTTATCCACACCTTTTGGTGAGACAGTGGATATGAGTGAAGGGTTAGGCATTACCATGCCCAAGGCTACCCCACTTGAAGTTATCCTCAGTCCACGCCTTCCTTCTGCAATGTATCTGCACAGCACTTAATCTTATAGATGACTGATAACTACGTAGGTTAGATAGCTCTCCTACTTATTTAGAGCCTCTTTTAGGCTCTAATAATGGAACTTCTTTACCATGTTTATAGCAGTTAGAATTGTATGAAAGTTAAATTTCCAGTTTTGAATGGGTATCTCTAGGCCTGTTCCCCTGCGTTGAATGATATACTGAACCAACAGTTGGAAAGGAATAATGAAACAATATATACTGTATTTTAGACTACTAACAACTTGGAACATTATGATTACAGAATAATTTAACAGTTGGATATCAGCTTAATAATTTTAATTGCAACACCTGTATGAACAAACTAAAAGCAAGCATTCTAAAATTAATATAACTATGCTATGCTACGCTACACTGGAGTACAGTAGAGGCTAATTTCCTTCCACGCAGAATAACAATAGTTTGCTTAAGGTGAGATTGAACTTCTTGTTAAACAAGCTCTTTTGTAGCTTGTGATCCTTTTTTTTATTATTTAGACACCGAAATTGCAGGCTTGGACGAACTCCAAATCAAAGTCAACATACTTACTCCAAAGAGGCTTGAACTGATTCATGGCAATATCTAGCCACGGCTTCATATTCCCATTGAAGTGCACCACCGCGGCATTGCGGATCTCATCCATGCTAATGCTTGGATTATAGCCGAGTCCAAGAACATGCCATGACTTGTCTAACGGTTTCGTCGTGGAGTAAAATGTGATCAAACCAGGGGGCAATGTTCCCAATTTCCATAGAGTCCTATTCTCATTCTGCAAGCAAAACCAAGGGAATATGAAGCCAATTAGTCATAACCTCATCTACTATGGCCCATTAATAGTAGTGATAAAAACAAAACAACATCATCAAAGTATTAAAACCAGAAGCTGCTAGCATTTCCACATTAAATTTTGGCGTATTAATAGCTGCTATAGCAGTTTCAACAAAGTCAAAATAATGTACTTTAGTTCAGCAACGGTTTACTCAAGCTAGACTATGGAACAAGCTGCATTATCTAATAGCATAAATCAAGCACCAAAAGTAGCATGAGAGACGCTACAAGGCATAATAAAGCAATCAGAAAAACAAAAGAGTGTCGCTCGAAGCTTACCAGATTCTGCCAGTAATGATACTCCTCAGTACACTTTTCCCTCCTCCAAGCATCCAAATCAAAGAAATTCATGCCATAAGCCCAAGCACAGGCTTTGGGGTTAAACTTTTGCTTAATCAATGGATGCGAGAAATTCATATACTGTGCATACCGATGGAAAGACCCAAAACAAGTCTCTACTGCCCCATTCACTTTCCCATCCATATCAATCTTCCACAAGCCAGTCAAATCCTTCTGCACCACAATATCATCATCCAAAAACAATATCCTATGCAACTTGGGGTACATCTCCGGTAAATAAAACCTCAAATGATTCAAGATTGATAAATACTTGGGGTTCCTAAACTTCATGTTAGTCGTATCTTTCGTGGCATTCTCAAGCGTGTTCTCAAAATAAAACTTCTGCAGATTAGCCGATTCTAACTGTCTTAACACTGGAACATAGGATGAATTCAAAAACTTATAATCCTCTACCGCCTTCACTTCAATATGAGCTCCATTATAATCTTTCAATTTGAACATAACCTGCATTGCCCCAAGATTCATCTTGTCCGTCACCACATGGAAAACATGTTTCCATGGCTCTTTCGCGTTCTTCGTGGCTGAATTCACCACCACGGATGCAGCAAGAACGTTATCAGAAAAGATAGCGTAATGGTAAAGCTTCGGATCCTCGAATTCCGGAGGCATTGGTTTCCCTTCATCTGTATATTTGTCCGGATGCGAGATTCGTTCCTCCATCAACCTCATTGCCAAACAATGTAAGCTTTTTGGGATCGATTTAGCGGCGATAAGGCTGGAAAATGCGCCTTGCTTTTTGGCTTTGGTCAGTTGCTCGTTGACAGCAAAGATGGTGTCTTTTAGTTTCTGGATCTTCAATTGGTTATCGAAAGATTCCTTGGCTTCCGAGATCATTTGGCGCGTGGCTTTGATTCGCTCTTTGACTTCTTTCTCGAAATGTCGTAGCAAGGGCTCGTCGATGGAGAGCGAATCGGTTTCGAAGAGAGCCCGATAGGATGGTTTACTAATGAGATCCGAGTAGTTTTGAGATAGATCAGCGAAAACCCTAACGAGCTTCGAGTTTTCGAGCTTTAGCTTTCGAGCGTAGGAGGCGTAGGCGAGGACAAGAGAGCGGTGGTCGTCGGCTTGTTTCCGGATCTGATCCAGCCGGGGCTTGAGCGGATCGGATTTGAGTGCCAAAACGGACCTCCTTGTGGATCCAATTCCAGTGGAGAAACCCTATAAACACCAAAAGAAAAAGAAGAAAAAACAACGTCGTTCAATCAGTCACCTGGAAATGTGCATTTCTCATCTTTTAATTGATCTTAGAATCGAAAAAGAGTGAAATTAAATGTCGAGTCAATAAAGTTAGTTAGTTAGGACTTACAAAGTTGGTTTGGAGATGAGGAGAATGAGAGTGAGAAGTGAAGAAAAAAGAAAGAAGAAAGAAGAAACAGAGTGCAACAGTAATGGCAGAAGCCAATAATCTAACAGTAAAGCCAAAACCTCCAAACATTGGGCCTCCGCCGCCGACGCCGATTCTTGATGTACGGTGGTGATTTGCCATCTTTCAAATCAATCACCGGCGCATCGAAATGAAAAACAGAAACAAAAGGATAATGATAAGGAGAGTTGAGAGGATAACGAATTTGGTGTCGATGGTATGGCAGTGGCAGTCGCTCACTTTTTAATTGTTTGTGAGTGTGAGTGTGAGTGTGAGTGTGTTTTTCTTTTCTTTTTACATAGATGCAGAGAGAGAGATCAATTAGGAAATGTATGGGGGGAGATCAACGGCTGTGATTTCGTTTAGTTAATTTGAGTGATAGCTGCCACTTGGAATCTGGCTAGCAGGAAACGCGGAATCCCGTCTGACTGTCACTCCCTAATTTTTTTTATTTACTTATCAATTTCAATTGCTTATTAGATTTTTCGTGTTTCTTAATAAAGGGTAAATCAGCTCAATTTGAAATGGAATCTGGGAAGGGTGATACAGCTTCACTGGGAGACAATTGGTAGGAAGGAGATCCGCAAAAAAGGTTAGGCGGAGGCCGGAGGATCCATCGGATCCGGACAATCCTATTGTTAATGACAAAAGTATGAAACTGATCTCGAATGATGTTCAAACGATGTCATGGAAAAATAAGCTTTTAGGTACCACAGTTGAAAGGATTAATTTGTAGAATGAAGAAGACTTCGAGTTACTCGAGGGTGATGCAAAAAAAGAGATCATTGATGGCATCCCTTCCATCACTTTCTCCGAACGAGTTCATCAATTTATTGCCAAGTGCATGGTCCGGACTATGGTCGTCAAATTGCTGGGAAGGAAAATTTCATACATTACCATGACCAATAGATTGTAAGCTATCTCGAAAACTAAGTAGTCATTACAAGTTATTGACTTAGAGAACTATTATTTTTCGGTTAATTTTCAGGATGATGATGAATACTTGCATGCGGTGTCGGGAGTGCCTTGGACAATTTTTGGCTAATATCTCACCGTAAGGCCGTGGACACCTTCGTTCACAACAGATCAAGATTTTCCCACTAGTTTGCTGGTTTGGATCAAATTGCTTCGGCTGCTAGAGGGCATGTACACGAGAAGCCTTCTAAAATTCATTGGAAGCACAATTGGCCCGGTTGCAAAGATAGACCGCAATACCGAAAATAAGTCTATGGGGTAGTTTGTGAGACTTGTGGTTTATATTGACCTTAGGAATTCGCTCGTTTCAAAATTGCAAATGGACGAAAAAGTTCAACGCGTGGAATATGAATCTATGTCTTTGGTGTGCTTCGGGTGTGGGAGATTCAGACACTCTCGTGATGCATGTCTACATAGGTTTGAGAAAGGAGAAACAACTGAAGGAGTTACAACTGAGAATCTTGACAATGATACAGTGGCTCAAGGAGGGGTTGCAGATAGGAGCTCCGACAAAGATGCTACAACACATGGTAGTGACAAAGGGGATCAATTTGGGCCATGGATGCTGGTGGAACGCAAATCACGACGGAGACCCTTGATGGTGACAAAGGCAACTGTCGACAACATTGATGCAGGGGCCGGAGGATCAAGGTTCAGCGTTCTAAGAAAAAATTACGATGAGGTCGAAGGGATCAAATCTACTACTTTAAATGGTACCACTGGACTTAAGGGATGTAACATCCTGAATTTTTGGGCCTGTGCATTTTGGTGTGTTATATGTTAATGTGTTAATTTAAGTATTAGAGGTGCAAATTGGGCTCGGGAATGGGCCGAGATCTTGGCTAAATATTTTGTTTAGGGACTATGGGGTTTAAATAAAATATTGAGAGTGAAATAGACATAATGGGCTTGTAGCCCAGTGGCAAAATGGCGCCACTAAGAGGGAAGGGAGTTGGCGTCAATAGGCAAGGGGAGAGGCCCAATTTGTGGCCGTTTGGAGCTCATGTTTTTGGGCCAAATTTGACACTTATAAGGAGGAGTAGGTTGGACGGCAACAAGGCTATTATTTAGGGATTTTATTGTTTTAATATGTGGATAATTCACGGTGATAAAGGAGGGAAGAGTTGGAGATAATTAAGCCTCTTTTGGATGGGTGTTTTGATAGGGATAAGGGATAGGATGAGGATCTATCAAGAAGGCTAGTGTTGGTAGAAAATCAAACACGGGAGAGGGGAAAATCAGGTTGAGTATAGGCTAAAGGTGTGCCAAAATTTCTATAAATAGGGGGGGATAGCTCATCAATTCCTAACATTTGAACCCTACCCTTTTCTTCTCTTCCCATGCTAAAATCCTCGCTCCCTCTACAATTTCTTTTCTTTAATTTCTTCAAAAGCCAGAAACCTCTCCCTTCACTTTCTTTTCCATTCTTTTCCTCTTGTGCTGATTTCTCTAAAAAGCCGAATTCTCCCTACCCATTTTGTTCATCTCTTCTTCCATTCATTAAGAACCGAAACCCTTTGAAGCCTTATCAGTTGACGAAATCCTTTCCATTCTTTTTCTTCCTAGCCGAAATCTCCAAGCTTCTCTCTTGATTTCTTTTCTTCTTTTCTTTTTCTAGAAACTGAAACTCTTCACTTAGTTCTTCTAAAAGCCGAAAACGCATCAGCCTTCTTTTGTTCATACTTTTTCGGGATTTTCTTAAAAGCCGAAATTCTTATATCTCTTCTCTGGTGGTTGCCGAATCTTCCTTCAAAGGGTAGCCGAAATCTTCTGAAGTGGTAAGTGTCGATTATGTTATTCTTTCAATCTTTTCCGGCTTTTGGAGACCATAGCCGAATGGCTAGATGGTTGACTAACCTCATATTATCTTTCATGGGCGACATTCCGGGATTTGAAGGAGATCTAATCGCCTAGGTAGCACACAAATCATACTACTTCCGAGATTTAATCGATCTAGGTAAGGAGATCTGTTAATCTAAAAGTATAGATTCGGGTAAACACTAACCCTTGGCCGAATATAGGAGAGGCCTTATATTCGCGTTTTTCCGGCTTTTGAGCAAAGTTGTAGACAGAGGGCAGTAGATCCGATTAGCGAGGGTATCGACATAGAGGGTAGTCTTACGCATTAATCAGGTGTGTAACACTCTCACACCATTTAGATTGCTTGATTAGTATACATACAAACTGTTATATTCTGTATATTACATTAAATCTTTGAAATCTGAGACATGGTGTTGAAAACCCGAGAAGGGTAAAGGCGAATCACCAGGTTAGTGATCTCTGTCATTCTAAAGTGAATGTTTCTGCTGAGAAGATATTCTTTATATGTATGCCAATTTCTATGTATGCATGGGGTTGGGTGATTGATGAAAGGGAAGTGTTACTGTTGTAGTGGCTTTTGCCATGATGCATTGTAGTGGCTTTCGCCATGACTCATTGTATTGGCTTTTGCCATGATCTATTGTAGTGGCTATTGCCATGATCGGCGATGAGCGACTATCTGCGGCATGACGCCATTGATGGTGTGTAGCGGTGTGGGTTGATTGTAGAAATCCCCAATGGTGTGATTGGCGGTAAGGGTGGTGTGTAGCGGATGGAAACCTAGGATTGGGTTGGGCTTTGTATATTTTACGATATATTATACTCTGTTATACATTACGTGGGGCTAAGGCCCAATCTGATGGTGCACGAGGGTTGCACACTGAGTCTCGCGACTCACCCTATTATTTAACATCTTTCGTAGTAGCACCTAGTGCATCGGGCCGGGTTGGAGAGGAGCGCAAAGGTGGCCATGCGAGGATTATTTTGATTCACAAAAAGACTTTATTAGTTTAATTATTTTTAATATTTTTAATTAGTTGGTTTATATTTTATTGTAATAAGGCCACCGGTTATTATAATTCTTTTATGTTTTCTTTTGGGTTCTCGGGTTTTTGGACATCTAAAATCCTACGTAAAAGGTTAAACTAAGGCATGTACTGAAATGATAAAAATCAAAGGAAAATTCCAGTTTTATATTCATTAAGGCATTAAATAAAATTTATTTCTTCTACAATTTATCAACCTATTAAGTTTTTCCCGTATAAACGCCAAAACTATGTTTTTAAAACAAAACAAAACGCGACATGTATTATAAAGTCTTCTTAGTGACATGCCAGATCCGGTCGTGGTATTTGGGCTGGGTTTGGGGTGTTACAAGGGATCTAATGGGGCAATTTTGGGGAAGGTTTTGCTAGCTAAGGGGAAACTATTGTCTAACCTCCAAATCAAATATAAAGTGTTGAAGAAAAGATCATCAAAGAACAAAGGTAAAGCTATTATTTTAGTGAATGGGCCGAAAACCAATTCAAATGTTTTAAAGCCAGTTAACAACCAAGGGTCCTCATCTGGGTCAACAGATAACCCATTCGATGATTGATCAAAAATGGGTCTGAAAAATTTGAATAATGGTTCTGTTCTAATCAGATTTCAAGCTGTTAGCCATGATTTAGGCAAAGGAGAAATATGTTCGTAAGGTTAATGAAAAATAAAGGGATTTCTTTGGGAAAGGGAGAGATAGAACGATTTCCCAACACGGTCTTGAAGGGAGACAATGGGGAGGTGTTCAGTGAGCGGCCAACGGCTAAGATAGAAGGGTTAAGCGCTGATATGGGGAAAATACCAAGGGGTATACCGGAGGGGGAGTTATCTGCTCTTCCGATCGACCGAGCTATTGATGTCTTAATTAGGGGCTTATGTCAGAAGGTTGAGAATGACACATCTATGGTGGGTGGAATCTCGATGTTACAAGGGTCGGATAACGAAACTCTAGTTGATGCTAATTCGGCATGAATCCTAGTTAGTGTCTATAGTAGCCTTTTGTTAATTATGCTAATGTTTCCTAATTTTCGTGCCTTATTTTCGAACTGCCAAGGGTGTGGTCATCCTCGGTTTCGTAATTTTTTGAATGAGTGCAGAAAAGAATTTCGGCTGAGTCTTGTTGCTCTTTTCAAAACAAGAATCAGTGGTAGTAAGGCTGATTCGATCATTACAAAATTGAGATTCAATAATTCTTTTAGGGTTGAAGCTACAGGGTTTGCAAGAGGAATTTGGGTTTTATGGAATGATGAGACTGAAGTCGATGTACTGAGGGTTCACCCTCAAATTATGCATATGCGGATATGGGATACTCAAGGCCAAATGCCTTTCTTGTGCACTGCGGTTTATGGTAGCCCACAAAGGAGCATGAGGGAATATCTATGGGATGAGCTGGAAATGGTAGCCATCAATGTTGTGGAGCCATGGTTGATGGCGGGAGATTTTAACGTCATTTTGAGGTACAGTGAACGACAAGGTGGGATTGAATCTCGTAATATAGGTTGTAGTCGGTTCAACTCTTTCGTTTTTCGTCTTAGCTTAAATTATTTGGGTTTTCAAGGTCCCATGTTCACTTGGAATAGGGGTAATCTTTTCAACAGATTGGATCGTTCCTTGTGTAATGGTAGATGGCAAACTATCGTTCCCAATACTTCTATCCAGCATCTTCACATGTTGAAATCGGACCATCGGCCATTGTTAGTGACTGTTAATCCGACTAGTGGGAGGAGGGGTGAGGCCCTTTAGATTTCTTGCTAGCTGGCCAACACATGCTAAGTTTCGTGACATTGTTGCCAAATCTTAGAGAGCAGAATGTAATATTGTTGAGAACTTGAGTAGTTTTATTAGTTTAGCTCATGATTGGAACAAGACTATTTTTGGGAATATATTTATAAGGGAAATAAGAACTGTGAGGGAGCTAGAACGTATTCAAGGAGCCTTAGAGCATTGTAATTCTACACGATTAAGGGTGAGAGAAAAAGAGATACGACTTGAAATTGAAAACATCTTGAGCCAAGAAGAATTGTTATGGGTACAGAAATCGAGATGTGATTGGCTTTCTGATGGTGACTGCAACACTTGCTTCTTCCATAGTCGAACATTGAAATAGCGAAAAATGAAAAAAATTGATGCTTTGAAAATAGATGAAATTGGATGGTGTTATTATGCTGAGTTTTTAGAAAAACCATGCTATTGAACACTTTTCGAATCTATACACTATTGATAACTACTCAATTGGGGAGTTTCCTATCAAGGGGTATTTTTTGAAATTCGATAATGATATTATGGAAGGCCTCAATGCTGGGATTAGTATAGAGGAAGTTCTTCAAGCTATTTTCAGCATGGCTCCTCTTAAGGCACCAAGAGTAGATGGGATTCATGCCAAATTATATCAAGCACATTGGGACATACTAGGCAGAAGTCTATTCAAACACTTCTGGTTCTCACCCCCAAGAGTAGTGATGCGGACTCTATAAGTTAATATCATCCTATTAGTCTTTGCACTATTCTATATAAGATCATTATGAAAACAATTGTGATTCGTCTTTGTCGGGTTATGCAAATGGTGGTGAAACAGAATCATTCTGTAACACCCCATACCTGAGTCCGAGGCTTAGACCGGATACGAGATATTACTATGCTTTAACTTGATTAATCATGTACTTACGGGCTGTAAAATTTTGTTCCGAATTAAAAACTTTTCTTTCTCAGTCTAATCATACATTTCATGGGCCTACGAGGCCTTATACGCGTATATAAAAACTTTTGGAACTTGATCGGAAACTTTTCTTTAAAGCAGAGGTCACACGCCCATGTGGTTTGGGACACGCCCGTGCACCCCTTTACACGCCTATGCCTTCCGACCGTGGTCGACACTGACTAATTACACATGGCCTGGACACGCCCGTGGACTTAGACAGTGTACTATACCTTGATATACTGACTTATTGCACTGCAGTAGGGCTGCGCCCATGTTCTAACAGTGTGTCATGCACGGCTTTAACACACGGCCGTGGGATTAACCCGTGGCCTATTCGACTTATGAGACTAAGGTGCAGTTCACATACGCGGCCTAGACACACGCCTTGTGTGTCTAACCGTGTAGGCACTTAGAAGCTATCTACCAAGCCTTTTCTTACTCTCAATTGCATACATTCATATACTTCTTCAAAACATTCTCAAAACATCAATTGAAACACATAAATTATCAAGTTTGGTTCATGAAAATAAAGTTTTCCTCTCATACACTTGGGAGAATTGTTCCCACAACATTTACAACAACTTAAACCATCATAAATGGCTATACACAACCATACTATGAATACTCTTTGGCCAACAACATTTGGCTACCACAATTAGACTTCATCAACTTTAAACGAATCCCTATACATGCCATGACTCTTAAGGACTTGATACACCTCATATCGTGTGTGCCTTTCGATAGTGTGAAAACATCTCCGTGGTCTCAACCCGAGCTAAGTAATAAAACCTATAAGAGATGAGAAAAGTAAAGGAGTAAGCAATAATGCTTTTCATCTGTATAATTTGACAAATATTGATATTCACTGAATATACATAACCCCAAGGCAATATGTTGAGTTTTTCTCATCAACTCATGGTTACTTACTCAACCATTCTTGAAACTTACTCATTCAATATCTTACCACATTCTTACCATATCACAAGCCAATTCGCTCGTTTAATTAGCATACGTTCCTGTACTGATCGTCACAAGATCATATATAACAACACATCAAGCATTTTCAATAAGCCGCTCATGCTACTAATATCTCGGTGGTTTCGCACTTAGCCCACCATTGAATCTCTAATAGGGAGGTATCGCATATAGCCCACCAATCATTTATAAGTGATGGTATCACACATAGCCCATCGATCAATAATCAATAAGGTGATATCGCACATAGCTTACCGTTATTTACATTCATGGATAATAATTCACAAGTATATCTCCATTTCAAATGTTCATTCAAGAACATTCTCATATGTTCCCATTTTTACTTAACTTTCTACGATACTCGTTCTCATTCACACAGTGCATCAAATACACATACCCCACTAGGGGTTCATCATTTATTGAATTCATCTCAATTCAATTCTACACATACTTGTGCTACACATGGTACAACCACATACATTCACATATACATTGAATCATTCGAATTGTTAAATAACTCTCTTGAATCTCATGCACGTAGTTCTCGTTGTCACTCTACCCCAATTGGGTTTTACATACTCTAACATATCGATGCTATGTCCCTGACATGGTCTTATACGAGTTCTTACACTGAGGCCATATCCAAATATGGTCTTACTCGAGCCTTTAACCATCGTCCTATCGTGCTATACACCTTTCCCTTTACTCTAAATTCAATTCCATTGACATCTCATCAAGAGACATTTCATACATTTATACAATAATATACATTCCATACAACATTGGAATACTAAATAAGCTCATACATAATTTCAACATTTGCACATGAACTTACCTCGATGTCGAAAGAGCCGAAAAGGACTTTTTGCCCACATTTCTCTTTTCATCCGTTCTAGGTCCGAAACTCATTTTATTTGATCTAGAACAATGAAATTTACTCATTTAATCACTTAATGGTCGTATTACAACATAATCTCTACTTAGGCAAAAATGACCATTTTGCCCCTATACTATGGCAAAATTACGAATTTGCCCCTAGGCTCGTAAATAAATTTTCATCACATTTTCTTGTTAAAAAAGCCTAGATGAACATTTAATCCTCTTACAACTATTCTCAATTCCATCAATTTCATGCCTTAATGAACAAATTACAACTTTTGCATTTTAGTCCCAATTAGGTGTTTTCATGACAACACCTTTCACAAAAGTTGTTTCTCATCATCCTATCATTCATTTTCTTTCATAAAAACTCATCAAACAACATAAAATCTCTCATGGCAAGTCCCTAGACTTTCAACCATATTGCAAACTAGTCCCCTCTTTAGAAAGCTTAAGCTTTAGGGGTCTCAAAAGTACAAAAATTAACATCTAAAGCCATCAAAATCACTTACTTGAGTGAAGAGAAGCTTGCTGAAATTTTCAAGCTTTCAAAGCCCTCCCATGGCTGATATTTTCGGTTGAAAGAGAAGAAATAAAAAGATGATAGCTTTTTGGCTTATTTTATCTTATTTTATTTCTTTTTTAAACACCTAACATGACCACATTTAATGTTCTTGTCCCCTTAGCTTACTATGGCCGGCCAACTCACTTAGACAAGGCCAAATTGCTCATTTGGGACCTCCAATTACTAAGCCATAGATATTTGGTACCTTTAGCCTATAGAATGGAACTTTCGCACTCTATGCGATTTAGTCCTTTTTCACAATTTAGCTAGAAATCGCTAAAATTAAGGCACCAAAATTTTCATGCATCCTCATAAACATGTTATAACTCATAACATAACATGAAAATAATTTTCTCTAACCTCGAATTAGTGATTCTGAGATCACTGTTCCGACTAGCCCCTAAATCAGGCTGTTACAATTCTCCCCCCTTAGGGATTTTCGTCCTCGAAAATCTTATCAGGAGGGTTAGCTACCAACATTCTTAAAATGTTTCCATCTAATCTTCAAAATCGCAAATCCACTTATCCTCAAATTCCTCTTGCCGATAACTCTTAAGATGTGATACATAAGATCGAAACATAACTTGAGACCTAGGTTATTCTTCATCTGGGGTTATACTATATCTAGTAATCCACTAATTTGGAACTCCGTACTTGCTCAAATGATCGTTCGGATCTTCACTGGTTGATTCACTACAATTCGAATGACATCCCCTTCTTAGGGAATCTTGTCGAACTGAATTTGAAATCTATAAGGTTTTACCTCACTTTCTCATTAAAGCATTCACCAACTGTAATAGTCTTGACTTATACGCTTTGAAATCTCAGCTTTTAGTGGTCAACTATTTCTGACCATAATCTCAATCATATCGTGAAATGTACTCTATTGTCAAAACATTTATGCACATAATCAGTACTTTCTTTTTCTTGCATTAGTAGATATGCTACCACTGAATCTCATACCAAAACTTCGTATAAGTTACGGATTTATCATCATTCAAATCCTATCTCGAGGAATCATCGACAACGAGAAAACTTATACGACTTGTATTTTATCATCTCATTAAACTCATTCGTGAGCTTATTTAAAATACCACTTACTATCTCATTTACGAACCCTTTTGTTACGAAAGAAAGCTCGCTCTTGTCATTAACTTTCTTTGGCCCGGGATATTACCAGCTAAGATCAAGCTGAGTAACTAGCTCGCATTGCTTAACATGGATCTCTCGTAACATCTAACTTACAACAAGGACACGAAGTGATCGTCTGGGATCACTAACACATCAACTCTTTCTCTCGATTGATGATTTCAATTACTAGAACTTTCAAATAAATAGTTCTTTTTTTATAGCTTTCGACTCAACTATCATGGTTTGAACATTCAGATGAGCATAACCTTGTATCATGCTCCCTACTCACGTACACACAATTTTATTCTCTTTATTGATTCATGCGTGAATATACACAAAACTTGAATCATATCTCAATACATTAATCTACTCTTTTCTCCACACAGAGAACATATTTCTAGCACACTCTCATCTGAGTTTCTCCTGCTATACTAATCTAAAACCTTTACTAACATCATATCTCATGATAGCAGGGGCATTTAGGTCGAATTCATTAACTCTATTTGGCTTACTCGAAACTCATCATACAACGTGAAACTTGTGATTTCACTTCTTATACTAGAATCATCACCAACTTCCTACTCATAGTACCCGAATAGGGTTACAAAGAGATAAAGAAATGTCGATTTCAGTTAACTAAATCGACAACCATTTTGTCTGATTTTCACTATCAGCTAACATTCTCACATAGTTACAGTTTATGAAAAGAACAACCACAACCGCTTTGAAAGGCAACAGATAGTAGTACACAATACTCAAGGGGATTATTATAATCCATCTATGGCATCAACTAACCATGCACAATCTACAGGCTTCAAGCCAAATTACTCAAAGTTGCCATTTATTTAGCACATATCGTGCCACACATCGCACCTGATTCTCCGTGATTCATTCACGAATATCTGTATTCACTCCTTCACATGACTTTAGTACTAGTCTCATTTCTATTTCTAACTCATCTACCTGTCCCTTCGATCACTAGGGATAATCAAAGATGTATATTCATCGTCATACATATAGGTACGACACCAATGTCACATCTCCAAGGTGGTCTCATATGGAGTCACCTCTAAATGCCAATGCCATTTCCCAGATAAGGTCTTATATGGGCTTCCACATCAAGTATCGATGCCATATTCTGAATATGGTCTTATACGGAATTATAACTTGGTGCCGAGGCCATGCTTCGAACATGGTCTTATACGGGACCTTATCTATTTCATATCTCAATGATAGCCTTTTCATTATAGTCTCCCAGGACTTCAACCTCATATTCAACAGCAATTATTCTATCTAGTAGAGTATCATGCATCAATGTGATACAAAGCATTCTCAAAATGCTAACATAAATACTATATTAATCACATACAAACTTACTCAATTTGTCTCTCATAACATTTCATCATAATTCAATAGTGGTAAGGAGGGTGAGGTCACAGAGCCTCTTAACTTGACCCTCGTGACTACATACATATGATTTAATATTCATCATCAATGAAATATCATCATAGTCACATAACTCATCTCAAGTGAGTTTTCACGTTTATCACATTACAATTATCTCTATCACTCATACTTTAGAGCTGTGACTTTAATAACTCAAGTTTCACATTAATATTTACTCGAGTACTTAGTAACACCCCATACATGAGTCAGAGGCTTAGACCAGATACGAGATATTACTATGCTTTAACTTGCTTAATCATGCACTTACGGGCTGTAATATTTTGTTCCGAATTAAAAACTTTTCTTTCTCAGTCTAATCATACATTTCATGGGCCTACGAGGCCTTATACGCGTATATAAAAACTTTCAGAACTTGATCGGAAACTTTTCTTTAAAGCAGAGGTCACACGCCCATGTAGTTTGGGACACGCCCGTGCACCCCTTTACACGCCCATGCCTTCCGACCGTGGTCGACACTGACTAATTACACACGGCCTGGACACGCCCGTGGACTTAGACCGTGTACTATACCTTGATATACTGACTTATTGCACACGGCCGGAGCACACGCCCATGTTCTAACTGTGTGTCATGCACGGCTTCAACATACGCCCGTGGGATTAACCCGTGGCCTATTCTGATTTATGAGACTAAGGTGCAGGTTACACACGGCCTAGACACACGCCCGTGTGCCTAACCGTGTAGGCACTTAAAAGCTATCTACCAAGCCTTTTCTTACTCTCAATTGCATACATTCATATACTTCTTCAAAACATTCTCAAAACATCAATTCAAACACATAAATTAACACATTTGGTTCATGAAAATAAATTTTTCCTCTCATACACTTGGGAAAATTATTCCCACAACATTTACAACAACTTAAACCATCATAAATGGCTATACACAACCATACTATGAATACTCTTTGGCCAACAACATTTGGCTACCACAATTAGACTTCATTAACTTTAAACGAATCCCTATACATGCCATGACTCTTAAGGACTTGATACCTCATATCGTGTGTCTGCTCGATAGTGTGAAAACATATCCGGCGGTCTCCAACCTGAGCTAAGTAATAAAACCTATAAGAGATGAGAAAAGTAAAGGAGTAAGCAATAATGCTTAGTAAGTTCATCTGTATAATTTGACAAATATTGATATTCACTGAATATACATAACCCCTAGGCAATATGTTGAGTTTTTCTCATCAACTCATGGTTACTTACTCAACCATTCTTGAAACTTACTCATTCAATATCTTACCACATTCTTACCATATCACAAGCCAATTCGCTCATTTAATTAGCATACGTTCCTGCACTGATCGTCACAAGATCATATATAACAACACATCAAGCATTTTCAATAAGCCGCTCATGCTACTAATATCTCGGTAGTTTCGCACTTAGCCCACCATTAAATCTCTAATAGGGAGGTATCGCATATAGCCCACCAATCATTTATAAGTGATGGTATCACACATAGCCCATCGATCAATAATCAATAAGGTGATATCGCACATAGCTTACCGTTATTTACATTCATGGATAATAATTCACAAGTATATCTCCATTTCAAATGTTCATTCAAGAACATCCTCATATGTTCCCATTTTTACTTAACTTTCTACGATACTCGTTCTCATTCACACAGTGCATCAAATACACATACCCCACTAGGGGTTCATCATTTATTGAATTCATCTCAATTCAATTCTACACATACTTGTGCTACTCATGGTACAACCACATACATTCACATATACATTGAATCATTCGAATTGTTAAATAACTCTCTTGAGTCTCATGCACATAGTTCTCGTTGTCACTCTACCCCAATTGGGTTTTACATACTCTAACATATCGATGCCATGTCCCTGAAATGGTCTTATAGGAGTTCTTACACCGAGGCCATATCCAAATATGGTCTTACTCGAGCCTTTAACCATCGTCCTATCGTGCTATACACCTTTCCCTTTACTCTAAATTCAATTCCATTGACATCTCATCAAGAGACATTTCATACATTTATATAATAATATACATTCCATACAACATTGGAATACTAAATAATCTCATACGTAATTTCAACATTTGCACATGAACTTACCTCGATGTCGAAAGAGCCGAAAAGGACTTTTTACCCACATTTCTCTTTTCATCCGTTCTAGGTCCGAAACTCATTTTATTTGATCTAGAATAATGAAATTTACTCATTTAATCACTTAATGGTCGTATTACAACATAATCTCTACTTAGGCAAAAATGACCATTTTGCCCCTATACTATGGCAAAATTACGAATTTGCCCCTAGGCTCGTAAATAAAATTTCATCACATTTTCTTGTTAAACAAGCCTAGCTGAACATTTAATCCTCTTACAACTATTCTCAATTCCATCAATTTCATGCCTTAATGAACAAATTACAACTTTTGCATTTTAGTCCCAATTAGGTGTTTTCATGACAACACCTTTCACAAAAGTTGTTTCTCATCATCCTATCATTCATTTTCTTTCATAAAAACTCATCAAACAACATAAACTCTCTCATGGCAAGTCCCTAGACTTTCAACCATATTGCAAACTAGTCCCCTCTTTAGAAAGCTTAAGCTTTAGGGGTCTCAAAAGTACAAAAATTAACATCTAAAGCCATCAAAATCACTTACTTGAGTGAAGAGAAGCTTGCTGAAATTTTCAAGCTTTCAAAGCCCTCCCATGGCTGATATTTTCGGTTGAAAGAGAAGAAATAAAAAGATGATAGCTTTTTGGCTTATTTCATCTTATTTTATTTCTTTTTTAAACACATAACATGACCACATTTAATGTTCTTGTCCCCTTAGCTTACTATGGCCGGCCAACTCACTTAGACAAGGCCAAATTACTCATTTGGGACCTCCAATTACTAAGCCATAGATATTTGGTACCTTTAGCCTATAGAATGGAACTTTCGCACTCTATGCGATTTAGTCCTTTTTCACAATTTAGCTAGAAATCGCTAAAATTAAGGCACCAAAATTTTCATGCATCCTCATAAATATGTTATAACTCATAACATAACATGAAAATAATTTTCTCTAACCTCAAATTAGTGATTCCGAGATCACTGTTCCGACTAGCCCCTAAATCGGGCTGTTACACATTCGATTTTTATTCCTTCACGCAATATTTCAGAAAATGTGATAATTGCTCAGTATGTAATACCCCTATACCCGGTCCGATCATATGGACATGGTATAAGACTATTACATTTGGTGCCAAAATGGTTTTGGCTAGACACTATTTAATTTAAACATTTATACATAGTATTTTAACGTATTTAACCCAAAAATTATTAATATAAACATGTGAGGTCATTATTGGATGTTAGATTATGTTTAGAAATGATTTTAATATTGTTTTTACTTAAAACAGGGGAAAAGTATTGATACCAAAACAAAAGGTATCAATACCTTTTAAAAAAGTATCTATACCACTGCACAAAATCAATACCAAAATAGCATTCTGGAACTCCGGTAATTCAAATTTTGATGAAGGTATCAATACCTTAGGCCTAGGTATCGATACCTAGCCTTCAATATCCATACCAATGATAAAAACGATACCAAAATCACATTCTGTTTTGGCAATTTTGTATTTCAAAGCCTAGGTATCAATACCCATACCCTTGGTATCAATACCTTGGGTAAATTTTGGCAAAAATCAGTTTAAAAGTTCACTAAACCCCCTGCAATATATATTAGATTCTTCTCAACACTTAAGACCAATTCAAAATGTATTAAAACTACTTAAAACCACTCCAAATCAATCATAATCATCATATTAGCAAACCACATTTTCAAACATACTTATAGTTTAAATAATTCATTTCATTTAGAACCAAATTACTTCAAGTAAAACCAAAATAGATAGCGTTTCAAGAGTTTTCATTTTAGTCCCTGACACATGGGAACACATTTGGTCTACCTATGTACATGTCATTTTAACTCAAAATATAGTACCTACTCTTGTAGCTCTTAAGGATGTGATGAGATGAGAGATCTCCTAGCCCGACTCTATCTCTTCGAGTCTAATTGTACCTACGCATTAAAATAAACGCGTTAAGCCAGTGAAGGCTTAATAAGCACTACAAGAATAAATAAGTAAATGAATAACATATTTTTTTAAAATTATTCAATTTAATACATGCTTACGCACATACTATATACCTTGCTTTAACAAAATTTAACTTACCTTTGAAAGTTACTAAACTTACCTTAACACTTTGATGATTCACCTTTGTTTACATTTCATATCTTTAGCCCATAGTAGAGTTTTATAGAACATGCCAGATATACGGAACAAATACTGTAATGGCCTAAATTCAAGGTTATCGGAACAATGGTTTCGTAACCATAAATCCGATTTAAATAGAAATTTATTTTAATATTTTTGCATGAATATTTATATGATAGGAAAATCGTATTAAATATCGATAGAAAAATTTTACCGATTTAGTGGTTAGTTAGAAAAAGGAATTATTGAAGGAATTGGGTAAAAACAAGGTATCGATACCTTGATCTCATAAAATTGAGTAGGAAATATTTTTATAAATATTTATAAAATGTTAGTAATGTGGTATTAAAATTTCGTTAGAAAATTTTAACGTTTGGGTAGGTAATTAATTGAAAATGACTAAATTGAAAAGAGTGTAAAAGTTACTAGAAGGATAAAATAGCTCAATTGTCAAATGAGGAGGGATCTAAAGAGAAAATAAGCCCAAAGGAGATATTTTTGGGCGGCATAAGCTGAGAAAAATCAGGAGAATTACTGAAATAAGGGCAAAATGGAAAAATAACAAAATTTACTAAATAAAAATAGGACTAATTTGGGATATCTAGAAATATCTTCATTTTTCTTCATTCTCATCAGCCAAAAACGCCATAGGAGGGTTTTCTAAGCTGGTATTTCATAATTTTTGCACCAAGTAATTAATCCTTGCCTATTTCTTGTAATTTTAGTGTTTTTAAGACTTTTACAACTAGGTCCTACTATTAAATTCATTAGTCTTTGATTTCATGGATGAAATTGAAAGTCACCATGGTTGAGTGCTGTAAGTTTATGATGAAATAGAATGAAATTTAAGCTTTAATTTGTTTATGAGATGATTTTATTAGGTAATTTCAATAGAAATTGATTTTTAGGACCTAATTGTGAAAATGTTTGGAATTAAAGTCTATTACTGAAATTCTGATTCCTAAAGGTTATAAAGTGATTTAAAGTGATAGAATAAAGTGTTAATTGAGAAAAATCAGCTCAATTGAGAGGCTAATTGAGTAGGGACGAAATTATTATTTATTAAAAGCTTAGAGGAAAAATGGTAATAAACAGCTTGCACTAAAACAGTTTGGACAGCAGCAGTAGACTAACTTTGAAAAATCACCATAAATTGTAGAAATTGAATTAGAATGTGAAAAATATATGAAGTTAAAGCTTATTGAGTCTAGTTTCCCATAGAAGAAACAGTGTAAGCAATGGATTTGTAAATCATGAGATATAATGAATTTTGTGAGACAAGGTCAGAATGAATTCGGGTTCCCCTGTTCTGACTTTAAAAAATCATAAAAAAATTGAATAAAAATAATTAGGGGATTAAATTTATATGTTTATAATCCTTAATGAGTATATTTTCAAGAGAAACAAACGGAAACATCATTCGAATTCTTTATGAATAGATAATTAATTTTTAGTGAAGAAGGGTCAGAACTGTCAGACAGCAGAACAGGGATGACTTTAAAGAATAAAATGTACTTATTGGCTAAACCAAAAATTCTGAAAATTTTATGGTAAGAATATATGTGAGTCTAGTTTCAGGAAAAATTAGCGGATCCTAATTTGGAGTTCTGTAGCTCAAGATAAAAATAATTTAGTGACTATGACTCAAGTAGACAACTTTGAATGAAATATAAGTAATAATAGAATTATATAGAATGCTACACGTGAACATGAAATGTATTGAATTGATGATTGAATTTATTTATTTAGATCCGGAAAACTCAAATACGAAGCTAGATCGAGGAAAGGAAAAAGTCCCGGATTAGTAGATTTTGTATACGAACTAGTATCGAGGTAAGTTCGTGTAACTTGAATTATATTCTTAAATGTTTGAAATATATTTTTATTGATGTGAATATGATTTGGATGTTTATTGTATGATAATTGATGAAGTATTGATATTCTTGATGAAAATGGAAAATAAATCCCGGTTGAATGAAAGGAAAATTCGATGGATCTCTGAAAAGGAATTGACGGTAAAAAGGATCTAGCTCGGACGGGTGATCCTATCCTGATATAGCCCTCCCGAAGAATATGTGAAAAATGGATTTAGCCCGACGGGTAATCCGAATTAGGTCTGAATTTAGCTTTGGTGGTAATTCGGATCCAAACTCATTAGAGTAATTGTCGTTGCGAGGATTTAGCTTTGACTGGTAATCCAGACAATACTTTATGAGTTTATATTACTGATTTAGCTGGGTATCGTAATCCATTTGTAAGGATGAGGTTCGCGGAGTGTGCTCTCTGAAATGGAAATGTGTGCACATGAATGTGAATTGACGGACCCGGATTTGTACGCTAAAGTGTACCCCTGAAAATCCATCGAAATTCCAAGAAATTCAACGGGATAAATATGATAAAAAATAACAAGGAAATGGAAATCATGGTATTGATGAGCTCATCAATCATGGTATATATTATTGATATATGGAAATTATTGGACTAACTTGAATGTTGAGTTTGTGCATGTTAGGGTAATAATGCATTGAATGGATATATGAATGTTTATTGCATTGTATTAAAAATATTAGGTAAGTATAATTCTTGTTACATGGGCTTACTAAGCACAAAGTGCTTACCCTATTTCTTTTTCCCCTGTTTTGTAGTGTTAAGAGCTCGGAGGTCGGATTCAGTCGGAGACACATCACACTATCAACCCCAAGATTTCGGTATATAAAGAAATTTTATTTTGGAAATCAATGGCATGTATAAACTAATAAAGTAAATGTTAATATGAAATGAATGTAAGGTCAGCCATTGGTATGGCTAAAAAATCTTGGTTTTGGTATGTGTTGAGGTTATCTTATAAATATGCATGAATCTATTTTGAAAATATGTTGAATTGGATTGGTTGATGTGGATTGGTCTCGGTTTAAAATTTGCAGGGAAGGCTAGATATCTATAAAAGGGTTATATTGAATAAAAAAATATTTGTAAACTCCGATAATGCCTCGTACCCTATTCCGACTACGAATACGGGTAGAGGGTGTTACCCTATTCCGGCGCATTACTCGCAGCATCATCAGCTGCAGTCCGATCAAGATCCATTACTATATAAAAATACAATTCAAACCGTCAGGAGTCGTCACACTATCATTACACAAATACTCTTATGCATGACATGTATAGCAAGACTCATACTTACGCTACGTTAGTCCGAGAATCGACTAAACTGTAGCTATGATACGACTAAATGTAACACCCCTTACCCATGTCCGACGCCGGGATAGGATACGAGGATTACCGGACTTAACTTGCTTAAACATACAACATCAGGCTATAAAATTTCATTTCAACTTAAAGCTTCTCATCCGTATTCATAACATCCTTATTATAGGCCAACGAGACCCTAAACATACATACGGGAGGTTTCAGAATTAAACCGGAAACTTTTGCGCACTTAGAAAATTTTTGCCTAAACAGGGGCTACACGCCCGTGTGAAGAGTGGGACACGCCCGTGTGGTAATTCGCACGTCCGTGTTCCTCACCCGTGGTCGACACTGACTTGCATCACACGGCCTATCACACGCCCGTGTGTTTAGCCCGTGTCCTTCACACGGCCTCGACACGCCCGTGTCTTATCCCGTGTGCGAAAACCATTGTCGAAACCATTTAAAAATCGGGTTTTGAAAACGGGGATCGACTTTAAAAACAAAACAAAAAAAATGGGAGTCGGCACCAATTCCTTTTTACTTAGGTGTGATTGGGTCACCTTGTAAAACGTTTTATTTTAAAACATTTTGATTTTGGTCTACGAAAAAAAATAAGAAAACGGGTTCGGGAGTCGGTTACGTACGAGGAAGGGTTAGCACCCTCGTAACGCCCAGAAATTGGTACCGAATCGATAAAATCATGTCCAAATGTTTGAAATTTAAAAAGTTTAAAATAAGATCCTTTATTTGAAAATAAACCAAGACTACCTATCTCGAAGAAATAAGAATACCACACCCAGTAAGTTAGGATACATTATCTCATGACTTCAAAGTTAGGTACATCTTTATTTTAGAAAATTCTTACCTCGAGATAGAAAACATCACACCCAATAAGTTAGGATACAACGTTTTGAATTCCCAAGAATAAGGTTTTTTATTTAAAACTTGATATTTCTTTGTTCCGAAAGAATATAAACATCACATCCAACACGTTAGGACACGATATTTTAAAACCTTCGTAATCAAAATCCTCTCATGACTTATAAAACTTGTTAAAAGGATATTTAGTTATTTAGCCAAACGGAAAATTGCACCCAACACGTTAGGGCACTATTTCCCGAATTTCTAAATACCAAAATATTGCCTTATTTAAAAAAAAAAAAAACTTAAAATGAAATATAGTAAGCTTGAAAAAATGTATTTTTATTTTGAACAATAATCCATCTAACAATATCGCATTTATAAACAATCATACACAAATATTAAAAACGATTATAATACAATAGCATACAATATAAAATACAACTAAAATAATTACACTATAGTAATCATAAAATAATAAATAAATAAAAAAGGGCATTGTATAGACAAAATATATAAAGCAATATATATAAAACAATAAAAAATACTAAATAAATATTATAATAAATACATAATTTAATACCTATAAATAATACATAATAATATATATAATAATTTTGAATAAAGATATTTAAAAATATAATATAAATAATATAAGTGAAAACATGTTATAAAATATAAATAAACTTTAAATTTTAAAAAATAATATATGATATAATATAATACTATGTAATATAAAAAATATAATATAATAAATGATATAAAAAATATAATAATATATAAATTATTAAACAAATAAAATAATATATAAAATAATAATTAAATATATAAATAATACATATAAAATATATATATACATAAGTTTTGTATTATTAATAAATTAATAAATATAAGAAAATAATATAGAAAATTTTAATGTAATGAAACTTTTAATTATAATATAAAATAATAAAATAAAATAAAAAGGATGAAAATAAAATTAAAATAAAGAAAACAGGGATTAAAATAGCAATTAAAATATATTAAAAGAACTAAATTAAAACACGCATTAAATTACAGGGGTTAAAATGTTAATAATACCAAATTTCAAAACGGCGTCGTTCTGCTTATTAGCCTTTAAGGAACCAGAGGATCAAATTGAAACAAAGTGTCAATTTTTGGGCTAATTTAAAATAAATAAAAAATGTCAGATTGGGTAAAATTAAAACAAATAAAATTTAAAAGGGACTGAAATGGAAAATTTCCCTATTTTAATAAAACGCGCGGATCTTTGCCCCGGGTCGGGTCAACATGCGGATCCTGTATCTGCTAAACGGCGTCGTTTCTTCGAGGCTATATAAATCAGTTTTGATAAAAAAAAATCATTTAGAATCAGTTTTAAAAAAAAATTTAAAAGCCTCTGAAACTCTCTCGTCCCTCGTCTGGCTTCGGTCACCGGTCTCGTGGTGCACACCACACGCCGCCTCCGTCGCGTGGCGCCACATGTAAGATCTTTGCCTCCTTTGTTTGTTTTCTTTTTTATAGTATTTATATGTAAAAAAAACAAACGTAGATTAAAAAAAAATGATACAAATAATCACCTTAAAAAACTGTATTCTGTCTTAATGTTTTCTTATTTCTCTGTATCCTCTTTTGTATTTGTGGATATTTTGGTGTTATCTCCTTTCCCCTTGTTACATGTTTTCGATGAGTTTTTATAACCCGAAATAAGATGAAATAAAAGGAATACATATGTTTTTGCTATTTTTTACTGCGATTTGTTTCCTTTCCATTTGCAGATGGACGAAGATCTCGGCGGTGAAGGCGATTTGTGAGGACTGCGGCGCGATCGAGGGTGCGGAGTTGCGGCGTGTCGATTGGCCTGGGTGCGAGGCTGCGACGCCTAGGGTTTCCCAGAAACCCTAGGCTTCTGCTGAGGCTGTTTACTTCTTGGGCCACTTGGGCCGTGTTTGTTTAGGATTTGGGTAGTGGGCTATAGGTATTGGGTTCTAGGTAGTTTGGGTCTGTTTGGGTGGCTGGTTAGTCTAGGTATGTAAATTGGGCCACAGGTATACCGTTTTTTGTAAATGGACATTGATGGACTTTGGTTTTTATTTTTATGCTTTATTTACACTGACCCGGTCAAAATTGGGTATTTATAACCATGGCATTCTGTTTATGACGTCATCACCTCAATATGGTCACACGGCCAAGGCACACGCCCATGTCCTTGGACTGTGTGTCGAATTAAATTCCTAATTTTAGGTGCAGACTTACACGGCCTGGGCACACGCCCATGTCCATGGCTGTGCCTCCCACACGGCTGAGACACACGGCCGTGTCTCTGCCCGTGTGTTTACTACTGAGCATACTGACTTGTAAACCTAGCATACAAGGGGACACATGGCCGATCAACACGCCCATGGGGTGACCGTGTGTCAGACACGGCTTAGACACACGCCCGTGTATCTACCCGTGTGGACATTAAAAAGGCTATATTCCAAGCCAAATGCCACCCTACATAGCAACCATACTTATACCAATTCATTTCAACATAACTCATGACCCTAAGGCACTTCCAAAAACTCAATTCAAAGCATCCACACAAGCATAAACTTCATAATTTCATCATCATTGAATATAAATAAACTTGTCATGTATTGGCCCAATTCCAATGACCATTTACAAAATGACTTTGATAACATAAATAGCCAACACTTTGGCTATCAAAATGACATAAAAAAAATACCCAAGTCCTATACATGCCATACTCAAAATAAGTTTAAATTGTTATACCAAAGAGATTTCGATAGTGTGATTTTCGAACTCCGACGTCCCACGATTCTCAAATTATCTTGGCAATACTACAAGGAAAAAGGGAAATGAGAGGGTAAGCATAAAGCTTAGTAAGTTTGCATGAAAATAAATAGCAACAATAAGTTCATAATGACATCAATTCATGGCATTAGATAACCACACAAAGTCATAAGCACTTTGCCATAACTTACTCGTACTTGTTCTTATCTAGCATATAACATGCCACATATCGTAACATTCCTCGTGAATTATTCACGGGTACCTGTATTCATTCAATCACATGACTTTAGTACTAATCTCATTTCTATTTCCAAGCTTATCTATTTATCCCACTAATTCACTAGGGATACTCAAAGACGCATATTCATCGTCATTAACATAAACACGAAGCCAATGCCACATCCCAGATGTGGTCTTATATGGGGTCACCTCTGAGTGCCGATGCCATATCCCGGATATGGTCTTATACGGAATCTCACTTCAAGTATCGATGCCATATCCCAGTTATGGTCTTATACGATTCTTATATTCAATACCAAAGCCATATCCCAGATATGGTCTTATACGAAATCTCAATTCGGTGCCGAGGCCATGTCCCCGACATGGTCTTACACGGGACCTTATCCATCTCATGTCTCGATGATAGTATTCTCACATTTATTATAGTCCAACCGGGACTTCAACATCTCAACTTTTATCATCTTTCTCATTCAACACCAATACTTAATTTCATAGAATATCATGTATCATTATAATATCAAACATTCTCAAACATACTAGCATAATGTTGAATTTATCACATACAAACTTACCTCGATTTCAAAATAAGCTAGATCGTTGATTTAGTCTGATACTTTATTCTTTCCCCGGTCGAGGTAAATTATTGGTTCTTCTTGATCTATAATAGCAAATTAGCTCATTTAACAATCACATTAATAAATTCATTTCAATAACCATGCTTTGACAAAATTACTATTTTGCCTTTAGACTTTTGTAAAATGACCATTTTACCCCTAATCTTGGAAATCAATTCTAATCAAATTTCTACCTTTATCGAGCCTAGGTGAACATTTATTTCTCTTATGGCTACCATCAAAACTCAACATTTCACACATTTACTACATATTTTACAACCTTTACAAAAAGGTCCTTTTAGGTGTTTTCATGGTAGCACCTTTCACAAAAGTTGTTCATCTAACAACTAAGACTCATTTTCTTCCATAAAAATGCAGTAAAAAACTTAAAAGCTCACATGGAAAAACTCTAAACTTTTCACCATATTGCAAGATAGTCCCCTATTTAGAAAGCTTAAGCTTTAGGGGTTCCAAAAGTACAACTATCATCAAGAAAAACCATTAAAATCACTTACTTGTAGGGAGAAGAGTTTGCTGAAATTTTTGAGCTTTAAAACCCCTATTTTTCTTGTGTTTTTCGGTAGAAGAAGATGAGTAAAGAGAAGGATATCATCTTTTCTTTATTTTAATATAAAACAATCAATTTAGTCACCAAACCTTTACCAACTTTGACCAATTTTGACTCCCTTGTCCCCTATGGCCGGCCAACCATGATTTAAGGGGCTAATTGCCCTTTAAAGACCTCCAATTAATATTCTATGACTATTAGACACCTTTAGCTTATAAAAAAGAACTTTCGCACTTTTTGCGATTTAGTCTTTTTTCGCGATTAAGCATTTAATCGCTAAAATTAAAACACCAAAATTTTCATGCACTTATATAATCATGCTCTAACTCATAAAATAACATGAAAATAATTTTCTCCGACCTCGGATTAGTGGCTCCGAAACCACTATTCTGACTAGCCCCTAAATCGAGCTGTTACAAACCCAGCATGCATGGGGACACACGGCCTCTCCACACGCCCATGGGGCTGACCGTGTGTCACAAACGGCCTAGACACACGCCCGTGTGTCTACCAGTGTGGACAATTGTAAGGCTATCTACCAAGCCATTTGCCACCATTCAAAGCAACCACACTTATACCCAATCAATTCAACATACATCATGACCATAAGGCACCTCCAAGAACTCGAAATCAAAACATCCACACAAGCATGCATTTCATGAATTTTATCATCATTGAATATATGAACTTGTCAAGTATTGGCCAATTTCCACTGACCATTTACAAATTGAATTGAACCACATTAATAGCCAACACTTTGGCTACCAAATATGACATAACAAAATGACCAAGTCCTATACATGCCATACTCAAAATAAATCTAACTTTGCTATAGCAAAGAGAAGTTGATAGTGTGATTCTGAACTCTGACGTCCCACGATCCCCGAGTTAACTTGGCAATACTACAAGGAAAAGGAAAATGAGAGGGGTAATCATAAAGCTTAGTAAGTTTGTATGAAATAAATAACAACATAAAGGCTCATAATGTCATCCATCCATTGCATTGAATAAAACACAAGTATTAAGCTCATCGCCATAACTTACTCATGCTTACCCTTACCAATTATATATCATGTCTCATGTCATAGACATTTCTCGTGAATTACTCACATGTACCTGTATCACTTCATCACATAGCTTTAGCACTAGTCTCATTTCTATTATAAGCTTAACTATTTACTCACTGAATTCACTTGGAATATACGAAATTACATATTATCATCATTCACGTAAATGCGACACCAATGCCACATCCCAGATGTGGTCTTACATGGGATTACCTCTAGATGTCGATGCCATATCACAGATATGGTCTTATACGGGATCTCATATCGATGTCGATGCCATATCCCAGATATGGTCTTATACGATTTTTCATATTCGATGCCGATGCCATATCCCAGATATGGTCTTATACAGGATCTCAATTCGGTGCCGAGGCCATGTCCCAGACATGGTCTTACATGGGACCTTACCAATTTCAATGATGATATTCTTTCACTTCTTACAATCCAACCGGGACTTCAACATCATAAAGTCTCATCACTATCTCATTCAAAATCATTACTCAATTTCATAGAAATAATATACAACATCACCAATATCAAACATTTATAAACTTAATAACATGATGTTGAATTTATTACACACAAACTTACCTCGATTTCAAAATAGGCCAAATTGCCGATCTAATCTGATACCTTGCCCTTTCCTCGGTCAAGGTTAATTCTTCGTTCTTCTTGATCTATAATAACAATTCAGCTCATTTAATTATCACATTTCAATAATCATGCTTTGGCAAAATTACCATTTTGCCCTTATACTTTCATAAAATGACTATTTTACCCTTAGGCTCGTAATTCGATTTTAATCGAATTTCCTCCTTTTACAAGCCTAGATGAAAATTTATTACTCTTATGGCAACCCTCAATACTCATCATTTCACACATTTACTACATATTTTATAACCTTTTCAAAAAGGTCCTCTTAGGTGTTTTCATGGAAACACCTTTCACAAAAGTTGTTTGTCTAACAAATAAGACTCATTTTCTACCATAAAAATGCAGCAAACAACATAAATGCTCACATGGAAAAACCTTAAACTTCCAACCATTTTGCAAAATAGTCCCTTCTTTAGCTAGCCTAAGCTTTAGGGGTTCCAAAAGTACAAATATTATCAAGAAATGATCATCAAAACACTTACTTGCAAGGAGAAAAGCTTGCTGAAATTTTTGAGCTCTCAAACCCCTATTTTGCTGATAATTTTCGGTGGAGAAGAAGAGAGGAAAAGATGATATCTTTCCTTTCTTTATTTTATTATAAAACATCAATTTAGTCCACCAAATTCCTACCAACTTTGACTTATTTTTCAACTCCTTGTCCCCTATGGCCGGCCACCCTATATCTAAGGGTCTAATTGCACATTAAAGGCCTCCAATTGATATTCTATGGCTTTTATACACCTTTAGCTTGTACAATAGAACTTTCGTACTTTATGCGATTTACTCATTTTTCGAAATTAAGCATGCAATCGCTAAAATTAAAGCACCAAAATTTTCATGCACTCTTGTAACCATGCTATAACTCATAAAATAACATTAAAATAATTTTCTTCAACCTTGGATTAGTGGTTCCGAAACCACTATTTCGACTAGCCCCTAAATCGGGCTGTTACACTATTGACTTGCGGGGGAGGATGGATGAGAATTGGCCGGTATTCCATGCCAAATATATGAACATGTGGAACAATAGGTACGAATATTTACCTACTCGCGAGGCCATTGTCGCTCTGGAGTACATGCCATGGTTTAGGATCCATGTCAAGTCATACTTGTATGGGGAAGAGGCGAAGAGTCGACAACCACATAGGCGGAGGCCACAACGGGCACCTGTACATCCAAGGACTGGCAAGACAGGTCCATTGTCAGCACCTATGCAAGAACCGACACTGATGGCTGCACCACCCCCTGGTCAGTATGTATTATCTTATTCTGGTATGTATACTAACCCTATCATTTTCACACAAGCACCATATATTCCACCAAATTTTTTCGCTTCTACTTTGATGCCAAGTTTTATTTTCGGACCTCCATCCCCGGTGTATTACACGCCCATGCCATCTGCATTTTCGACGACGATGATGCTGACGATGACGTATAGACCGTTTATGTTTCAGGCACCGACTGAGAGTCTAGTCGTTATTCCATTGATGTGTGGGACATAACATAGTCATACACCTATGCCGATGGTGTCGCAAACACCTCTAGGATCATTGTTCTACCAAGGTGGATCATTTTCCCAACCACCTATTCCTAGATTGGAGGATGCATGATAGGAACCGAGGACCAACCCATCACAATCAATCGAAAGTGAAGAAGATGAGAGGTTGAGACCACAACTTGTACCGAAAGTTGAACCAAGAAGGAATCTGGCGCGCAACCGTCGACCACCCCCATGTGGCACAAATTCTGACCGGAGATTGGAGTGATTTGCTTTATTATTGTGCTTCTCATGTTTACATTTAAACAAATATCAAATGTTTTTATTGTATCGATGATGTACATCATTATGTTTTTAAATGAATATCTTTTTTTCATTAAAGTTAGTATTTGTTATCATTTCGTAATATTAAATCAAGACTGTATGTGAACAATGGAAGAAAGTTATATAATTTATTGATTTGTATTGTACAAAAAAACACATGTTTACAGATTGGAATAAAATTGATGTTAACGATATGCTGCACTAGTATCATCCCTCCGATGTGGACATGATGGCATTGCATGGCCCAAGTTCCTATACCACCCACATAACCTCGGTTGGTTTGACCTCTCCCAAATATCCATGTTGTTACGTATTCGAGTCAGTGTCGATCAACCCTTTGGTTTGTGACGTAATGATCTATCGAGTAAGAACTTATATGGAACACTCGATATAGGTGGCCACCTACTTTCATTTGGGACTGGTGGGAATAAGTGTCTCCACACGTACATGTTTTTTTGTTTGTACACTTTTTCCCAAAAGCTTATGGGATCTAAACGTTGATTGCTACATGCTGTAATTGCATGAGCGCATGGAAAACAAATCGCGTCAAATCTCCCACAGTAGTAAGTTCTTTATCTCAGGTGTACACGGTACGCTCCCCCGACAATACCTTGGTTCGGTCTATCAAACCCTGTTACCAGAAACCAAAGGTCTTCGTGTGAGTGACATACTGGATGCATATAGTTCGCTCATGTTGTAGCCTTCCTAATTTTTTTCAGTACGTCATGGCTCCAAACATGGCGGTCCTGCATTTGCGCAACATAATTTCCTGCTCGCTTTGGAAAAAGTTCAGCCAAACGAAAGTATGTCTTTTTGACAACTGAGGTTATCAACAAATGACGTGTTCCTTCAAAACAGAATTGATGCATTCCGTCAGTTTTGTCATCATGTGTCCATATTGTAGACCCTGTTCAAAGGATTGTGTCCACTGGTCGAAGGGTATGTTAGAGAGGTAACCCATCCCCCGTATCGTTAATTGTCCGTAAGTTCTCCAACAATTCTCGAAAATGGTCTTTCACAAGCTCGTACCCTTTCTATTGAAGTGAATAGTTTATCAATAATGCCCAACATTTGCTGACCCGTTAAAAGTAAAAGAATATTTAATACTGTCGGTTACATACCCATGTTGATCACTTGTGCTCGTTGAGCAGTAGAGGGGTATTGTCCGTAGTAGTTCAACGCAACATGCCTTAGACAATACATATGGTGTGTGTGGTCCTAGAGGCTTCCTTGTCGTTCAATTCCGGCTAGTATTCCAAATCCTCGATAGGAGATGACGCATATATCGAGTTGAGGGAAAACATGCCTCCTCAACCTAGACAGGAAGAAATCCCAATTGTTTGCTAACGCCCCCAGCGTTATTGCAAAGGCAATCGACAGGATTTTTTAACTGTTGTCCTGTGCCACAACCAACAACAACATATGGATGTATCTCTAGTACACAAAGGACCTTTTGATTTGTACTAGTGGCTTACAACTGGAATGCTTATCAGCATTGCTTGAAAGTCTAGAACAAACAGTGGAACACTCGACATCCATGGAGCAACCTATCGTTGTAGTACACAGGCCCCATTTCCAGATCTGTTAAGCAACTTGGGACGTATCTCTCTAGCACCCAACACCACTGCCATACCTCATTGTACGATGCTTCCCACTCACTATGCATCTTCTCCAATGCCTTCTACTTTGCGATCCATACCTTGCGGTATGAAGGTGTGTAATCAAACTGGCTACGAATATTTGCAATTACAATCGACATTGCAATATTTGGACTCGCTTTAACAATAGGTAGTATTATGTCCGCGATCATCTCCAAACCCAATTTCGGATGATCCCGTGATATACCTGCAACAGCACGAGTACATTAAAATTAGCAATTCGACTGTGTCATAATATATATTGGTGTTGAGGAAGTACCTACAAAAATACATGTATACGGAGCGTAAAAATTCTTTATCATCCACAACCTTGTCTTCTTAACAGAAGCCATGATTTTTCATACACATCTATTGTCTCGCATTGCACACTTTGCCTTGAACTTCTCAAATCAAGATTTAACCATGTTGAAGTTTACCCCGTTTTTAATGTTGTATCACTTCACTGCACCAACAAAACCATCTATAGTGGAAGACTCATTCCCCACTTCCAAATCCCTTGAATCCAACAAAAATTTCACGTGGCCCAACCTCCTATGTGGTAGATCTGCAAAATCCAACCCATCCTCTACCAATAGGTCCACATTATGCATGTAGGCTAGAGGCGAGTATGCCTTGAACCATGGATCTTCTTCGGCATTTTCGTCAGGATCTTCACCTCATTCACCAACTTCATGTTCAGTTGGAACCGGCTCTGTGACACCCCAAACCCGACCGGGACGTTTCGACCCAAATTTCAAACGTCACATTTGCCACTGAGGCGACTCTCCATTTACAACTTTACGAACCACACCAACCAACCATACACACAACACATTTGCAAAATATTTCATATAGGAATTAGTCATAAGTGCATGTTTTTCTAAATTAATTATTTAATTTACACAATTATAAGGTATAGGGCGTACATTAAAACTCGACGATCCCCCTTAGCTGCAAAAATAATCGTTAGTTTATTTGATTATCATCACATTAAACTAGTAATAAAACCATCCAAACAAGCAATCAAACAAACAATTAAAACATTCAAAATTCCCAAAAAAAATTAAACAGTCTGAAATGTTCATTTATAACTCTTTGAAAATTTTATTTAAAAAGTCTAAGTCTAATTCTAGTACTAACCCCTTGGAACGACCCACATTGCCTTCACTTCAGAGTTTAAAATCTCAACACACATACTCTAAAAAAATGCCTTGCAATTACGGATCACCAATTTGCCACCCTCCTTGCTAACCCGCGAACTATTTATCTATAATGTAAAGTAAGGAGTGTGAGCTCAGTAAAGCTTAGTGAGTGCACAAAGAATTGCCACAATTAAACATAAAATCCTTCGTTGAAAGAAAACATACTAAATCATGCAACCATGGCCTAGCATTAAACATATCACAAAGCAAAAATAATGATATATTGGCATAATGTGACATGGAACATATATATAATCAATAATGCACTGGATAAACGGATCTCCAAACACTCCTCATGACTCATAAAGTCGTACGCTATCTCCATGTAAGTGTAGCACGATTACTCACACTCTCTAAACACACCACGCTATCTATGGTGAATGGAGCTATGCTCGACATTCCCTTATCTCTCCAAAGCTATCTTCAGGCCACAATGCCCTAACACATAATAAAAATGGTGTGTACTTACAATCCTATGGCATACTAATAATATCTAATGGTTCCAAATATTCACAATGCCAACATATCCACTTATACACATATTCACTCACCATTTTATACAAACTTTCACTTGTTAACAACACTTTCTCAACACTTTTAATGCACTCTCAAATGCTATCTGTAACACCCCTCACCCGTATTCAATGCCGGAATAGGGGTTCGGAGCATTACCAGACTTATAACACAATTACACATACATTTTCTCATACATTTTTTAATTACATTCAATTATCAATCAACACATTCATATCGTCCCTAAAACAAGCCTACGAGGCCCTAAACATACATTGGGAGTGGTTCGAGACTAAACCGATAACTTGAAAAACTTTTACGAAACTTAGAAAATTTTTCAAACTGCAGGGATCACACGCCCGTGTGCCCCGGCCGTGTGGACATTCGTAATGGGATTACATGGCCGTGTCCCAACCCGTGTCCGACCCCGTGTAACTCTCTGACTTGGGTCACATGGCCAACACACACGCCCGTGTGGCTAGCCTGTGCCGTAAAAATGGCCATACACGCCCGTGTGCCAGGCCGTGTGCTAGGCCGTGCCAAACCTATAGGGTATATTGACTTATGCTACATGGCCAGGTCACACGCCCGTGTGTAAGGCCGTGTGGAGCATACTGACTTGATTTTAATTTCAACACCAGGGGACACACGGCCGTGTAACATGACCGTGTGTCACTGTAACACCCCTAACCCGTAACCATCGCCAGTCTAGGGTTAAAAGGCATTACCTGAAAATCGGAAACTTTTAAGAAAAATTTGTATCAGAAAATAAAACATTGTCAAATCATAGCAGAATACAAGCATATAGTCCCTTAATGAGGTCTACGAGACCTTAATCATGCATTAGAAAGGGGTCGGGACTAAATCGGGGTCATACAAAATTTTTCCAAAAATTAAACATTTTTAAAAGTTACAGAGGTCACACGCCCGTGTGGGCAAGCCGTGTGCCTCACACGGCCTCAGACACGCCCATGTGTCTGAGCCGTGCCAAAACAGGGCATACATACTGATTTATCCACACGACCTAAGACACGCTCGTGTGCCTCACCTGTGGTCGAGCCTGACTTGCATCACACGGCCAGTCACACGCCCGTGTGTCTCGCCCGTGGTCGAGCCTGACTTGCATCACATGGCCAGTCACACGCCCATGTGTCCTGCCCATGGTCAAGCTTGACTTGTTTTGAAACACAACCACGAAGGACACGGTCGAGCCACATGCCCGTGTGCTAAACTGTGTGGGCAAATATAGGCCATTTGCAAGGCCAATTTGCCACCCACACTTTAGGCTATACCTATAAGCATAAATAAACATCATTCCAAGCATCAAAAGTACCCAAAACATACCAAAATATCCATCTTTTCTAACCATACATGAGCATATCAAACATACTAACTTTTGTGCTATTTAGCTCAATCTAATCATTAGCATTTCTAAGTATAAACCATCCAAGAACTTACAAACTCAATGTGTCAATCAATCATCAACAATATGCCAATTTTTGCATCATAAAACTTACCATAAATTTAACCATTTCATCAATTCAACCATTAACCACTAAACATACCAAACTATGCATCATATAACATAACTACTCATTCACATCCTGTTCATTATCTAGCCATATCTCATGGCTATTTATGTACAACTCAAAACATAATCCAAACTAACTAGCCTATACATGCCATATTTAACTATGTACACATTCAAAAGGTACCAAAATGGAGTTTGATAGTGTGGTGATGATCCTCGACGATCCCCGAGCCTTCTGTAGCTTTAACGATCTATAAGACAATGCAAACACACACAAAGTAAGCCTTCCAAAGCTTAGTAAGCCATATACAAATAAACTTATCATATGAACATTCATAATTATATCAAATACAAGATCAATAACATCTCAATGGCATACTCATAATTCTTCTTTGGCTTATTAGTTTAGCCATTACCTACCAACAAGCCATATCTCCAAATATCTCTTTTAAACATGACACATTCATATCTATATCACATTTTGTCTCATTGAATCTATGCACATATATCTCTTGCAAGTTCACAAATACTTACCTTTCATACTCAATTATAGTATACATTTCAAACGTACCTGAAACAATCATACATTTTACATAGTCTTTCTTTTCTCGGAATTGCCCGTTGAACCATTCAGAATCAAATAGGATACTCGGAATACACAGAATAATCGTACAATGCCAACGTCCCAGATGTGGTCTTACATGTAATCAAATATCGATGCCACTGTCCCAGACAGGGTCTTACATGAATCAAATACGATGCCTATATCCCAGACATGGTCTTACACGTAAATCTCAATTCGACGCCAACGTCCCAGACGTGGTCTTACACGATATAACATATCAGAAACCTATGTCATGACATATTAATCTTATCTAATCCTAAGGTTCGTACGAGACTTTTCAGATATTGATGCACTGTCGATACTTTCTCAGATTTCTCACGTATTTCATCCAAATTCATTCATCACAATTCAATATCAAATGAACATAAATAATTCAACTCGAATACATTTATTTGTATATAGACTTACCTCATATTTCTGAACAAACGGGCGTATTCGACTACTCGACCACTTTCGACTTCCCTCGGTCTAAATCCGTTTTCTTTGGTTCTTGATCTATACATATTCAAATTTAACTCATTTATTCACCAAATCATTCAATTCAATCCAAAAACACACATTTAGGGAAATTTACAAATTAGCCCTCACATTTTCACATTTTGACATTTAAGTCTCTATTTCACAAAATCACAAAATACACAAAATTTCATATCACCCATGCTTGGCCGAATATTCACATGCTTCATACGAGTCCATACATTTCATTTATTTCACATTTTAGTCCCCCAAAATATTACTTTCACAATTTAGTCCAAATTACTCAATTTCATCAAAAATCCAAAGACAAAACATGTTAATCTCACACATATATTTCATATTTCATCAACTAACATCACAAAGCTCAAGCATTCATCAATGGCACATTTCAAATTCTTCATCAAATTCCAAAATTGAGGCATGGGTTTTGTAGTATTCGAAGCAACGGTTACAAAAACGTAGAAATTATAAAAAACTGAACAAAACTCATACCTTAATTAAGCAAAACCTTAGCCGAACCCTATCAAGCTTTTCTTCTTTCTTTTTCTTTCAATATTCGGTCATAAGAAGATGATAATGGCCTATTTCTTTTGTTTGTTTTATTTAATTAGACATTATTTATTCTTTTACTAAATTAACCTTTTTAATTTAACAATCAAAATCCACTAACTATGTACATCTTTGTCATTTAAAGCATTCAATGGTTAAATAACCACATAAGGACCTCATCTTTATTAAGACACATCAATTCAACACTTAATCAATTAGAAGGACACTTTTACATTTTACGCAATTTAGTCCTTTTCTCAAATTAATCACACAAACAACAAAATTAATTCACGAAACTTTCACACATACTTAATCACATACTGTAAACACGAAAAATAATATTAAAATATTTTTCTGACTCGGATTTGTGGTCCCGAAACTACTATTCTGACTAGGGTCTAAATCGGACTATTACAGTCACACACGGCTGAGACACACGCCCGTGTCTCTGCCCGTGTGGACAAAAATAGGCTATTTACCAAGCCAATTTGCCACCCAAATTTGTGCACACCTACACAATTAAAATGGTACTCATTCATAGCATAAGGGGACATCCAATTCAACCACAATCAAGACTAAAACATACCATTTCAATTCCAACAACTAACATGCTTATTATCTCATGTTTTACTCATTCAAATCATACCAACTTCACATATTCAAATCATCAAATTAAACCTTTCCAAACATGCATCATCATGCACCAATTCACAAGCACATAACTTCTCAATTATCAACCATTTGACATCAATAATATCAACTATCAATAACATTGCAAAACCAACCTCAATCACATAACATAAACCATATGCACACTTATATATATACATAACCAAACTAACCAAGTTAAGCCAAGTCTCATGGATATATATACAAACCAAAACATGACCATTCACAAGCCATCTCTAATGGCAAAACTCACTACCAAAATACATATCAAAATGACCATAATCCTATACATGCCATATGACCAAACCATAAGCTCAAAAGTACCAAAGTGATGGTTGGATAGTGTGACGTAGTCTCCGATGATCCCCGAATCCGAGCTAGCTTTGAAATCACTATAAAACATGGAAAAATAAAAAAAAGTAAGCTTTATAGCTTAGTAAGCTCGTATGAAATAAACTCAACTAATCATAAATACACAAATCATCAATTTGAACATATTAACATGTAATTCATGATAACTAACAAACCTTTCACATGCTTAATCATATGATTATATGCAAAATTCATAACTTCTTCGATTTAAAGCTCATACTATCCATGTACCTACCTGTACCAATCCGTAACGAGCTCATACCTATTCGGAATACTGTCGAATACTCAAAATCTCGCACACTAAGTGCCAATACATAGCCGAAGCTATTTTGATCTCGCACACTAAGTGTCATTCATAGCTGAAGCTATCTTAATCTCGCACACTAAGTGCCATACATAGCCGAAGCTATCTCAATCTTGCACACTAAGTGCCATTAATAGCCGAAGCTATCTTGATCTCGCACACTAAGTGCCATACATAGCCGAAGCTATCTCGATCTCGCACACTAAGTGCCATATATAGCATAATCATCGTCAAACATGACTGTAGTCTCATATACAAAATTTATGCAATATCAAAGCATTTAAATCATAATCATGACAATGCTTATTAAATATGAACTTACCTCAGACGTAAAAATGACGACACGGGTCAACTAATTCGAGATCTTGTTCTTTCCTCGATCTAAGTCTGTATTCCGCTTTTCTTGATCTATATAATATCAAATTCAGCTTATTCAATCAATACTTTATTCAATTAAGCCCAAAATACACATTTAGGCACATTTACACTTTTGCCCCTAATGTTTCAGATTTTTACACTTTAGTCCTTATTTCATAAAATCACAAATTCATACAATTTAAGACTAACCCATGCTAGCCGAATTACTATTATGCCCCTAGCAGCCCAAATTTTTCATTTATTTCACATTTTAACCACAAAGTTTCTACATTTCACAATTTAATCCATATTTTGCATTTTTACCAAAAATCACTTAACAAAACTTGTTTATCTATCAACAACCATTCATAATCTATCATCAAACATCAAAACACACATGTATTCATCAATGGAAACATTCAAAATCTTTAACAATTTTGCAAAATAGTCCCTGGGCTAGCTAGACCTAGCTGCAACGATCTCAAAAACATAGAAATCATTTAAAACAGAACAAAAATAGACTTACATGCAAGAATGAACTATAGCCGAATGTTCAAGCTCCAAAAATGGTGTTTCCTTAGTTGATTTTCTATGGAATAATAATATGAAGAAGATGGTATCTTTGTTTAGGTTATTTTTACTTTAATTTATTTATTGAATTACATATTTAACCTTGGTCATTAACTATTAAAATCACTTAATACATGTCCATAAATGTCCACCCACTATAAAAATGTTCTAACTACCTCATAAGGACCTTAACTTTAATAATCCATACCTATTAAATCCTTTTAGCTAATAGAACACAAGTTTTACACTTAACTCGATTTAGTCCTTTTTATCAAATCAACCATCTAAATGATAAAATTTCTTAACGAAAATTTCAGAAAAACATATTATCTTACCGTAGACATTAAAATAGTAATAGAATAAATATTTCAACTTTGGATTTGTGGTCTCAAAACCACTATTCCGATTTAACTAAAAACGGGCTGTTACACTATCACAATTGCTCAAAAGAGCCACAATCATATTAAATTATTTAGGTGCGCATAAAAACAACAAGCACTTATTAGTCATTATCATTTACACAAAACACATGCTTAATATTTCACATGATTCACATATCACGATAAACAAGCATCGAATTTAATAGTACGTAAATCAAGTAAGAATACTTACTCTCGATGTAACACCCTATACCCGACCTAGACATTATGGCCGAATCTGGCGGTGTCGCATTGAAGTGTTTAGCATAAAACTTATTGTCGTTGAAAACAGTTACCTTTTAAAAACCCATCTTTTTCTACAACTAGCAGTTTATATCAAACAAAATAAATAAAAACCCTAATTTAAAGTTTATAACTTTAAAGAGGCCTTATTACAAAAAAATACCCAAATTAAAAGTTAAAACGAAAGCTGATGCGGTTGTGTGGCCATCATCGAGTCCCTCGCAGCACCGACCAGCCTACGACTGGGGATTACCTATACAGTTAAACAGAGGGGTGAGTTTACGAAAACTCAGTTTGTAATCCCCTAACAAGCAAACAGTCAATTAAACAGTAGATAAATGTTACAATAACAGTCTAATTCAGTGTGGGCCTAAGCCCTTTCCTGTAACAGTAAACGATTGGGCTTGAGCCCAGCACAATGCCATTAATCAGTAGGGCCTTTGCCCAATTTCAGTATTAGTATCAGTGGGGCCTTGGCCCATAACAGTAACAGATATCATTAATTAGTGTAGATATGCAATCAGAAATCCTAACCAATCCAGCCTCTACACACCACTCCGTCTTGCCAAACACACCATGTGGGGATAAAATTGACCCACACAGCCAGCCACACCAAGATTAGCACCGGTTGTGGCACTAAACAGTATTGCAGCAAAGCTGCCAGTAAAATAAATGACATATAGCCATCAGTAGGTCCACAATCGTCTTGGGCGACCCCTGCGACCTTACCAGCACAGTACACTTCCTCCAAATATAACAACCCATCCCCATGCAATATGTAGTGACATAATATCATACGTGTATGCAAAATGTCATGCTCAATCATAGTCATACATATCATAGAGCAAATCAGTCATACATAACATAAGGCCATAACAATCATTTCATCTTCTAGGGGTATAACAGTCATTTTACCCTATAGGGGTATTTCGGTAATTTTATCCTATGGGGGCATTTCGGTCATTTTACCCTATGGGGGTATTTCGATCATTTTACCTTATGGGGGTATTTCAGTCATTTTACCTACTTTGGGGTCTCTGTGCAGATATCGACCTCTTAGAAGGTCCGCAGTCGCCTCGAGCGACTTCGGTAACCTAAATGGTCATAACAGTGTAAATGGGCCCAAGGCCCATTACTCGGCCTAAGTGGGCCACATGCTCGTGCGACCCGTTCAGCCCAGATTTCTCCACGGCTATGAGATTTACATAGCCCAGTCCAGTATTTGCCACAAATCGTGGATTTCATCCGTGTGGGGCCCACGGGCCCCTTGGGCCCACATAGCCTCTTTCGGCCCAACGTGGCCCATTATGGCCTAAGCCCATGAACATGCTCATGGGGGCCTCTACAGTCTATCGCCCATGATTCGTGGGTTTGGCTTGCCACACGAGCGATCGCACTCTCGTGTGGTCTCAAACGCCGTGTTTTCGGCTTTTCGGCTTTTGCCGTTCTACAGTTACAGTGGGGTGTTTACACACATGTTTACGAGAAGAGCGCAAATCTCCACATACACCAACCTAGATTCAAACATGACCCAATGTCAGTCTTTTAATCGTTAGGGTATAACACCCTCTTATTGACACTTAATCCAAAAACACCATCCTTACCTTGCTTGAATGAGGCGACTTTAGTCCTTCAAGACCGTTAACCAAAAGTGATCACACGCTTTTATCGATTATCTGTACCACAAACACCGATCTCATTAACCAAGGTAGGCCATATAAGTGGCCTCAATCCACAAATGATATCCTATAAGAACATAATCAGTATACGGCCTAAACCCCAAAAGTGTGGTAACGTATTACCTTGATTAAACACTGAGAATAAGGGTTGCGACTACTTCAAAACCACTTACACTCCACCACTCCATGAGGAAAACCCTAGAACTGCAACGAGTAACACATCGTGAGGAAAAAATCAACAGTCGGTAATCAAAGGATAAAAAGGAGGGTATTCGGTTTTAAGAAAAAGAATAGAAGAGAACAGGTTTAATCAAAAAGTGAGGAGTATAAACACTTTACCGATAAGCAGAAACACTTATAGCACTGGAACAGCAAGAAGCAGCGAAGAGAAGATCGGCACAGAGAGTGATAAAATAAAAGGGTGATATTCGGCTAAACCACATTCATTAAGGGGAGATAGCTCTCGGTCAAAATAAGAAAAATATTGAGAGGTAGAAAACAAAAAGAGAAGGATCGGACCAAGTAAAATCGATTAAGAGCAGAACCTAGAAGGTAAAAAGGAGAAATAGCCTGACAAAGGTAAACCGATTGAAAGGCAAAAAGGATATTTGGCAAAAAGAGAGCACAGATTGAGGAAGAGAAGAAGAGAGAAAAATAAATGGAAGAGTTGCTCACAAACTCGACTAACAACTATTGACCGAAAAGAAAGGGACTTTTGTTGAATAATGCGCAGCAACCAATACAAATTTGAATGAACCAAAAGCCGATAAATGAAAGAAAAGAAAAGGAGAATTCGGTAGATTCTAGCACCAAAATGTTCCTCCAATGCCGAAAATGACAAACATTTTCTCCAGCCGAATTCTCAAAGTTAGAGTTCCCCCAAACGACACAACACTTCCTCTCAATCAAATTCCTTGATTTTCTCCTAGTATCTCTCCCCTTATCCCTCCTTGAATTACTCCATCGATTTCTCCTCAACTCCCCCAACAACTCCATTCAAATTCTATTCAAACTCCCCCTTAGTTGTGTTTCAGTCCAACTCCACTACCTACACAGCTCAAGCGGCAAAATAAATACTCCATTGCGCAACCCAGGACTTGAACATCAGACCTCACAGTTACACAACACGCCATCTTGCCACTAGACCACAAGCTCTTTTTGTCATAAAACAAGCACTATTATTTATAAGGCCTATATGCCAGTGTCCAGATTCATTTAAGAGCAAAACTAAAAATTCTGCAAAAGCCAAGACTTGAACCCCTGACTTCTCAGACACTTCCAAACACTCCTAAATCACTTAACCACTGAAGCAGACATTCATTTATGTCACTTTCTTGTACAACTAAATATTTATGTGCAGTCTCCTAACTGTTCCCTTGTTCAAAACCTATTTCTTCTAGGCCCAAAATTTGGGGTGTTACAATTCACCCCTCCTTAAAGAAATTTCGTCCTCGAAAATTCCAATTATCAGATCAGTCGCATAACACAGACTCCACCACTACGTTTTCGCTGCGCACTCTAATTCCAAATTAGGTATATGGCCAAACGACGAGGACCCAACTCGATCACCTCTACGGCCTCTACCATGGCCTCTTGTACCTCGTCTGTGTGTACCTCTTGTGCTCATTGTCTATTCGCGTTTTATCTGAATTAACAATTTTATGCAGATCAATTTATAGTTCTAGTTGTTTATTAATAGATGTCTTATGAAAAATAGTAATTTAGAGTTTGTTTTCGCACAACGCAGTGTCTATCGGTGTCTACTGGTTTACTACAATTTCAGTATACCCTACTAAAGAGTTTGCAGTACTACCTACAGTAGTCTCAGTACTCCTACCTATGGCAATTTCAGTCAAAATCAAAGTACAGTTTTCAGAGAGAACTTACAGGATCGGCACGGAGACTCGGTGTGCCACACAATTAGAAAATCCTTCCAGAACACCTCAAATTATTTAAAAGCAACTTTTAGAAATTCAAAGTTTAAAAACCCATTCCACAGCCGAGTTTTGCAACATGGCTCTGATACCACTAAATGTAACACCCCATACCCGGCCTAGATGTTATGGTCGAACTTGGCGGTGTCACATTAAAGTGTTTAGCGTAAAACTTGTTGTCGTTGAAAATAGTTACCTTTTGAAAACCCGTCTTTTTCTAAAACTAGCAGTTTATATCAAACTAAATAAATAAAAACCCCAATTTAAAGTTTATAACTTTAAAGAGGCCTTATTACAAAAAAATACCCAAATTAAAAGTTAAAATCGAAAGCTGATGCGGTTGTGTGGCCATCATCGAGTCCCTCGCAGCATCGACCCGCCTACGACTGGGGATTACCTATACAGTTAAACAGAGGGGTGAGTTTACGAAAACTCAGTGTGTAATCCCCTAACAAGCAAACAGTCAATTAAATAGTAGATAAATGCAGTTTGGGCCTGAGCCCGTTACAATAACAGTCCATTTCAGTGTGGGCCTAGGCCCTTTTCTGTAACAGTAAATGATTGGGCTTGAGCCCAGCACAATGCCATTAATCAGTAGGGCCTTTGCCCAATTTCAGTATTAGTATCAGTGGGGCCTTGGCCCATAACAATGCTGAGATATCATTAATGCATGCGGATATGCGATCGTAAATCCTACCCAATCCAAATTCTACACACCACTCCGTCCCGCCAAACACACCATGTGGGGATAAAATCGACCCACCCAAATGGACACACCAAGATTAGCACCTTGCGGCACTAAACAATATTGCAGCAAGAAAGCGATGCACAAGAAATAAACGGCATATAGCCATCAGTAGGTCCACAGTCATCTTGGGCGACCCGTGTGACCTTACCAGCACAGTACACTTCCTTCAAATATAACAACCCATCCCCATGCAATATGTAGTGACATAATACTATACGTGTATGCAAAATGTCATGCTCAATCATAGTCATACATATCCTAGAGCAAATCAGTCAAACATAACATAAGGCCATAACAGTCATTTCATCTCCTAGGGGTATAACAATCATTTTACCCTATGGGGGTATTTCGGTCATTTTATCCTATAGGGGTATTTCAGTCATTTTACCCTTTGGGGGTATTTCAGTCATTTTACCCTATGGGGGTATTTCGATCATTTTACCTACTTTGGGGTCTCTGTGAAGATATTGACCTCTCGAAAGGTCCGCAGTCGCCTCGAGCGACTTCGGTAACCTAAAAGGTCATAACAGTGTAAATGGGCCCAAGGCCCATTACTCGGCCCAAGTGGGCCCACACACTCGTGCGGCCCGTTTAGCCCAGATCTCCCCACGGCTACGAGACCTACATAGCCCAGTCCAGTATTTGCCACAAATCGTGGATTTCATACGTGTGGGGCCCACGGGTCCCTTGGGCCCACACGGCCTCTTTCGGCCCAACGTGGCCCATTACGGCCTAAGCCCATGAATATGCTCATGGGGGCCTCTACAGTCTATCGCCCATGATTTGTGGTTTCGGCTTACCACACGAGCGATCGAACGCTCGTGTGGTCTCAAACGTCGTGTTTTCAGCTTTTCGGCTTTTGCCGTTCTATAGTTACAGTGGGGTGTTTACACACCTGTTTACGAGAAGAGCGCAAATCTCCACGTACACCAACCTAGATTCAAACATGACCCAATGTCAGTCCTTTAATCGTTAGGGTATAACACCCTCTTATTGACACTTAATCCAAAAACACCATCCTTACCTTGCTTGAATGAGGCGACTTTAGTCCTTCAAGACCGTTAACCAAAAGTGATCACACGCTTTTATCGATTACCTGTACCACAAACACCGATCTCATTAACCAAGGTAGGCCATATAAGTGGCCTCAATCCACAAATGATATCCTATAAGAACATAATTAGTATACAGCCTAAACCCTAAAAGTGAGGTAACGTATTACCTTGATTGAACGCTGAGAATAAGGGTTGCGACTACTTCAAAACCACTTACACTCCACCACTCCCTGAGGAAAACCCTAGAACCACAACGAGTAACACATCGTGAGGAAAGAATCAATAGTCGGTAATCAAAGGATAAAAAGGAGGGTATTCGGTTTTAAGAAAAAGAATAGAAGAGAACAGGTTTAATCAAAAAGTGAGAAGTATAAACACTTTACCGATAATTAGAAACACTTACAACACTGGAACAGCAAGAAGCAGCGAAAAGAAGATCGGCACAGAGAGTGATAAAACAAAAGGGTGATATTCAGCTAAACCACATTCATTAAGGGGAGATAGCTCTCGGTCAAAACAAGAAAAATATTGAGAGGTAGAAAACAAAAAGAGAAGGATCAGACCAAGTAAAATTGATTAAGAGCAGAACCTAGAAGGTAAAAAGGAGAAATAGCCTGACAAAGGTAAACCGATTGAAAGGCAAAAAGGATATTCGGCCAAAAGAGAGCCCAGATTGAGGAAGAGAAGAAGAGAGAAAAAGAAATGGAAGAGTTGCTCACAAACTCGACTAACAACTATTGACCGAAAAGAAAGGGACTTTTGTTGAATAATGCGCAGCAACCAATACAAATCCGAATGAACCAAAAGCCGATTAATGAAATAAAAAAAAAAGAAGAATTTGGCAGATGCTAACACCAAAATGTTCCTCCAATGCCGAAAATGACAAACATTTTCTCCAGCCGAATTCTCAAAGCTAGAGTTCCCCCAAACGGCACAACACTTCCTCTCAATCAAACTCCTTGATTTTCTCCTAGTATCTCTCCCCTTATCCCTCCTTGAATTACTCCACTGATTTCTCCTCAACTCCCCCAACAACTCCATTCAAATTCTATTCAAACTCCCCTTTAGCTGTGTTTCAGTCCACCTCCACTACCTACACAGCTCAAGCAGCAAAATAAATACTCCATTGTGCAACCCAGGACTTGAACCTCAGACCTCACAGTTACACAACACACCATCTTGCCACTAGACCACAAGCTTTTTTTGTCATAAAACAAGCACTATTATTTATAAGGCCTATATGCTAGTGTCCAGATTTATTAAAGAGCAAAACTAAAAATTCTGCAAAAGCCAAGACTTGAACCCCTGACTTCTCAGACACTTCCAAACACTCCTAAATCACTTAATCACTGAAGCAGACGTTCATTTATGTAACTTTCTTGCACAACTAAATATTTATGTGCAGTCTCCTAACTGTTCTCTTGTTCAAAACCTATTTCTTCTAGGCCCAAAATTCGGGGCGTTACATTCTAAGCTTTGATTAGGTGATTTGACCAACCTATGGAATCATGCCTAAGAGCCGCAATTCCAATCACTCACCTAGTTGGTGCCTTGCGCACAACAATCTCAAACAAGCTTTTCTTTCCCTTTTGCCTTGATCATAAAAGCTTTCGACGAGTTTGACACTTTTCATTCACATTAAATACATTACAAACACGTTATTAATAGCCTTAAACTAAAAAAACAACAAAATCACCACTCTAAGCTCATTTTTCTCATACCAAAAATCAACTCATTTTGCCGAAATATGAGGTTTCCTCACTCAATTTTTGTTCCTATACCTTAATTAAGTTTCTAAACATCCTATTTAACCTATTATTAAATATATAAACCTTTAATTTAACCTAATCTCATGAATTTAAAATTTCAGAAAAATCAAGTTGTATGAACATACAAAAGGGGGAATTTGAAATTCATTAAAATTGGATACCGATCTATCAAATTGAGTTCAAATACCTTCTATTTAGTTAAAAATAGATTATAAGTAAATAAAAAATAGTAAGTATACTCATTATTTCATATTTCACCATTGTTGAACTGAAATTTTATTAAAAAGCTTTAAAACTTAAAAACTCTCAACACACTTGGTTAAAATCTAAATTATAAAAACAAAAACCTTAATCTAATCATAATAAGTCAAGACATTACCTCAATTTCAAGTAATCAACAAATTATGGAGCTAATTTGAAGTTGAACGTGAGAAGAATAATGATGAATTTGATGAGGATTTAATGATTTTTCTTTAAAATTGGAAGCTGTTGGGGTGTTTGGATAGCTAGAAAATCATTAAGGATGATTAATTTTGAGAGAAAACATTTGTTAAACTAAGTTTTATTTGATAAAATATTTTGATATAAAAAATTCAAATATTTTTAATATAAGTTAAAATTGACAAAATGATGTTTAAGTTTGAAGTCTAAGAAATAAAACTTTGAATATTTACATTAAATTCTTAGAAAATTTTGAAACAATTTTAAAATCAAGTGAAATTGATTTTAACCAAGCCAAAATGATTTCAATCAAGTTAAAATCATTTTAACACATCAAAATGATTTTAAAACAAGTCAGAATTGCTTCAGGCCAAAAAGTATTGATACCATTTGGCCAAGTATCGATATTTTTGGAATTATCGATACCCTTAGAAAAATCGAGACCAAACATGCATTCTGCTTTCAGGAACCCTAAAAATTATCAATACCATTTTCCCGGTATCGATACTTTCTGAAAATAATTGATACCTTTCTTAAAAACGATACCAAAATAACATTATGTTTCATTTAAACCTTACAAAGTATTGATCCGGTATCGATACCTATTTCAAAAAGTATCGATAAAATATTTTTTGGTATCGATTAATAAGTTCCAACGACCACTGAATCAAAATTTATTACAAAAATTATCGATACCATTTTATTTAGTATCGAAACTCGTAGTTGCAGGTGAAATTAATGCTCTGGTTTTACATCCCCACCGGCCATATTCACTACCCCAACAACCTCAATAGTTGGAAATCTATTAGGGGGTATAAATACCATCCTCCAAAGACTTACAACATTAAGAAAAACACTTTCAAGCAAAAATCATCAATCAAACAATCTCAGAGCTTAATATATTCACATTCTTCTTACATACACTTGTGAGCTTTATCTCTATTCTCTTTCTCAAGTGTATTTTATTATATTTGAGCTTCATTTTGAAAACAACTTAATCTTGTAAGGATTGTTTCTTTGTTTGCTTATTTGTATCTCTTTGAGAGGGTTTGTAACTTAAGATTTGGGGTAGAAATCTTAAGAATTTGTAAGGTTAAACCTTATCCTAAAAGGTTGAACAAATTAGTGAATTTGGGAAAATCCTTAGTGGTGGAAAGCTAAGGTAGTGGAGTAGGCAATTGGGGCTGAACCATTCTAAATTCTTTGTGTTCATTATTTCATTTTTTGTCTTTGCTTTCACCAAAACTTTTAAAGGCCAATTAACCCCCTTTGGCATTTTCGATTTGTTCCATCGAGCTAACAATTGGTATCAGAGTTAGAACTCTAGAGACGATTTTACCACCAAAAAAGAAGATTCTTAAGATATCCAAGATGGAAGCCACAAGTCAAGAAATTTTCTTCATGGCATTGGAGCAAAATTCCACCATATTAGGCGAAGGGCATTCCACCATGAGGCCTCATTTTTTCAATAGCACCAACTGCTCATATTGGAGAATAAGAATGAAGCTATTCATCCAAGCTAGCGACTTTAAAGTTTAGAGAATAATTACTAATGGGACATCCATTCTAATAAAGAGAGTCGAAGGTGTTATTGTCCCAAAGGAAAAGCGTGAAAAAGATGATAATGATATCAAGAAGGTGCAATTAAATGCAAAAGCTATGCACACTCTATTTTGTGCTCTTGGTTCAAATGAGTACAATAGAGTCTCCTTGTGTGACAATGCAAAAGAAATATGGGAAAAGATTGAAGTCACCCATGAAGGGACAAGTAGAGTCAAAGAGTCCAAGATAAGTCTTCTCACCCTTGATTATGAGTTGTTTAAGGCAAAACCAGAAGAAGGAATCAAGGAAATGTCTGATCGCTTCACCCACATCATCAATGGTCTCAAAGCCCTTGGTAAGAACTATCTGAACAAGGAGATGGTGAAGAAGATGTTGAATAGTCTCCCAACATCTTGGGAAGCTAAAGTGACGAAAATAGAAGAATTAAAGGATCTCAACTCACTCTCCCTTGATGAGCTCATCGGTTCCTTGTTGACATATGAAAATGAAGATCAACCACAATGCACAAAAAATTAAAGAAGCTCCAAATAAAGTGGGAGTTACCTTCAAATCAACAACTTGTGAGAAGGATGAAGACTCTATTAATTATGATGATGATGAAGAGATGACAATGTTTGCAAGAAGATTCAAGAGGTTCATGAGGTCCAATAAAAGAAAACGATTCCAAAATAATGAATGACTCAAAATTGAATCAACCAAGGAGAAAGATCTCATCATTTGTTATGAGTGCAAGAAACCGAGACACATCAAGTGTTATTATCCTTAATGGAAGAAGAAGGGGTCTAGCAAACAAAAAAACAAGGCCAATGTTGGTACTTGGAGTGATAAGGACTCATCAATGAATAAACTCAAGAAGTATCCAACTTGTGTCTCATGGCCATCGATGATTCTAAGGTAACTTCTAACTCATCTATTTCAAATTCTTATTCTTTTGATGAGTTGCAAGATGCCTATGATGAATTGGTTTTGGAATTTGAAGTCATGAATTTAAAACATAACAAAATATTTCAAATTTGAAAAATGAAAATGACTTGCTTTCAAAAACCAATCATGAACTTGAAGAGAAAATAAACAAGATGCAAGAAATAATTAATGAGCTTGAGAAGAAGAATTTAGACTTGCATAATTTACTTTCTAAATTTCATTATGATCATGAAAAGCAACTTGAGTTGCTTAAAAGTGAAAAAGGTCACTCTAACAAAGATTTCAAAAAAGGAGAAAAGTCAAAACAAAACTTTGTTAAAAATAGTCTTAATTTCTATAAACATGGCGGTCCCCAAAAATTTTACAAGAAAAAAATCATTAAAAGTATATGGGCCCCTAAAGGACTCATAACTTCACAAGATAAGAACTTGATTTCAAAATGGATACCTAAAGGGACTAAAATTATAGGAACTAATGCTTATGGGCCCAAAAGAATTTTAGAACCAGAAATCAAACTTTAATTCTATGTTTGTAGGAAAATGAGCATTGCTTTAAAGTGAACTATTCAAGGAAAAACTTATGGTACCTCGATAGTGGATGCTTAAGACACATGACCGGTGACAAGAGTCACTTTATTAATTTGAAGCTAAAAAATGGAAGAGAAGTTACGTTTGGTGACAACTCTACAAAACAAATTGAAGGAATAGGCTCTATTGGTAAAAACTCTTCAATTATTATTGAGAATGTCTTATATGTCAAAAGTCTTAAGCTTAATATTCTAAGTATTATTCAACTATTTGATAAAGGTTTCAATGTCATATTTGAGTCTAAAGGTTGTAAAGTTATTGACATTTCTTCTAATAAGATTGTGCTTGTAGGACATAGGATAGAATATAAATATATGGTGCATTTAGATGATATGCATAACTCTAACTTATGCCTTGTTGCTAAAAATGAGAATAGCTCTTTGTTATGGCATAGAAAACTAGGACAAGGTAGCATGTGCATATTGCATAAACTAGTTAAAAATGACTTAGTAAGAGAATTACCTACAATTGATTTTTATGTAGATGAAATTTGTGATGCATGTGTTAAGGGTAAATATAAAAGAATTTCTTTTAAACCTATTAATGATGTATTAACTAGTAGAGTTCTTAAACTAATTCACATAGACTTGTTTGGTCCAATTAGGACAACTAGCTTGGGTGGAAAACATTATGCTTTTGTGCTTGTTGATGACTATTCTAGATTTACTTGGGTTCTTTTCTTAAGTACTAAAGATGAAGCTTTAGAAAAATTCATCATATTTTTAAAAATAAATCAAAATGAAAAATGTTACTCTATCACTAGTGTTAGAAGTGACCATGGAACCGAATTACAAAATCTTGGTTTTTGAAAATTTTTGCAACTCAAATGGAATTAGCCATAATTTTTCTGCACCTAAAACCCCTCAACAAAATGGAGTTGTTGAAAGGAGAAATAGAACTTTAGAAAAAATGGCTGGAACCATGCTTTGTGAAAATAATTTACCAAAATATTTTTGGGTGGAAGCCACAAACACCGCTTGTTATATTGTTAATAGAGTAATGATTAGGTTTAAAGAAAACTCCATATGAACTTTTCAAAAATAAAAAGCCTAACATTAGCTATTTTCATCCCTTTGGATGCAAATGTTTTGTGTTAAATAATGGCAAAGATAATCTTGGTAAATTTGATGCAAAAAGTGATGAAGGAATTTTTTCTTGGTTATTCTTTAAATTCTAAAGTTTATCAAGTTTTTAACAAAACAACTTTAGTAGTAGAAGAGTCTATACATGTTATTTTTTATGACTGTAATCTTTCTCCTAGAAAGGATTCTTGTGTTGAAAATGATAATGCAGAATTTTTTAACAATGATAAAGAGGATCAATCATCAAATGACAAAATTCAAGAACAAACACAAGATGCTCTAGAAGAACTTTCAATTGAGGAAAGGGAAGTCACTCATCCAAGAGATTTCAACTATGTGAAGGATGGTATGATTTTGGGAGATCCATCCCAAGGGGTAATTACTAGATCTTCTCTTAGAAATACTTGTAAGTATGTTGCATTTATCTCATGCATTGAGCCTAAAAATATCAAAGAAGCATTAAATGATGAATATTGGATATTGGCCATGCAAGAAGAGTTAAATTAATGTGAGAGAAGTAAAGTATGGACCCTAGTTGATAGACCTAGTGATAAATCTACTATAGGTACTAAATGGGTTTTTAGGAACAAGCTAGATAAGAGTGGTAACATAGTGAGGAAGAAAGCTAGACTTGCTGCTCAAGGTTACACTCAAGAGGAAGTAATAGATTATGATGAAACTTATGCTTCCGTAGCTAGGATGGAAGCCATTAGAATGCTTTTAGCTTTTGCATGCTTTAATGATTTCAAATTATATCAATTGGATGTAAAAAGTCCTTTTGTAAATGGTTTTATAAATGAAGAAGTGTATGTTGAACAACCACCCGGTTTTGAAGATCCAAAATTTTCATACCATGTTTTCAAACTTTCAAAAGCTTTATATGGTTTGAAACAAGCTCCTAGAGCTTGGTATGAAAGATTATCAAATTTTCTTATTGAAAAAGGTTTTTATAAAAGGAAGGTTGACACAACACATTTTATTAAAAGAAAAGACAAAAATTTATTGGTATTTCAAATTTATGTTGATGATATTATTTTTTGTTCTACTAATGATCTTCTTTGTCAAGAATTTTCTAAGCTAATGCAAGGTGAGTTTGAGATGAGCATGATGAGAGAACTAAACTTCTTTTTGGGACTCCAAATTAAGCAAAGAAAGGATGACATCTTCATAAATCAAGCTAAATACACAAAGGAAATGCTCAAGAAGTTTAGGATGGACACTCTCAAACCATAAGCTACTCCTATGAGCTCTTCTATAAAGCTTGATAAAGATGAGGAAGGTAAATGTGTTGATTTAAAATTATATAGGTCAATGATTGGCTCTTTGCTTTATTTTACGAAAATAGACCCAATATTATGTTTAGTGTATGCTTGTGTGCTAGATATCAGTCTTGTCGTAAGGAATCACATTTACAAGCCCTTAAGAGAATCTTTAGATACTTTAGAGACACTTTAAATTTAGGCCTTTGGTATTCTAGAGACTTATCCTTTATCTTGCATGCTTACTCGGATGCGAATTTTGGAGGTTGCAAATTAGATAGGAAAAACACCTCTGGTACTTGTCAATTCCTAGGCAACATGCTAATTTCATGGTTTTCAAAGAAACAAAATAATGTTGCATTGTCCACCACCGAAGCTGAATATATATGTCGGTAGTTGTTGTGTTCAAGTTTTTTGGATGAAACAAAAACTTAAGGACTATGGAATTGATGTAGCTATCGTTCCTATTAAGTGTTACAATACTAGTGCTATTTCTCTTACTAAAAATCCCATCCAACATTCTAGGACTAAACACATTGAAGTTAGACATCATTTCATTAAAGATCATGTTCAAAAAGGTGAAATTGTTCTAGAATATGTAGACACCTTAAATCAATTAGTTGATATTTTTACAAAACCTTTAGATAAGAAAAGATTTTGGACACTTAGGAGAGAACTAGGTTTGACCACCTTGTCTTGACTTTGTGTTAAAATTTTCCATGTACTTTATATTTTTTTGTGCAAAAAGCTTCATAAGTATGATGTTCATGGCTCTTGTATGCAAAAAGATAGGGGGAGTTTTATGTGTGAATTTGGTCTCTTTTGACCTTATTTATCTAGCTTGAATTGCTTTTATGTTGTTTTTGCACTCATTGAATTAGTTACATTCTTACTAATTTAGGCATTTTCTCTAAAATCTAAGTTTGATTTATAAATTATATGCATCATGCTTGTATCTTGAACTTCCATGCATATGAAACATTTAGGAATATACTTAGAGTCATTTTAGGACCTTTAGAACCTTTAAAAACTAAAAAATCTCGATTTTGCATTTTTCACTGCACTTGGAAAACAAATTCACATATTGGTATCGATATTTTTTCACAAGTATCGATATTTTTATAAAAGTATCGATATTTTTAAAATGATATCGATACCACGGGCTGTTTTTAGGTACCCGCGTCAGTTTTTAAAAAAAAAACTCAAAACCTAATTCTTTTTCACCGAAAATCTCTCAAATCCTCTCCAATTTTTCTTCAAATTTCTTTATTTTTTCGACAAATATTGGGATTTCACCATCTTCACACTTTATTTCCACAAGATTTGCTCAACTTTGCTTGAAGATTTTGCCTATTTCAACACTTTAGAGGTAAAACCCAAAATCCTTTAACTTGATGATTTTATAAAATGTAGGTTGAAATAGTGCTTCTTGATGGATTATTGAGTTGTTTTGAACTCCAAATATTGTGTTTTATTGCAGGAGGTCACCTATTCTTAAAGGTTGTCTTAAATTTTTTACCCAAAACCTTTGACCACTAAGTGTTTGTTAAAATTTCCTAAAGAGTTTTCCATTGAGTTTTAGTGCTTCTAAGTGTCTTTTTAGCTAGTATGGCCCCTAAGAAAAGACCTAGAACCGGTACATCATCTTCTTATACATCTAGTGAGTTGGAGTCGTCCTTTAGCGGATGCTTTCAAAAATCAAACTCTCTATCTCGTTTTAACTCACATTTTTCTTCAAAAAGAGTTTGGGAGTTTAGGAAAGTGGATTTAGCCATATTAGAGGCTATTAATTTTGTTTATCTCCGTATTTTACAAAACTGGGGTTGGATGGAATTTTTAAATATTTCTTTGCTGACTTACCTTAAACTTGTTCGTGCTTTCTTTTCAAATGCCAAACTTGAACATGATGAATCCGACGATACCGTTTTAGCCATCACCTCATTTTTAATGAAAACCCCTATACGCCTTACTATCAAAGAGTTTGGCGATTATCTTCAATTTCCCTCCGGAGGTAACTCCGATGAAAAAGGTCATTTTAATCCCGTACTTTTTATTCAATCCAGATCGGCATCCGAACTTAATCTTCATGATCGTGTCCTCCATTTAATTCTCACTTGGAACCTTAGACCTATCAAAAAGCATGCCAAGCTTCAAAACACCTATTATTAGTGGCTCGATTACTTTAAATCCGATAGGCATTCCAAACTTTCCCTAATAATGTTTAATGACATTACTAAAGCTATTGGAAGGGGGATGAATACAAATGTCACTCTTCCTCATGGAACATATTTGTCATACCTTTTTAGGCAATTAGGTATTAGTACCCATGCAGATGCTCCCCTTACCTCAAACCAACCAATTAGTTACGAGGCCCTTCATCATGCGGGATATCATTTTGATGCCAACACCGGCACATGGATTGAGAGAAATCATCTGGTGGATAATGAAGATGACGACATCAATGCTACTTTTGAAGATGTTCTGGCACCCGAGCCCGCTCCTCCACCGGCTTCTTCTTCACATGTTGCTCAACCCTCTTCTGAGGTTAATAGCGCCATACTCGATGCTATCCTTTCCTTGAGCAACAATGTTCGAGGTCTTCAAGAAGAGGTTCGATCTCATAAGGAAGACATTAACTATAGGCTATCTACTTTAGAGTCTTAAATGGCGTCTCTCCTTGCACGTTTTCCTTCGACGCCTACTTTCTCCCCTCCTCATGATGATTAGAGTAGCTCTAGGACATACATTTCGTTTTCATAACATTTGCACCTTCATTTCTATGTTTATGCCTTTCTCTTTGTTTTTATTGCACTTTATTACTTTATGGGTAATTTTAGATACATTGATGTTTAGTTATTTTTCTATATATCTTATGATGGACTAATCTCCTTTCTCCTTAAGCTTTATTTGTCTTTTGATATAACAAAAAAGGGGGAGAACAAAAAGTAAATTAAGGTAAATTGATTGATTATTGTTTGATTATTCTTTAATGATAACTAAATGCAAATTTTTGTGACCAATTTTCCTTAAAGTAAAAATGAATGCCAACTTGAATGAAAATTTTTATTTTGGCCTCAAATTTAAAATGTATTTTATTAAGGGGGAGGAATTATTCAAAAACAAATTTACCAAATGTTTTGTTATATCAAAAGGGGGAGATTGTTTGTAACACCCCAAACCCGGTCTATGCGTTTAGACAAGATTTGGTTTGTCACACCAATCATACATTCGTTTATTTTCATATGGTTAAAATAAAATAGTGCTACAAAAACTTTTTTGAAAATCGAGTTTAATAAGAAGTTAATACAAGGATTTGAAATTTGTAGCTTAAGAATAATACTTGTTTGAAAACTTATCGTCAAGATAAAAATGTCAAAATCTTAAGATGGTTTAAAAGAACTTTGAAAGAATTTTAAATAATTAAAGTGTCCAGAAATTTTGTTATAAAACCAATGTTCTTAAGAAAACTTAACATATTTAAGATAAAACCATATTAAAAGTTTAGAAATAAAATTTAAACCATCCACACAATAAAATCCATAAAAACATATAAGAGGCCTTATTACATAAAACCCATAATGTATATTTAAGATAATAATCTAAATAAAGTCATAGTTTAATAAAAACCCAAGTTTGTAGTATGGCCTCCACCAAGTCATCTCCGGCCCAAGTCCACGTCAATTTCCATTACACAAAATGGTTAATAAAATTGGGTGAGTTACAAAGAACTCGAGTGTGCAACTCACTTACCACCATTTTTAGGCCGGATCGTCAAGATATCATGCCGGGCTTGAGCCCATTAATGATTTCAACCATACATTGTAAAGTAACATAATTTAAAGAAAAGAATGCATGAAATATGAATTTCCCAAACCAACCTAGTATCCATCCGCTAACACCCCGTACCAACCAACACACACTGGGGATCAAGTCAACCCACCCCGCCAAACACACACAATCATGGGCTTAAAGCCCTTAAATAATTTTGTAGTGCACTCACCGAACTAGATTGTGACATTGTCACCGAACTAGAGGCATTTAGTCGAATTTGTGGCAGAGCCACCGAACTAGAGGCAATGAGCCATATTGTGGCGAGAGCCACCGAACTAGAGGCAATGAGCCATATTTGTGGCAATGGCCATTCTTCTCTTCATATAACCCACCCCATGCAATCATGCGTATATAACAAATATAATCATATAACAGATTTTCATTAATCCATATCATCGGTGGGCTTATCAATTAACCCTTCATTAGGCTCATATAAACAATTTATCAACTAGCCCATTTAGTAGTTTAGTGACTTTGGCCCATTTTAGCCCAATTTATCGAAACAGAGTATTTTCGGCCCATTTAATCGAACTAGAGTATTATCGGCCCATTTTATCGAACTAGAGTATTATCGGCCCATTTTATCGAACTAGAGTATTATCGGCCCATTATTTTCTCGGTTTTAACCGTTTTCATGCATTTACTCAAAAATATGAGTTACTACGTATTTTTTTCCCGTTTTTACTATTTTACGATTTTATCACAGAACTTACAACTTGATGTCCAACCCAAAATGAGTGTGAAGTTACACACCGGTTATGGAGAGAACTAAACTTTCCCGCTCTTCAACACCTATACGTATTGTGTTAATTAAAACACTATAATCTATAATAAAACCGATCTAACTATAGCGATCTAGAAATTTACCCTCGGATTTTCGTAAGACTTCTACTTGCGATTTCTCTCCGATTGATGGTTCGCTAACCGAATCGAATCCACGAACAAATATTGGTTCGGGAGTACGAACGACTTCGAACAGTTGATTTTCCTCGGTTGAACGTCCACAACCGGTGGAAATCCTGGATTGTTTGGCTTGAAAAGTCCTTTGCTTGTACTTAGGGGGAATAACAAAACCTCCCTTCTTCCGAAGGCTAAACACCGCCCTTTTCTTCCCTATTTTGAATGTCTTCAAGACAAAGGAAGGTTAATCCAATGATATCAAAATAATCCTAAGGTTTTAAAGATATGATTTCCTTACCACAAAATTGATTCCAACGTTTTGTCACCCACGACTTCTTGATTCCAAACTTCCGTTATCGCACTAAAGTATAACAAAATAAACGTTAAAAGAAGGAACGTTTATTTTGATCTAATAAAGCCTTCAAACCATCATCAATATTCGCCATAACCACTATTAACTAATCGAAACGAAAAGGATTCTTACCTATTTCCACGTCGAAAAGATAGGATTTGAGAATAATATGGATCTAAGAAGAATTCGGCTATGAAGAAACAAAGAAAAAGAGAAAATAAAATCGGTTATAGGCACTTTAACATTCGGCCATGAAAGTGTAGGTGGAGAGAATTTCGATTGAAAGAAATCAAATAGGAGAGAGATGGTGATGATGTTTGGTTTCCAAATAGAATGGAAAAGAAAAGAAAGAAAAAGATAAGTTTTGAGAGCAATGTATAGTCGGCAATGGGGAGAAGAAAAGAAAAGAATGGTCTCTTTAGGTATTGGTAAATTCGGCACAAAGAGAAAGGCACAAAATTGACACCAAAGTGTAAAACAAAAATGACCAATTTGACAAAAGAAACTAGGCTTACCAAGTGCACAATTTCGGCCAAGGAAAAGAGAGTTTGAGAGAATTTTCAAAACTTGCACAAACTAAACAAAATGACCAAAACCAAAGACTAAACTTCCTAGCCAAACTATCACCAAAATTCGGCTCCCCTAGCCATAATGCCGTCCATATGCTTGGTCTTTAGGCCAAGATATTGTTTCCTTAAACAACTCCTTGATTCATGCCTCATATCCTCACATTTTCCTTATTCTTTTGATACCCTTCCTTAAGTTCAAATTTTCCTTATTCCTTTGATATACTAACCAAAAATAACAAGTCAACACCTTCCATATATGCTCTTGGCCGACACTTGCTATACATGGGCGGAAAAATCAAAAATAAAATTCACCTAGATGCTATTTAGGGATTCGAACCTTCACCCCCATGTACTAGCTCATGCGCCAACACCACTTGTCCAACTACTCATCTTATGCTACACATTGACACTTAAATTAATTTATGTGTCAATGCCACTTAGTCTATTTCCATAAATTCTCAAAATTAATATTATTCCTTCTAAAAAATTTTAAACCCTTCTTCAGACTATACTAACCACGAAAATAAATCGTAAAATTTTACTTTCTAGAATAATTACTCAAAGCACACATAGAAAATAAATTACTCAAATTTTCGTGGGTGGTACAACTCTACCCCTAAAAGAAAATTTCGTCCTCGAAATTTACTGGCTGAAAAAGGTGAGGGTATTGTTGCCGAATTGCATCCTCAGCTCCCACGTAGCTTCCTCCACTCCGTGGTTACGCCACAACACTTTGACCAACGGCACGCTCTTCTTTCTTAGCACCTTCACGTCTCGGTCTAAGATTTCCACCGGTTCCTCCTCAAAAGACAAATCCAAATTCAACTCCACTTCTTCTACCCAGGTACTATGTGCGAAGGATCCGATCTATAGCGCCTCAACATGGACACGTGGAAAACATTATGAATTTGGCTCAATTCGAGGTAACTCAATCTGATAGGCCACTGGACCAACTCGTTTCACCACACGATATGGTCCAATGTATCTAGGACTCAACTTGCCCTTCTTCCCGAATCCGAATATCTTCTTCCAAGGTGAGACCTTCAGAAGACTTGATCTCCTACGGCATACTCGATATCCTTACGCTTGAGATCCGCATACGACTTACGTCTATCCGGCTTCCTTTAACTGCGTGCCCGAATAACTTTCACTTTTTCTTCCGTTTGAAATCATCTCGTGTCCTAACAATCGCCGATCACCCAACTCACCCAACAAATAGGAGAACGACACCTACGACCATACAATGCCTCGTAGGTGCCATCCGAATGCTAGATCGGTAGCATGTTGTTGTACGCAAATTCCGCTAACGGTAGAAAATCCTCCCAACTACCTTTGAAGTCGATTACACATCCCCTTAACATGTCTTCCAGAATCGAATCACTCTCTCCGATCGACCATCGATCGAGGATGAAAAGCCGTACTAAAATTAAGCTTTGTACCCAAGGCTTCATGCAAAGCTTTCCAAAATCGAGATGTAAACCTAGGATCCCTATCCGATATAATCGATCTGGTACCCCATGCAACCTCACGATTTCGGATACATACGGCTTTCGCCAACTTCGCAACGAGTAGTCCGTGCGTCATCGGTAGAAAATGAGCGATCTTAAATCGACGATCAACAATTACCCAAACAGAATTTTTCTTAGTAGGTGTTAAAGGTAACCCACTAACAAAATCCATTGTTATCCGCTCCCATTTCCAAAGAGGAATCTTAATCGGTTGCAAAAGACGTGGCAATTGATGCTCCGCTTTCACTTGCGACAAGTTAAGCATTTTCCCACAAATTACAAATCTCACGTTTCAACCTGTGCCACCAATACATTCACGAAGATCCCGATACATCTTATTTCCTCCGGTGCATAGCATAAGGGCTACTATGCGCCTCCTCAAAATCATTTGCCTCGAGATCTGAATCCTTAGGCATACAGCACCCTTTCCACGAAAACACAATACACCTTCTGAATTTATTCCAAAATCCTCAATTTCACCATTTTCCACTTGCTGAAATAAAAGTCTCAACTTCTCATCTAAAATCTGTTTTTCCTTAATTTGTTCCAACCACATAGGCTTCACTTGAAATTCCGCTATCAAACTACCATCCTCATACAAACTCAAATGGGCAAACATAGCTCTCAAATCGAGATACCACCTTACGACTTAATGCGTCCGCCACTACATTAGCCTTTCCAGGATGATACTCAATAGAGAAATCATAGTCCTTTAACAGCTCCACCCATCTTCGTTGTCTCAAGTTTAACTCCTTCTGAGTAAGAAGATACTTAAGACTCTTGTGATCCGTATAGATGATAGACTTTTCACCATAGAGGTAATGCCTCCAAATCTTTAAGGCAAACACCACTTTGCTAACTCCAAATCATGAGTAGGGTAGTTCACTTGCATGGTCTCAATTGACGAGAAGCGTAAGCTACAACTTTCCCACTTTGCATCAATACGCAGCCTAAACCCGTATGTGACGCATCACAATAAATCGTAAACTCCTTCCCACCTCAGGTTGAATCAATACCGCGCTTGCTAAAAACCTTCTTGATCGCTCGAAACTTTCTTGCCGCTTATCACCCATATAAACAACACTCCCTTCCGCAAAAAAGCTTAGTTAGAGGTGCAAAGAATCAATGAGAACCCTCAACAAAGCGTCTATAATATCCACCAAACCCAAGAAACTCCGAATCTCATTCACCGACTTCGGTGGTTTCCAATCCAATACCGCCTCAATCTTCCGAGGATCCACCCTTATTCCTTCCTTCGGTGATACCACATGACCCAAGAAAGTCACTTCTCTTAACCAAAATTCACATTTATCGAATTTGGCATACAACTGATTATCTCGAAGCACTTGCAATACAATCCGCAAATGCGAGTCATGTTCTTCTTCGCTCTCGAATAAACCGTAATGTCATCTATGAATACCACCACAAACCGATCTAAGAATGGTTGAAAGACCGGTTCATCATATCCATAAATGCACTGGTGCATTGGTCAACCCAAACGGCATCACTAAAAACTCATAGTGTCCGTAACGGGTTCGAACGCCGTCTTGTGAATATCCGCTTCTTTCACCTTAAGTGGTGGTAACCCGACCTTAAATCAATCTTGGAGAAAATGCGAAGCTCCTTTCAATTGATCAAACAGTCCTCAATCCTCGGCAGAGGGTACCGATTCTTGATCGTCGACTTATTCAATTGCCTATAGTCAATACACATACGCATTGACCCATCCTTCTTCTTAACAAACAAAACCGGTGCTCCCACGGAGACACACTCGGTCGAATAAAACCACGATCTAGCGGTTCTTGAATTTGGGCTTTAAGCTCGACAACTCCTTCGGTGCCATTCTATAAGGAGCAATGGACACCGGAGCGCCTTCGAGCAAAAGCTCAATACCAAATTCCACTTCCCGATCTGGAGGTACACCAGGAAGTTCTTCAGAAAAAACATCGTGAACTCCTTCACCGTTCTCACATCTTCCACCAACAAACTTTTTGGCATCTAAAGCACAAATAAATGCTAAAAATGCTCCGTATCCTTTTCGCACTAACTTCTCCGCCTTCAACGCAAAATCATGTTTGCCAAGTAATTTCTCCGCTCGCCTATCATAACTATCTCCTTATCCTCCACATTTCTTATCGACATACGCTTTTCAAAGACAGTCCAATTTCGCGCCTGCTTAACCAACCAATCCATGCCCGAATAATATCGAATTCGCCAAAAGGCGGTTCCATCAAATTTGCCAGAATGTTTCTCCTTGAATTACTAAGGGCACGTCTCTAAACAATTTATTAACCAACACCGATCGTCCCTAAGGACTAATCACCTCATCTCTTTATCGGAAATTTTGTAGAGTCTAATTTCAAGTTTCCAATTATGGTGCTAGCAATGTACGAATGAGTAGAACCAATATCTATCAAGGCAATAACGGGTACATCGAAATGAAGAACGTGCGCTTATCACATCGTGTGCATTGCCATCCTCACGACGTCGACCGCATACACCAATCCCGGCCGTCTTGCATCCGCGTTGCCCCTAGGACCATTGCCTCGACCACCGCACCTTGACCACGTCCACCCCATTACCACCACGACTGGTCCCCGACTCTCTGGTGGTTGCTGAACTCCTCTTGCGGTGGTACATCAAGAGCACGAACTTCTTGAGTTGTATCCATACGCCGAGGGCAACTCCTATATTGATGCTCCGTCGATCCACATTTATAGCAAGCACCCGTTTTCCTCCAACATTCTCCTAATGTCTTTTTCCACATTCAAAGACAATCCCGACTGACGATTAACGCCATCGTGTGCTCTTCCTTGAGCTGGTTCCTCATTCCGGGCCTCTTGAGAATCTTCTCGAGAACCCGAATGCTTCGATCTTTCTTGCCTCGAATTTGCTCCCGATTTTGACGTTCCGAGTTCTTAGCCTCTTCGGCTATCTTGGCCTTCTCCACAAGAGCGGCAAAAGTTCTAACTTGTTGTGGGGCTATCGTAACCCGCAACTCGTCTTTCAAACCGTCCTCGGCGCACACAACGCTCATGATCCGCTGCCACTATCGTTCGAGCATAGCGACTCAAACGTAAGAACTCACCTCATATCTTTGCCACCGTCTTATTTCCTTGCACCAGTTCAAGAATTCCTTCCTTCGGGCATCCACATAGCTTGTTCCCACATATTTCCCTTGAAAGGAAGCCTTAAAGAACTCCCAATTAACCAAAGCGACATCGATGCCATCTCGGATAGTAAGCCACCATTGGTAAGCTTCGTCTCTCAACAAAGATATCGCTCCTCTTAACTTTTGTTCCACGGTGCACTCAAGATCGTCCATAATTCGCTCTACTCGCCTCAAGCCAATATTCAGCGACATTGGGAGCTACACCAGAGACACCTCTCAAAAACCTCACTCCATTGGATTTCGATCGCTCGATATCGACCCACGAGCGGTTGGTCGATTCTGGATCCAATGACCCTTTCAAGTACTCGCAGCATTGCTCGTGTCACAAAGATTATCCTCTTCCATATGGTCGTGCGATCCCGTCTCACTCTCGAGTGACGCAGTGCATCCATTTCCGACATATGACCCGGCATCATCGATTGCGCCCCTAACACCTCGTCCTCTACCACGGCCACGCCTACCGCGTCCACGACCACGTCCTCTAGTGCTCATGGCGACTAATTGGATTTAATCTGATTTAAGAGTTTTATGAATCAGAATAATATTTCAATTGTTTATTAACGATATCTTATGATATGAAAGAGATAGAGTGTTTTCGCATCAATATCCTATTGTCTCAATCTCTACGGTTTTAACACCTAAAACTAGAAGTTCTAGAGTGTTTCTTATAATCATATCACAATGATAATAAACATACAAAGATCTGAGATACTTACTTGACTTGGCGCGGGATGTTCATGGTGCCATACTACCTTTAATCAAAACTCTAGAAATTATTTTCAAACAAATTTCTTTATTGAACCCAAACCACAACCGAGTTTTGAAACAAAAGCTCTGATACCACTAAATGTAACACCCCAAACCCGGTCTATGCGTTTAGACAAGATTTGGTTTGTCACACCAATCATACATTCGTTTATTTTCATATGGTTAAAATAAAATAGTGCTACAAAACTTTTTTGAAAATCGAGTTTAATAAGAAGTTAATACAAGGATTTGAAATTTGTAGCTTAAGAATAATACTTGTTTGAAAACTTATCGTCAAGATAAAAATGTCAAAATCTTAAGATGGTTTAAAAGAACTTTGAAAGAATTTTAAATAATTAAAGTGTCCAGAAATTTTGTTATAAAACCAATGTTCTTAAGAAAACTTAACATATTTAAGATAAAACCATATTAAAAGTTTAGAAATAAAATTTAAACCATCCACACAATAAAATCCATAAAAACATATAAGAGGCCTTATTACATAAAACCCATAATGAGATATTTAAGATAATAATCTAAATAAAGTCATAGTTTAATAAAAACCCAAGTTTGTAGTATGGCCTCCACCAAGTCATCTCCTACCCAAGTCCACGTCAATTTCCATTACACGAAATGGTTAATAAAATTGGGTGAGTTACAAAGAACTCAGTGTGCAACTCACTTACCACCATTTTTAGGCCAGATCGTCAAGATATCATGTTGGGCTTGAGCCCATTAACAGATTTCAACCATACATTGTAAAGTAACATAATTTAAAGAAAAGAATGCATGAAATATGAATTTCCCAAACCAACCTAGTATCCATCCGCTAACACCCCCGTACCAACCAACACACCTGTGGGGATCAAGTCAACCCACCCCGCCAAACACACCAATCATGGGCTTAAAGCCCTTAAATAATTTTGTAGTGCACTACCGAACTAGATTGTGACATTGTCACCGAACTAGAGGCATTTAGCCGGAATTTGTGGCGAGCCACCGAACTAGAGGCAATGAGCCATATTGTGGCGAGCCACCGAACTAGAGGCAATGAGCCATATTTGTGGCAATCGGCCATTCTTCTCTTCATATAACCCACCCCATGCAATCATGCGTATATAACAAATATAATCATATAACAGATTTTCATTAATCCATATCATCGGTGGGCTTATCAATTAACCCTTCATTAGGCTCATATAAACAATTTATCAACTAGCCCATTTAGTAGTTTAGTGACTTTGGCCCATTTTAGCCCAATTTATCGTAAAGCAGTATTTTCGCCCATTTAATCGAACTAGAGTATTATCGGCCCATTTTATCGAACTAGAGTATTATCGGCCCATTTTATCGAACTAGAGTATTATCGGCCCATTATTTTCTGGTTTTAACTGTTTTCATGCATTTACTCAAAAATATGAGTTACTACGTATTTTTTCCCGTTTTACTATTTTACGATTTTATCACGTAACTTACAACTTGATGTCCAACCCGAAAATGAGTGTGAAGTTACACACCGGGTTATGGAGAGAACTAAACTTTCCCGCTCTTCAACACCTATACGTTGTGTGTTAATTAAAACACTATAATCTATAATAAAACCGATCTAACTATAGCGATCTAGAAATTTACCCTCGGATTTTCGTAAGACTTCTACTTGCGATTTCTCTCCGATTGATGGTTCGCTAACCGAATCGAATCCACGAACAAATATTGGTTCGAGTACGAACGACTTCGAGCAGCTTGATTTTCCTCGGTTGAACGTCCACAACCCTGGAAATCCTGATTGCTTTAAACAAATCCTTTGCTTGTACTTAGGGGGGAATAACAAAACCTCCCTTCTTCCGAAGGCTAAACACCGCCCTTTTCTTCCCTATTTTGAATGTCTTCAAGACAAAGGAAGGTTAATCCAATGATATCAAAATAATCCTAAGGTTTTAAAGATATGATTTCCTTACCACAAAATTGATTCCAACGTTTTGTCACCCACGACTTCTTGATTCCAAACTTCCGTTATCGCACTAAAGTATAACAAAATAAACGTTAAAAGAAGGAACGTTTATTTTGATCTAATAAAGCCTTCAAACCATCATCAATATTCGCCATAACCACTATTAACTAATCGAAACGAAAAGGATTCTTACCTATTTCCACGTCGAAAAAGATAGGATTTGAGAATAATATGGATCTAAGAAGAATTCGGCTATGAAGAAACAAAGAAAAGAGAAAATAAAATCGGTTATAGGCACTTTAACATTCGGCCATGAAAGTGTAGGTGGAGAGAATTTCGATTGAAAGAAATCAAATAGGAGAGAGATGGTGATGATGTTTCGGTTTCCAAATAGAATGGAAAAGAAAAGAAAGAAAAGATAAGTTTTGAGAGCAATGTATAGTCGGCAATGGGGAGAAGAAAAGAAAAGAATGGTCTCTTTAGGTATTGGTAAATTCGGCACAAAGAGAAAGGCACAAAATTGACACCAAAGTGTAAAACAAAAATGACCAATTTGACAAAAGAAACTAGGCTTACCAAGTGCACAATTTCGGCCAAGGAAAAGAGAGTTTGAGAGAATTTTCAAAACTTGCACAAACTAAACAAAATGACCAAAACCAAAGACTAAACTTCCTAGCCAAACTATCACCAAAATTCGGCTCCCCTAGCCATAATGCCGTCCATATGCTTGGTCTTTAGGCCAAGATATTGTTTCCTTAAACAACTCCTTGATTCATGCCTCATATCCTCACATTTTCCTTATTCTTTTGATACCCTTCCTTAAGTTCAAATTTTCCTTATTCCTTTGATATACTAACCAAAAATAACAAGTCAACACCTTCCATATATGCTCTTGGCCGACACTTGCTATACATGGGCGGAAAAATCAAAAATAAAATTCACCTAGATGCTATTTAGGGATTCGAACCTTCACCCCCATGTACTAGCTCATGCGCCAACACCACTTGTCCAACTACTCATCTTATGCTACACATTGACACTTAAATTAATTTATGTGTCAATGCCACTTAGTCTATTTCCATAAATTCTCAAAATTAATATTATTCCTTCTAAAAAAATTTTAAACCCTTCTTCAGGACTATACTAACCACGAAAATAAATCAGAAAATTTTACTTTCTAGAATAATTACTCAAAGCACACATAGAAAATAAATTACTCAAATTTTCAGGGTGTTACATTGTTAAACCAAGCTTTATTTCATAAAAGATTTTGATATAACAAATTGAAATGTTTTTGAATATAAGTTAAAATTGACAAAATGATGTTTAAGTTTGAAGTCTAAGAAATAAAACTTTGAATATTTACATTAAACTCTTAGAAAATTTTGAAACAATTTTAAAATCAAGTGAAATTGATTTTAACCAAGTCAAAATGATTTCAATCAAGTTAAAATCATTTTAACACATCAAAATGATTTTCAAAACAAGTCAGAATTGTTCCAGGCCAAAAAGTATTGATACCATTTAGCCAAGTATCGATATTTTTGGAATTATCGATATGCTTAGAAAAAGCGAGACCAAACATGCATTCTGTTTTCAGGAACCCTAAAAATTATCGATACCATTTTCCCAGTATCGATACTTTCTGAAAATAATAGATACCTTTCTTAAAATTGATACCAAAATAGCATTCTATTTCTTTTAAACCCTACAAAGTATCGATCCAGTATCGGTACCTATTTCAAAAAGTATCGATAAATTATTTTTTGGTATCGATTAATAAATCCCAACAGCCACTGAATAAACATTTATTACAAAAATTATCGGTACTATTTTATTTAGTATCGATACTCGTAGTTGTAGGTGAAATAAATGCTCTGATTTTACATCCTCAACGGCCATATTCACTACACTAACAACCTCAACGGTTAGAAATCTATTAGGGGGTATAAATACCATCCTCTAAAGACTTACAACATTAAGAAAAACATTTTTAAGCAAAAATCATTAATCAAACAACCTTAGAGCTTAATATATTCACATTCTTCTTACATACACTTGTGAGCTTTATCTCTATTCTCTTTCTCAAGTGTATTTTATTGTATTTGAGCTTTATTTTGCAAACAACTTAATTTTGTAAGGATTGTTTCTTTGTTTGCTTACTTGTATCTCTTTGAGAGGGTTTGTAACTTAAGATTTGGGGTAGAAATTTTAAGGAGTTGTAAGGTTAAACCTTGTCCTCAAATGTTGAAAAAATTAGTGAATTTGGGAAATCCTTAGTGGTGGAAAGCTAAGGTAGTGGAGTAGGCAATTGAGGTCGAACCACTCTAAATTCTTTGTGTTCATTGTTTCATTTTTTGTCTTTGCTTTCACCAAAAATTTTAAAGGCCAATTCACCCCCTATTGGCATTTCTGGTTTGTTCAATTGACCTAACAACATCATATTTGAATTTGGGAATTTTGTTTTTTTTTGGATGTGAAGCTAAATGGGAAGGAAGGGATGTGGGGGTTTTAAAGAAGGAAAATGAACAACTTTTTTTTTAAAAGAGAAGGAAAAATTGCCTTTTAAACCCACCCAATTTTCCCTTATTTTTCAAATCAGTCATTAGTTTAATGTAAACACATTTTTCCTCAATTATTTTCAAACTCGATTTTATTTTTAAAGTTCATTTTAAGTTATTTAATAACCGACCACTTAATCCTAATTTTCACAACCTAATTTTAGACCCAATAATTATTCTAATATTTTATTATTACCATTATTATCTAATTAATTATTTTATCCTATTTTAATTTCTATGATATTAAACCCAATTTTTCTCTTAAGCCCACAACCTAATACCCAATTCTATCGTCTCGGTTTTCAAGATGTGACAACTCTCCCCCTCTAAAAAGAATTTTATCCTCGAAATTTACCTGAACCAAATAGAGAAGGATACTGCCGTCTCATCGGATCCTCAATTTCCCAAATAGTCTCTTCAGTTTTGTGATTACGCCACAAAACATTCCCTAATGGTATGCTCCTGTTACACAACACCTTAACCTCACAATCTAGGACCTCGATCAGTTCCTCTTCATAGGTAAGATCAAGTCAAACCTTAATCTCCTCTATAGGAACAATACGCGACGGGTCAAATCGGTACTTCCACAACATGGACACGTGGAATACATCGTGTGTATGTTCAAGTTCAATCAGTAACCTGAGTTGATACGCTACCGGTCCAATCCTCTCAATAATCTCATAGGGTCTAATAAATCACGAACTCAATTTTCCTTTTCGTCCGAATCTTATAACTTTCTTCCAAGGTGAAACCTTAAGGAACACTCGATCCTCAACTTGAAACTTGATGTCACAATGTTTCAAATCTGTAACACCCTAAACCCGGCCTAGATGTTATGGCCGAATCTGGCGATGTCACATGGAAGTGCGTTGAAAACCGTATCATTTCTAAAACCGTTTTCCGTACAGAACCTATCATTATCTTTCATTAATTCTCAGATCGTGATTCATTTCCAAAACGCTATACTTTTTGGAAGCTTTTAAAATAGTTTGCGTGTGCGTGGTATTTTGATAAAACATTCATCTCTTTGAAAACCCGAGTTTTACCTACTTCTAGCAGATATAAACAGAAAACAGTAAAAATCCAAATTTTGGGTAAAAATCCAGAGAGGCCATTATTACAGAAAAATAACCCAAAATAAAATAAAATTTAAAATCATAAATAGTATCAAATAGCAAAAAAGAGTCGTGTGGCCATCGCTGAGTCCTCCACCGCACCGATCCACCTATGTCTGAGGATTACCTGTACAGATTAAACAGACGGTGTGAGTTTACGTAAACTTAGTGTGTAATCCCCACAAATATCATACAAACAGAGTAATCATCAGTTATTAGAAATCCACAGACTAGGACCAGCGCCCATTACATAAATCGGTTTGGGCCTTAGCCCACTCAGATGTTGAATCAGATATATATCATAGGGCCTTAGCCCCGTCAGATACAGAGTCAGATCAGAATATCAAAATCCTACCCACCAGCCTCTACACACCATCTCCGTCCAGCCCTACACACCATGTGGGGATAAAATCAACCCACCCATCCCTACACACCATACTGTACCGAGGTGCGACACATAAACAGAATAATGCAGCTGAGCTGCCAGATAACATGCTTAAAGCCTTTTAAACACTTCCTTTGAAATATCATCAACCCTCCACGATGCAATGCAACATACCAATTATGACATGCAACATTCAAATAATCGATCATTCATTCAGTTCAGTACAGATATCATGCTCAGTCAGACACCATATAATCAGATCACATAAATAGGGGTCTAAGTAACGCTTACCGACCCTACAGTAGGTCCACAGCAGACTTGGGCGACCCGTACAACCTTACAGATCATTTTAGAAAAATGGGCTCACATACCCATGTGGCCTGCCCTTGTGGGCCCACACGGCCAAAATTGGCCTTGGCTGTGTGGGTCACACGGCCTGGCCCAGAATTCCACATGCCCGTATGGTTCACCCGTGTGGGACCACACGCTCGTGTGGCCCACACGGCAAAATAGGTCGAGCCCGTGTGTTGTACACGGCCTTACCCGGCCATCACACGGCCGTGTCACTTGTGCATGGCCTGGCTCGTCGATCACATGGCCGTGTTGTGGCTTACAGCCTTGTACATGGCCTACCACACGGCCATCTGGCATCGACAGAATCATTTTTCGGCTTTTGCCGGTTCTTATTTTTTGTGTTTTCGGGTACACACTTGGTTTTGATTGAAGCTAAAATGATCCCCGAGCACTCCAGAACCTATATTCGATAACCCAAAGCCCGCGTTCAGCGGTATTAGCTAAAATTAACCGAAATTGTAACACGATAAACATCCTTCAACAACCAAAAACCATACCTCCGAACGAACAGTAGGGAATTTACAACCGTTAATGGCTAATCTCCAGCCCCTTGATTGACTCCTAATAATCAAATGAACACTTCCCTTAATTCACTTATCCAAGAACACATTCAGGATAGAACATAGACAAAAGCTTACCGAGTACGCCGACGTTGTACAAAACCAAACGAGTTAATGGAAAAGGGAAAACGAAAAAGGGAAGAGATAGGGGAGAATTTCGGCAGCAAGGTGGAGAGGAAAAGGAAGGGGAAGCCGAATTTTGAAAGAATAGAGTAATCAAAATTAGATTTTCTGGTAAACCCTAACTCAAATTCCCTTAATTCTCTCCACCAACTCCTTACTTCTCAGATTTTCAGTAAAACTCAAACTCTAGCTGAATTTTGCAGCAAAAAATACTATCCCTTGCCGCCCTAGGGAATCGAACACAAGACCTCCAACACACCAACACTCCACGTAACCACCAGAACAGCAGGCCCATTCTGATATGTTATTACACACTTTTCCTAATAAGCCTAATGGCAAAAGATAGGGATTCATTCATATAAAAACAAAAATTTTGCCCAAGTAAGGCTTGAACTTAGGACCTCTCACACACACCCAGAACACATAACCACTGAAGCAGATACCCAATTGTGTCACAAAATTACAAAAGCGGGCATAAGAAAATTGGGGCGTTACAAAATCTGCCTAAGACTTTTGCCTATCAGAAGTGGCTTTTAGTCTATCACTAATAAATTTCACTTTTCTCCAAGGTGAAACCTTAAGGAACACTCGATCTCCAACCTGAAACTTGATGTCACAACATTTCAAATCTACGTAAGACTTCTGCCTATCAGAAGCGACTTTCAGTCTATCACTAATCAGTTTAACATTCTCCTCAGTCTCCCAAATCAAATTCGGACCCACAACACGTCTCTTATCCAGCTCAGACCAACAAAGAGGAGTCCTACACCTCCTACCATATAGTGCCTCGAACGATGCTATCTAAATACTCGAATGGTAGCTATTACTGTAAGCAAATTCTACTAAAGGCAGATATCGCTCCCAACTACCACCAAACTCGATGACACAATTGCGTAACATATCCTCGTGTATCTGAATTACCCATTCTGACTGACCATCTGTCTAGGGATGATAAGTCGTACTACAGTTAAGCTTCAAACCCAAAGCTCCCTGAAGATTCCTCCAAAATCTAGAGATAAATCACGGATCTTTATCAAAGATGATCGAAATCGGTATACCATGAAGTTAAACTATCTCCACCACGTACACCTCGGGTAATCTCTCCATCGAGTAATTAGTACGCACTACTAGAAAATGTGCACTCTTCGAGAACTAATCAAATATCACCCAATTGAATCATTCTTTTTCGGGGTCAGTGGCAAACCCGAGATAAAGCCCATCGTTGTAACAGTCGAATTTCAGTGAAATCGAAACAATGGTTTCAAGACCACAAATCTGGGCCGAAAAAAATTATTTTAATATTATTTCATGATTTGCATTGTGATATGAATGTCATATGAAAATTCTGATAAGAAAATTTTATCAATTAGGTGTTTAATTACGGGAAGGACAAAATTGCATAAAATGCAAAAGTTGAATTCTAGTAGCTAGAAGGATTAAATAGCTATGGGATTCAAAATTTGAGGTCCTTATATGGTAATTAGACCATTAATCAAAATTTAGTAGATATTTTTGATGAATCATCCATGGAAAAATTAGAAAAGGTTAAGGACTAAATTGGAAATAGAAATAATTAAAAGATGATAAATAATTAAAATAGAATTAAAATCATTTTATATCATCTTCTTCTCTAAATATTCCATGGAAACCCTAGGAAAGAGAAACAAGCTTTCTTGGCTTAAATTGGTAAGTATTCAAGTCCCGTTTTTAGTAATTTTTATATTTTTGAAACCGGGATAGTCTAATCTATCTATTTGGGGGATTAATTTGAAAAGTTATCAAAGTATAGAAATTATGTCATGGATGAATATGCTGAAATTTTAAAATTTATGGTAGAAAATGAAAGGTTGTTGATAGATAAATAACTTTTACAAAGTGAATTTTGATGAAAACATGATTTAAGGACTAGTTTGTAAAGTTGTGAAAATTTAAGAATAATTCTGAAATTTATAGAATACATGTACTTTAAATTTTATATTGAAATTTTGATTAGGCTTGGAATAAGGAGTAAATTGCATGAATTTCATTTTCCAAGCCTAGGGACGAAATTAGAATTTATGGAAAGTTCAAGGGCAAAATGGTAATTTTGCCTAGGATGTAAATTGAGTTCAAATGAATATGAAATGTGAGCAGTTGATGATTAAATTCATCTATATAGATCCGAATAACTCAAATTTGAAGCTAGATCGAGGAAAAGAGAAAGTTTCGGATTATTATATTTTCTTGTACGAACTATTATCGAGGTAAGTTCGTGTAACTTAATTGAGCATGTAAATATGTTGTATTTGTATAGAATGTGATTTATATTTATATGAATTATTTGGATGTTACAATATAAGAAATGAATACATGTTTGAAATTGTTTGAAAAGGGTTAAGTTCCATTTAAATATTGAATTTCGATGGATAATGTGATTTCCCTTATTGAATGAGGTCCTGCATTTGTTGCTGATGGGATTTAGCTCAGACGAGTAATCCTATTGACCTCATTACAAAAAGGATTTGGCCTGGACTGGTAATCCTGATATAAGTCCTGTTGAGCATATGTTACAAATAGGATTTATTCCGGACGGGTAATCCTGATTAAGCTCTTGTGAGCATATATTGGAAACAGGATTTAGCTTGGACAAGTAATCCTGTTATATGATATGTGGCTCAAGAGTGTGCATTCTGATTAAATGCCCTAATGGGTACTCCTGAATATGAATTAATGGGTTATTGAAATTGTACATCTTGAGTGTACTATCTAAATATCCATCAGAATTTCAATGATTCAACGGATAAAACACTTGACATGATCTGAGAATTATGAGATGAAATGGATAATGTCTTGAAAGAATATAGCATGATGAGCTCATCTATATTTATTTGATATACATGAGACATATGTAACTAACTTGTTTGATTGAGTGCATGTGTTTAGGCAATTTGACAAGTTGATGGAAAACATGTTATTGTATGTTTTAATTTAATAAATGAGATTGGTAAGTTTTATTCCTATTATACGAACTTACTAAGCATGTAGTGCTTATTAGGTTTTATTTCCTCTGTTTTATAGTACTCAGAAGCTCGTGAAGGTTGGTGATCAGTTGGAGCATCATCACACTATCTACAATCTTATTTTGGTATAACGACATGTATAGGTTAAATTGGCCATTGTTGGCTTGAATATGTTGTTTGTAATCTAGCCATTGGAATGGCTAGTAATGGTTTATTTTGGTGTATTTATAAGGCATTATATCATGATAAACACATATGTGTTAAGTATGGTTGATTAAATGATGTTTAATGTATAGATTAAATCAAGGTAAGATTATAAACATATATGTATGCAATGATATAACATATTAAATGTTAGAATTTGCTTGAATTTAATACTTGGATTGGTTGGTATTTGAATGTAAGTTTTGATGTAGGTTCATGGCAAAGTTTTGGGTGAGAAATGAAGCTAGAAATGGCTTTATTTTGTCCACACGGGTAGACACATGGGCGTTTGTCTTGACCGTGTGTGACACACAGCCTGGTACATGGGTGTGTGATTAGGCCGTGTGTCCCTGTATCTTAAATTTGAGAAACAGAATGCTCAGAATTGAGCACATGGGCAGAGACATGGGTGTGTGTTTCAACTGTATGTACTACATGGCCTAGAACACGGGCGTGTGTCTTGGCTATGTGAAACCTGCATCTAATTTTGAAAATTTTAATTAACCACACGGCCTAGCACACAGGCGTGTGGTTGGCCGTGTGGTGCAAGTCAGAGAGTTATACAGGGTCAGACACGACCTGTGACACGCGCGTGTCATATGATCACACGGGCGTGTGCCCTGACCACACGGGCGTGTGCCTTGACCACACGGGCATGTGCGCCTCGCATCTTGAAATTTTTTTGAAATTTTGCGAAAAATTCTCTGAGTTCCTTATTTAGTCCCGACTCGATCCTAATACTCATATTGGGCCTCGAGGGTCCATTTAAGGGACAATATGGATAATCTCGGAATATAAATAGTAATTAACATGAATTATATGTAATTGTTCTGAAAACTCTAGTAATATTTTGTAACCCTGTTCCGGTGACGGATATGGGTTAGGGGTGTTACAATCGTAATCCTCTCTCATTTCCACTCTGGAATCTGTATCGGCTATAACAAACCAGAAGGATGTTGATACTCCGTCTTCACCCTCTGACATACTCATCGGCCCACAAAGTCAGTAACATCCGGCTTCAATCTAGGCCACCAATATAATTCTTAAAAATCTCGATACATCTTGATACTACCGGGGTGCATAGCATATAGGCTACTATGTGCCTCAGTATGAATCATGTGCCTAAGCTCCAAATCAACAGGCACACACAATCTCCTACAGAAACATAAGACACTTTCGGGATTCAACCCAAAGTCTCCACCATTACCGTCCTCAACCTGTCTGATCTTTTTCGCTAAAAACTCATCAATCAACTGCCTCTCCTTAATCTGACGTGATAGAGTTGGCTTCACCTGAAGTTTGGCCAACATACCACCATTACTGGTTAAACTTAATCGTGCAAACATGGCTTGCAACTCAACCATCGACTTTCGACTCAAACCATCAGCAACCACATTCGCTGTAACATCCTGGAAAGGGCCTATGCATTTTCGGTTTAATTGTACGAAGTAACATGTTTTATGTACTAAGAATAAATTTTGAACAATTTTGGAAACTCTGAAAATGTATGGAAATGTTAAGTTAAAAAAAAAAAAATGGAAAGTGAACATTTTTGGAAACTTGAAATGGATGGAAATGATTTGGAAATGATTCAAAATAGGAAAGTGCACATTTCTGGAAACTTGGAAATGTAAGAAAATGTCAAGTTTACAGAGCCGAACGAAAATTTTTGGAAACTTAGAAATGACTTAGAAATGTCGAGTTTTAAAGTTTAAAAGAGGAAATTAAGGCAAGGTGGCCTTAAAAGAAAAAGTTTGTGAAATTTGACACACAAACAGGCTTGGAAAAGTGGCCTGAAGATGCCACTTAGGGCCTCTGAAAAATGGCGCCACATGCAAGGGTGTTGGGCCTGAGTTCGAAGTCACAAGGGAAGCAAATAAAAGAAGTTTTATTTTGCTTCCGAAGCAGAGAGTTGGACGGCACCAAGGCATTTGGAAAAGAGTCCTATTCTCTTTAAATTTCGGCTAAGGGGTGGATAAATGGTGATTTATTTTGATTATTTTCAAAGAGATAATTAGAGGATTATTCTTATTAATTTTAAATAAAGAGATAAAGATAAGAGGAGTGATGGCCAAGTAAGGGATACTAGGCCTAGTAATTTCGGCATTTAGGGAAAAGAGAGGCCATTCTACCTATTTTCTTTTCTTCCCAACTAAGTCTCTCACTAAAATACCCTAGCAAACTCTCTTCTTTCTCTTTATGTTTGCCAAGCCGAAATCCTCTTCTCCCTAAATCCACCATTACCGATTCTCCCTAAGAGCAAATCCCTCTCTTTTCAATTCAGTTGAACCATAGCCATCTAGCTTCCAAGTATTCATAGCCGAATCTTTGAAGGGTTTCGAACAAAGGTGCAATCGTCTTCTTCAAATAAAGGTAAGATCAAAGTTTGATTTCTGTTCTTTCCTTTAAGGACTTGTCAAAATCTCAAAGGCTAATTCTAATTCTTATTGTATTCTTTGACTGAAATATTAAGGAGAGATTTCGGGATCTTTGCTAGTGTCGACTTTTAAGGGAGATAGTTCGAGATCTAGCCAACCAAGGTAAGTACATATTCGGCCAAGGGCTATGAAAAGGTGATTTAAATGTTAGAAGTGGATCTAACAGATATCCTATAGGTTTCGACATCTCCATAACCAAGGGATACTTTCGAGATTTGGAAATCGCAAGGTAAGTGTCTAAATACAATCGGCTAAGGCCATGTTTGGTATTCTAGATCTATTTCTCATATGTTTTAAAAGCCGAAAACTAACTAGTTAGGAGTTTTGGTGGCTAGCCGATTTCAAGAAGGAACTCAGCAAGTTTTCGGGATTTGATTTTTAATCCAATCGGCACATGGTAAGCTTTAAGAATACAAATCCTACTAGGATTTGGTTTTCTAGCCGAATAGGCTTTGTGCTAAATAGTAAGTGATTAATCAATTGTAGGAACTTGAGATCTAAGGCAGTAGATCAGATTTCGGGATTTCAGTGAAGTGGTTAAGCAAATCAGGTGTGTACCCCACACTACTTCATAATAAGTTTTATGGCTATGTCTAATTAAATATGTGATAATAAGAAAAAGAAAGTGGCTAAGGTACCATGTTATGGTACTAAGTACTCAGGTACGTTTCCTACTCCTACTAGGAATATGAAATATGTTATTTGTAACATGAGAATAAGAATGTGATCTTTGGCATATTAATGCATATTACAAAATGGGGCATACGGGTTATTGAAAGGGGAAGTGAATGTGGTGACCTAAGACCACGAACACGGTGACCTAAGACCATGGTATCTGAATGTGGTGACCTAAGACCACAAGAATCAATGCGGTGACCTAAGACCGCGATATCCGAATGTGGTGACCTAAGACCACAAATGCCGTGACCTAAGACCGCGATATGGAGTGTAGCGGAAGGAGGGTCGACTTAGTAGTCCCCACTGTACAGGTTGGTACGGGGAGTGTAGCGGATGGCTTATTAGGTTTGGGTTTGGGAATGCATCATAATTTGTATGCTATGATATGAATGCGTAACATTTGTATGCCCGATTCTATTTTGATTTAGTGTTTGTGTACACATTGAGTCTGTTTGACTCACTCCCGCTGGGGAATATTTTTCAGTGATGATCGGTGATGGACCGACTGGTAGAGCTTGTGGTGGCCATGCTCAACATGAAGTTTTTATTTTATGAACTACTATTTCTATTTAAGTACTTGAATTACTTGGAAATTATTTGATGTAATAAGGCCATAAGGCCATAGTTGGATTGTTTTCCATTTATTTCTATTTATTATGATTATGAGTTTTACCTATTAAAGTTTAAGTAAAATTTTTAATATAAAGAATTGAATTCGTTTTCAACACAAGCCCAACCCAAAACAATTTTTTTTAAAATCGTACAAGTTTTCTCTAGGTAACGAAAGAATTTTGAAACCGGTTTACTTGAGGAACATACCAAATCTGGGCAAATCTCGTGGGCCGGGTTTGGGGTGTTTCATTCGTTTTGTCAGGATGATATTCAATCATGCAGTCATAATCTTTCAGTAGTTCGATCCAGCGCATTTGTCTCAAGTTTAACTCTTTCAGGGATAGGAGATACTTAAGACTGTTGTGATCGATGAAGATAACACACCTCTAACCACACAGATAGTGATGCCAAATCTTGAGTGCATAGACCACAACACTAACTCCAAATCATGGGTCGGGTAATTACGCTCATGTGGCATCAACTACCTTGAAGCATACGCTATCACCTTCCCATCCTGCATCAGAACACACTCGAGTCCTGTATACAACGCATCACTATCAACCACATACTTTTCCCAGACTCTAGTTGAACCAACACTGGTGCCTCAACCAACATTCTTCTGAAGTAGCTTCGTTAAAGGTGCAGCTATGATGGAGAACCCTTCAACGAATCTATGGTAATAACTAGCTAACCCTAGAAAACTTCAGACCTCGGTAACACTCCTCAACTGCTTCCACTCTAGAATAGCCTCGACATTCTTTGGATCAACACAGATCCCTTCAGAAGATACCACATGATCAAGAAACATCACCTCCCAAAGCCAGAACTCAGCTTCACATACAATTGCTTCTCATGCAGAATCTGAAAATCCGTAGATGTGCATCATGATCATCCTCGGTTTGAGAATACACGAGAATGTCATCTATAAAGACAACTATGAACTGATCCAGATACGAGTGAAGAACTCGGTTCATTAGGTCCATGAACGTTGCAGGTGCATTTTTCAACCCAAACAGCATAACAAAAAACTCGTTATGCCCATACCAAGTCATGAATGCAGTCTTTAGGATATCAGCCTCTTTCCCCTCGAGCTGGTAATACCTAAACCTCAAATCGATCTTTAAAAACACCGTCACTCCCTTGAACTGATCAAATAGGTCATTAATCTGAGGCAATGAATACTTATTCTTGATGGTTAACTTGTTCAATTGTCGATAATTGATACATAGCCTCAAGGTATCATCTTTTTTCTTTACAAACAACACTTTCGCATTCAAAGGTGATATGCTCGGTCGAATAAACCCTTGATCCAACAACTCTTGTAACAAGATCTTCAACTCCTTAATTTCTTTCGGTGCCATGCAATAAGGTGCAATGGACACTAATGTCATACCAGGATAAACATTAATACCAAACTCAACTTCCCGATCTGGCGGCAAACTGAGTAACTCTTCTGGAAACACATCAGGAAAATCTCTCATGATGCGGATATCTTGAACCCCCATATCCTTACTGAAACACCCCAAACCCGGCCCACGAACCCTGACCGGATCTGGTATGTTCCTGGAGTAAAACAGTTCAAAACTTGTTTGTTTATTGGAAAACTTTGGGTGATTTAGGAGAAAAATTTGGATTGGGTTCAAATTGAAAACATCGTTATTCTCGAAGATTAGGCTTTATTAAGACTTTATTGTTATATTTCAAAACCATAAGTTAAAGGAAAAAAGTCGAGTTTTTAGAGTTTACTATTTAAATTGAAAATCATTTGTGTTAAGTGTTAAAACATTTAAAGATTTATTTTTAAGAAAAGTTGCTTAAACTTTAAATTGATAAAAATTGTATCATAATAAAATAAATAAATCGGTTTTATAGCTATGGCCTTATTACATTAAAACAAAACCCGAATAAATCCAAAATACTTAGAAATAAAAAGTCCAAAATTAAAATAAAGTCCGAGTTGAACATGGCCACCACTAAGCTCCTCCCGACCCAAAATTCTTCGAGTGTCACTGAAAAATATCCCACAACTGGGTGAGTCAAATGACTCGGTGTGTATAACCAACACTAAGTCCCAACGATTCGGGCATATCATATCATATCATACGTATATATAATGATAGAAATAATGATGCAAACCCAACCCATACCTAGATAACCATCCGCTACACATCACCCGTATCAACCATCACACCGTGGGGACTACTAAGTCGACCCTCCATCCGCTACACATCATCGAAGGCAGTCGCTGCAGATGACTTGCTCATCGCCCTTATAAATTTTGTGGCATAGCCACCAGACATTATTTTGTGACATAAGTCACCACATTCGATTTCGTGACATGAGTCACCACATTCGAGATATTGTGGTATAAACCACTGGATCACTTCCCCTTCCATATAACCCATATGCCCCATGTCACAAAGAATATGCAATATCATGCCTTATGCCTTATTCCACATTCTTATCGATATTCACATATGTACCATATTCCAAATATTCATATCATAATATTATTCATATCATTTATTAACATAATGTTAAGGTTACTTACCTGAGTACTTTGTACCATCACATGGTACCTTTGCCCACTTTTCACATTATTATAAACACATATATTAAATTGATGCCATAAATCTATTAAGAGTTAGTGTGGGGTACACACCTGGTTTACTTAACGAATTCACTGAAATCCTGAAAATCCCGATCTAAACCTCTAGATCCTTAGTTCCTTGCTGCCGATTTGATTACTAATCAAATCGCGAAACTTTGTGATGTTCCCTCTTGCAATCGGCCAACTACTAATTCACTTAACCGGTTAATTTCGGCTTTTGAATAAATAAGAAATAGATCTGAATCACCAAATATGGCCTTAGCCGAATGTCAGATTCACTTACCTTGTGGATCTAAATCCCGAAAAGTGTCCCTTGGTTGGTATCCATCCGAAATACCTATAAGCTCGTGTTAGATCCGATTTCCAATACTTAATGGACACCATACATGGCCTTCGGCCTAATATTGCACTTTACTTACCTTGAAGAATCAAATCCCGAATGATCTCCCTAGAAGTCGGCTACCCCAAAATCCCGAAAAGATCCTTCATCGTTTCGGCCAAAGAGTGATATTGGGATTAGTTCCTAAGTTTCGGCTAAAAGAAAAGAAAGGAAATTGAATAGCATCTGATCTTACCCTTAATGTTGTAGTCGACTGCTCCCTTGCTTAAATCCACAGAGAAATTCGGCTATGGCTAGAAAGAACTTGCTTTCGGCTTTTGAGATTTACGAAAAGAAGAAGAGAAAGGTTGAGTAATTTTGAAAATGGTAATAGATAAAGATTCGGCTAGCACAAGGGATGTTTCGGCTTTTGATGCTAGGAAGAAATCGGCTAGAAAAGAAAAACTTTGAGAAAAAAAGAGGAGGAGAATTCGGCCAGAGAAAGAGATGAGAAAATAAAAGAAAAACAAGGAAAAGATGAATACTCACTGATAAATTCGGCTACCCACTCAAACACTAGATTTACCTTGTTATTCTCCTATTTTTCCTCTTCCTTGCACATTCAAAATAATTTAAAATAAATCCTTATTTATCTTCTGCTTTAGCCGAAATTTTCAAAGGAATTTAATCACATCTTAAACTCATCCCTTAGTGCCCCATTGCCGTCCACCTCTCTTGCTCCTTGCTGCAAAATAAAACTCTTTTATTTGCTTCCCTTGCAGCTCGAACCTAGCCTCTTGCCCACTGCATATGGCGTCACTTACTATTTGCTTCCCTTGCAGCTCGAACCTAGCCTCTTGCCCACTGCATATGGCGTCACTTACCAGAGCTTTAAGTGGCACCTTCATGCCACTTTACCAAGGCACTTTTTGTGTCTAATTTCCCCTACTATTTCTCTTAAGGCCTCTTTTGTTCAATTCCCCTTCAATACTTAAAATTTAATATTTTCTAAGGCATTCACCTACACTCTTAAGGTTCTAAAAATTCATAAAACATATTTACAACACACACAGGCATGCTACTTCACATAATTACGCAATAATGCACAAGCCATAAATCCCGGATATTACAGTTCTACCCCTTTAAAATAATTTCATCCTCGAAATTACCTGGCTGAAATAAGTGAGGGTATTGCATTGTCGCAATATTTCTTCCGCTCCCACGAAGCTTCTTCCGATCCATGATTGCGCCATAACACTTTGACTAAAGGAATCCGACTTCCTTCGTAGCACTTTCACATCTCGCTCCAAAATCTGAATCGGCTCTTCCTCGTAGGACAAATCGCCTTTAGCTCCACCTCCTCAACCGGGTACTACATGAGACGGATTCGATCGATAACGACGTAGCATAGAAACATGGAATACATCGTGCATCTGCTGCAAATTCAAGGCAACTCTAATCGGTTTGCCATCGGACCAACTCGCTTCAATACCCGATAAGGTCCTATAAACCTTGGACTTAATTTCCTTTGTGACCAAATCTCATCACCTTCTTCCAAGGCGAAACCTTAAGAAACATTCGATCTCCCACAAAGAAATTCTATTTCCTTTCGCTTAAGATCTGCATACGACTTCTTCCCCGCGATGCCTCCTTTAATCGTGCCCGAATTAACTTAACCTTTCTTCGGATTCGCCACAATCTCGGACCCAAAACTTGACATTCTCCTAATTCGTCCAACACGTAGGAGTGCGACACCTCCATCCATACAGTGCTTCATACGGTGCCATTCGAATAACGGCTTGATAGTCATATTATATGCAAATTCTGCTAAAGGCAAGTATTCTTCCCAACTTCCTCTAAAGTCTATTACACAGCCTCTCAACATATCTTCCAACACTTGGATCACTCGCCAAGATTGACCGTCTAATTGTGGATGAAATGCCGTCTTGAAGTCTAATCTGGTGCCCAAAGCTTGATGTAGTGCTTTCCAGAATCGAGACGTAAACCTTGGATCCCTATCTGAGATAATTGACATTGGCACTCCATGCAACCTCACAATTTCTGCCACATATAACTTCGCCAACTTCTGTAAAGAATAGTCAACCCGCACCGATAAGAAATGCGCGGACTTTGTCAATCGATCCACTATCACCCATACCGAGTCCTTCTTAGTAGGCGTAAGGGGAAGCCCACTAACGAAGTCCATGGTGATTCTCTCCCACTTCCATCGCGGAATCTTTATCGGTACCAAGCAATCCTCGACGGAACTTGGTGTTCAAATTTTGACTTGGTCGACACGCCAAGCATTTCCCTACAAATTCGGTAACTTCCTCTTAAGACCAGGCCACCAAAACTATTCCCTTAGATCTCTATACAACTTACTACCTCCAGAATGCATAGCATAGGGGCTACTATGCGATTCCTGAAGAATTCTCCGCCTTAACTCCTTATCCTTAGGCATACGCACCTTACCCTTGCAACACAATACTCCATCGCGCTAACTCCATAATCCTCTAACTCCTCCCCTGCTGCCGCCGCAACTTAGCACTTATATCATCATCCGCCAACCGACTCTCTTTCACCTCCTCCAACCATGTCGGCTTAACTTGCAATTCTGCCAGCAGACTTCCATCGTCATACAAGCTAAGATGTGCAAACATCGCCCTCAGATCTGACACTACTTTCAAACTTAGGGCATCTGCTACCACATTCACCTTGCCCCGATGATATTCAATAGAACAATCGTAGTCTTTCAATAACTCCACCCACCTTCGCTGTCTCAGGTTTAGCTCTTTCTGAGTCAACAAATACTTAAGGCTCTTGTGGTCTGTGTAAATCACTGACTTTTCTCCATATAAATAGTGCCTCCATACCTTAAGAGCAAAGACCACCGCCGCCAATTCCAAGTCGTGCGTCGGATAGTTAACCTCATGTGGCCTTAATTGTCTAGACGCATAAGCAACTACTTTCCCATCTTGCATTAAAACACATCCCAACCTCGTGTGGGAAGCATCACAAGACACCACAAAATCCTTCCCCGCCTCAGTCGAATCAAGACTGAGCTTCACCAAGACCCTCTTAAGCTTCTCAAAGCTCTCCCCTGTTGCCGATCTGTCCATACGAAAGGTACTTCCTTTCTCAACAATTTTGTCAAAGGTGCGGCTATTGATGAGAACCCTTCTACGAACCTTCAGAGTAACTCGCCAATCCCAAGAAACTACGAACCTCACCCACGCACTTAGGTGGTTTCCAATCCAACACCGCCTCAATCTTCCTAGGATCCACCCTTATTCCCTCTGCAGACACTACATGCCCTAAGAATGCGACCTCCTTCAGCCAAAATTCACACTTGCTGAATTTGGCATAGAGCTTCTTCTCCCTTAATACTTGCAACACTAACCGGAGATGCTCGTCATGTTCCTCCTCTGACTTGGAATACACTAGGATGTCGTCTATAAACACAACGACGAATCGATCCAAGTAGGGTTAAAAAACCCGGTTCATCATATCCATGAACGCGGCTGGGGCGTTCGTCAATCCGAACGGCATTACTACGAACTCATAATGCCCGTATCTTGTCCTGGAAAGTCGCTTATGGATATCCGCTTCCTTCACCTTAAGTCGATGATATCCGCACCGTAGATCTATCTTCGAGAACACCGCTGCTCCCTTAAGCTGATCGAACAAGTCGTCTATCCTTGGCAACGGGTACTTGTTCTTGATGGTTAGCTTATTCAACTGACGGTAAGCTATGCACATACGCATAGTCCCGTCCTTCTTCTTCACAAACAAGACCGGTGCTCCCTATGGAGACACACTAGGTCGGATGAACCCATGATCAAGCAACTCCTGAATTTGAGCTTTGAGCTCCACCAATTCCTTTGGTGCCATTCTATACGGAGCTATAGATACTGGCGCCGTTCCAGGGAGTAAGTCAATTCCAAACTCCACCTCCCTATCAGGGGGTATTCCAGGTAACTCCTCCGGGAAAACATCCACAAATTCCTTTACGGTTCTAACTCCACTAACTCCTTCTTCTTTTGCATCCAACGTACTAACAAAAGTCAAGAATGCCTTGCACCCTTTTCGAACCATCTTATCAGCCTTTAATGCAAAAACTATGTTAGACAAGTAGTTTCTTCTTTCTCCTATCATAATTATCTCCTCATCCTCCAGGGTCCTTAACTCCATTCGCTTAGATGCACAATCCAATATAGCCCGATGTTCCACTAGCAAATCCATGCCAAGTATAAGATCAAATTCTCCGAAAGGTAGTTCCATCAAGTCGGCAGAGAATATCACTCCCTGAATCTCTAGAGGTACATTGCGAAATATTCTATTCACCACTACAGTTTGACCTAACGGGCTTACTACGATCATCTCCCTACTAGATAGTTCGGATGCTATGCCTAGCGCTTCGACTACTCTACATGCAACATAAGAGTGGGTCGAGCCAACATCAATTAAAGCAAAGTAAGGCTTATCAGCTATAAGGAACATACCGGTTATGACGTCCGGTGCGTCTCCATCCTCCTCCGGCGAATCGCATACACCGGACCTAGTCATGCCTTGCCTCGTTACCAACACCTCTCGCTCGGTGTTCCCGTCCTCTTCAAAGACCATTTCTCTCGCCATTCGGACCACGACCCGTGGTGGCTGCGGTCCACCTCTTCCACTGATTGAAACTCGACCTATTGGTGGCCCCCCTGCCTATCTTTATAGGACATGCCTCCTTAATCATGTGTTCCTTGGACCCACACTTGAAACATCCCCTGTCTTCTTCCAACACTCTCCTAGGTGCCTCTTCCCACACCGATCACAAGTAGGATATCGCCTCCCAGTAGCAACTCACGACCTCGCGCCCATCCATCCTCTGTCTCTTTTGAGCATTCCCGCATGACCTCGATGATCCAAAACCTCTCCTTTGCTGTTCTTATCCGTATTCTCGCCTTACAGATTCCTTAACCCCTTCGGCTACCTTAGCCTTTTCCACCAACATCGCAAACTCCCGCCTCGCTATGGAGCTATCAATAACCTTAGGTCATCCTCGGGCCGCCCTCAAACCGGACACATCGCTCATGCTCCGTAGCCACGATACCTCGAGCATACCGACTCAACCTTAAGAATTCACCTCGTACTCGCTACGAACTTGTTCCCTTGAACCAGCCCCAGAAATGCCTTCCTCTCGAGCACCAAGATAACTAGTTCCAACATACTTCTTCCGATATACCGCCTTAACATACTCCCAAGTGAGATCCTCACCGTAGCACCATCCCGAATCGTGAGCCACCACCGATATGCCTCATCGCGAAGTAGCGACACCATTCCTTCACTTTCTCTTCGTGAGTGAGTCGATCCACTCATCCATAATTCGCTCTGTCGCTTCCATCCAATACTCAGCCGTATTGGGTGCCACACCAGATATGCCACGGAATACTTCAGCTCCATTTGCTCGGAGTCACTCGGGTACAGATTTTCGAGCTCCCCCACCTCCACCTGCTCTAGCTACCCTCTCAAGAACCCGCAGCATCGCCGCACATCGCATCATCCCCGTCCGATCCTCGATGCTCAACGCCAAGAATTTGGTGGTGGTGGTGGTACCTCATTCTCGGACCCTTGACCGCACCTAACGGGTTCCGACACGGCCATTCTGCCTCTACCACGCCCCGGACATTACGACCACGTCCCCTAGAACTCATGTCTCACGATCGCGATTTAACTGTTTTAGAAAGTTTTATGCATTAGTCTTTGTTCCACTAATTATCCACGAACAAGTTTTATGTAAGGAAGTTTAGTAGTAGTTCTTTCGATCATTTCAGAGTTTTGTTTCAAGTCTTCTATCCTAGTTTAGAGAAAGATACACCTTCATTCAGTAGTATCTACTACACACATTCATCACTTGTACAAGTTTTGTACATTTTCGTAATTTGTCCTATAGGGGTATTTTGGTAAATTTCCAAACCAGGGTATCTTGATGTTTTGCAAAATAGGGGTTTTTGGTATTTTTGTAAAGTAAGAATATTTTAGAAAAATTGAGGGTAGTGTGGTAATTTCATAAACCAAGGGTATTTTAGTAATTTCTCAACCTGCAGGTCTTTTAGTAAATTTTTGTAAATCGGAATATTTTGAAAAAAATTTGTAAAAGAGTTTTTACAAATCAAAGGGGTAATTTGGTGCTTATAAAACTAAGGTTTTTATAAAAATATGGCTAGTCCCTTTTGGGTTTTAATTATTGAGTTTAGCTTTGTGAATGAGTCCTCTTGGTTAGGGTGAACTGCTACCACGCACTGCAGGTAGGATTCGAGTGAAGAGGAGGTGAGTCACTAGGATCGCTTAAATACTGTGCTCTTCCCGAATCCAATCCTAGACATGCGCATAATGGTTGCCACACCCTAACTCTCGGCGACTCGGTCATAGGTTTGTTTAATTAGGCCTTAAAGTTTTATGTAATTCAGTATTGAAGTAAGCTAATCCTAGGGTTCCATAACTTAATATACTACTCTACGTTCCTGTTATACCCATATACAAATCATACATTAATTCACACAACGGTTAGGGGTACTTACCCGTGGACTTCTGCCGAGAGACTTAGGTGCCATGCCGAGAAACTCGCTAAATTCCAAAAATTTTCACAAAAACTTATTTGGGCTCAATTTTTGAAAACGTTGTGGGCTTTATACCCAAGGCCGAGAGTTTAAAACTGGGCTCTGATACCAAGCTAAAAGACCCCAAACCCGGCCCACGAACCCTGACCGGATCTGGTATGTTCCTGGAGTAAAACAGTTCAAAACTTGTTTGTTTCTTGGAAAACTTTGGGTGATTTAGGAGAAAAATTTGGATTGGGTTCAAATTGAAAACATCGTTATTCTCGAAGATTAGGCTTTATTAAGACTTTATTGTTATATTTCAAAACCATAAGTTAAAGGAAAAAGTCGAGTTTTTAGAGTTTACTATTTAAATTGAAAATCATTTGTGTTAAGTGTTAAAACATTTAAAGATTTATTTTTAAGAAAAGTTGCTTAAACTTTAAATTGATAAAAATTGTATCATAATAAAATAAATAAATCAGTTTATAGCTATGGCCTTATTACATTAAAACAAAACCCGAATAAATCCAAAATACTTAGAAATAAAAAGTCCAAAATTAAAATAAAGTCTGAGTTGAACATGGCCACCACTAAGCTCCTGCCGACCCATGCTATTATCGAGTGTCACCAAAAATATCCCACAATGGGGTGAGTCAAACAGACTCAGGTGTGTATAACCAACACTAAGTCCCAACGATTCGGGCATATCATATCATATCATACGTATATATATGAGATAGAAATAATGATGCAAACCCAACCCATACCTAGATAACCATCCGCTACACATCACCCGTACCAACCATCACACCGTGGGGACTACTAAGTCGACCCTCCATCCGCTACACATCATCGAAGCGATCCACTGCAGCATTTACGACTTGCTCATCGCCCTTATAAATTTTGTGGCATAGCCACTGTGACATTATTTTGTGACATAAGTCACCACATTTAGATTTCGTGACATGAGTCACAACATTCGATATTGTGGTATAAACCACCGGATCACTTCCCTTTCCATATAACCCATATGCCCCATGTCACACAGAATATGCAATATCATGCCTTATGCCTTATTCCACATTCTTATCGATATTCACATATGTACCATATTCCAAATATTCATATCATAATATTATTCATATCATTTATTAACATAATGTTAAGGTTACTTACTGAGTACTTTGTACCATCACATGGTACCTTTGCCCACTTTTCACATTATTATAAACACATATATTAAATTGATGCCATAAATCTATTAAGAGTTAGTGTGGGGTACACACTGGTTTATAACGAATTCACCGAAATCCCGAAAATCCCGATCTAAACCTCTAGATCTTTAGTTCCTTCTTTTAGATTTGATTACTAATCAAATCCCAAACTTTGTGATGTTCCCTCTTGCAATCGGCCAACTACTAATTCACTTAACCGGTTAATTTCGGCTTTTGAATAAATAAGAAATAGATTTGAATCACCAAATATGGCCTTAGTCGAATGTCAGATTCACTTACCTTGTGGATCTAAATCCCAAAAGTGTCCCTTGGTTGGTATCCATCAAAATACCTATAAGCTCGTGTTAGATCCGATTTCCAATACTTAATGGACACCATACATGGCCTTCGGCCTAATATTGCACTTTACTTACCTTGAAGAATCAAATCCCGAATGATCTCCCTAGAAGTCGGCTACCCCAAAATCCCGAAAAGATCCTTCATCGTTTCGGCCAAAGAGTGATATTGGGATTAGTTCCTAAGTTTCGGCTAAAAGAAAAGAAAGGAAATTGAATAGCATCTAATCTTACCCTTAATGTCAGTAGTCGATCGCTCCTTGCTTAAATCCACGAGAGAAATTCGGCTATGGCTAGAAAGAACTTGCTTTCGGCTTTTGAGATTTGCGAAAAAGAAGAAGAGAAAGGTTGAGTAATTTCGACAATGGTGATAGATAAAGATTCGGCTAGCACAAGGGATGTTTCGACTTTTGATGCTAGGAAGAAATCGGCTAGAAAAGAAAAACTTTGAGAAAAGAAGAGGAGGAGAATTCGGCCAGAGAAAGAGATGAGAAAATAAAAGAAAAAACAAGGAAAAGATGAATACTCTGCGATAAATTCGGCTACCCACTCAAACACTAGATATACCTTGTTATTCTCCTATTTTTCCTCTTCCTTGCACATTCAAAATAATTTAAAATAAATCCTTATTTATCTTCTGCTTTAGCCAAATTTTCAAAGGAATTTAATCACATCTTAAACTCATCCCTTAGTGCCCCATTGTCGTCCACACTCTCTTGCTCCTTGCTGCAAAATAAAACTCTTTTATTTGCTTCCCTTGCACTCGAACCTAGCCTCTTGCCCATCGCATATGGCGTCACTTACGAGCTTTAAGTGGCGCCTTCATGCCACTTTACCAAGGCACTTTTTGTGTCTAATTTCCCCTACTATTTCTCTTAAGGCCTCTTTTTGTTCAATTCCTTCAATACTTAAAATTTAATATTTTCTAAGGCATTCACCTACACTCTTAAGGTTCTAAAAATTCATAAAACATATTTACAACACACACAGGCATGCTACTTCACATAATTACGCAATAATGCACAAGCCATAAATCCCGGATATTACACTTACTACCCGAATTGAGCACATAGGCTAGGTAAGCTTCGCAACCTTTACTCAATAGCTTTTCAGCCTTGACCGTTGATACCACATTGGAGAGAAATTTGGGTCTCTCTCCAATGACCACAATCTCCAATCCATCCTTAACCCTTAAAGTAAGTCGCTTCATCTCAAAATTTATCTTTTCCTCATGCTCGGTCAGCCAATCCATTTCGAGAATCACATCAAATCCACGAGAAAAACATACCCCTGGACTGTCAACGGACACATCCGATAGACCCGATCAACTAGAACACTCTCTCCCAAAGAACTCGTCACTATCATACCTTGCCTAATAGTCTACCGAAATCCCCAAATCACCGGCCAGACCACTCACGGTATATGAATGGTTGGAACCTGAATATACTAGCAAAAATAAATAAAAGGATCGCAATATGAATGTAATTGCAATCACATCCGTCATCTCGCGGTTCTACAGCTCCCTCATAGCGTAAGCACAAGCGGGTCCACCAGACTCAGTTGGTGCAGCTACTATATGGGCAAATGTCCTCTGACCCATCTGTTTCCCATTACCACTACGACCTTGGCCTCAACTTCTAGTAGGTACGATAGTTTGATCCAACTCAACTCTCTTCGGGCAGTCCCATAATCGATGCTCCATTGACCTACAACGCAAGCATGTCCCCGACAGTCTCCAACACACTCCCGAGTCCCTACGTCTACAATGTTCACAAGTCACTACCTCAATCGATCCACCTGTAGGAACTACTGCAGTGCTCTGCGATCTAGTCTGCCTCAGTTGTGAGTCTTGTTAGCACCCCTATCAGACTTCTGGAAATTATGACCTCTCTTTCCTAGCCTTCCTGATGATCCTATCTGATCAGAGCCCCTCTTTCTGAACTTCGATATTACTGATCTCAGTGGCTTGATCAATGTCTCCTCTATTGCCTCAGCCTTCTCTACCAAATAATAGAAGGTGTCAGTGCTCTGTGCTACAAGATATACCCGAATGTCCCGATTTAGCCTAAACCAGAACCTCTTACACCTCTTATTCTCAAAGAACACCATCTTCGGAGCATACTAGCTGAGCCTCACAAACTCGGACTCGTACTCAGCCACAGATATACTACCCTGGACTAGATCCAAAAACTCTCTCTTCCTAGCATCCAGGTACTACTCTCCCAAGTACTTCTTTTGGAAGTACTCCAAAAAGAACTCCCAAGTCAAGTGATCAGTATTGCTTCCTCTCTTTACCGTATTCTAATAGTGATAAGCTTCACCGTTTAATAGGGATACAGTGCAACCCAACTTCTCCTCATCCAAGCATTCCATCTGCTCAAGGATCCTGTCAACACTCTCCAACCAATATTCAGCAATGGCCGGATCAACTCCTTTAGCTCCCTGGAATTCTTTACCACTCAAAGCTCAGAGTCGTTTGAGTGGCAAACCTCTGGTAATTGGGGCAGGGTTCCCACCAGCTATCTTTTGAAACACCCATATCATCGCTTGAACCAAGGGCTCGAAACTAGTTTTAGGTGCAGCTCATCTCGGGGGTGGTTCCACTAGTGCATTAGCAGTCAGATGCCCACGTCTAATAGGCATTTCTATGTACTATTTGCTTAAATTTAAATAAAATGGGAAATTGAGAAGTGGCCAGTGATCCAAGGCAATTTTTTTTTAAGAAAACATTTTCAAAGAAAGCAATGTGTTCCCGTTCCTACCCCATTTACAACTAATTTTCATTCAATATTATTTTTGTCAAAAAAATTTAAACAATTCCATTTTTTATTAATTAATTTTAAAAAATAAATTTATTATTTTTTTCAGAAAATGCTAATTTGTCAAAAACTGTGGCTCCACTTAGGTTTTTGTAAACCTAACTCTAATACCACTTAATGTCATAGCCAACACCAAGCCTGATAAGATATTGTCCACTTTGGGCGCATATGGCCCTCACGACTTTATTCTTGGGAGCGCTCATACACCCCCCAAAAGGCCTCTTACCACTTAAGTGTTGCTACACCTTTAAATATCCCATGTCTTTCTCGTGTTTTACCGATGTGGGATTCGCTTGGGGTGTTACATTCACCAGAGTCAGGTTTCGATCCAAGGACCTATGGGTTTACCCCACCATCGCTAAAGAGGCATGACAAGTGGCTTTGATAACAATAAATGTGACACCCCAAACCCGGTCAGGACGATCCCACTTGAATTTTGAACATCACATTAGCCACCGATGTGACTCTCCATTTAAAACTTTACGAACCACACCAACCAACCATACACACCATACATTTGCAAAACATTTCATATTGGAATTAGTCCTAAGTGCATGCTTTTCTAAATTAATAATTTCATTAACACAATCAGAAGGTATAGGGCGTACCTTAATACTCGACAGTCTCCCTTAACTGCAAAAAAAAATTGTTAGTTCATTTGATTATCATCACATTAAACTAGTAATAAAACCATCCAGAAAGCAATCAAACAAACAATTAAAACATTCAAAATTCCCCCAAAAAATTAAATAATCTGAAATGTTTGTTTACAACCCGTTGAAAATTTTATTTAAAAAGTCTAAGTCTAGTTCTAGTACTAAACCCTTGGAATGACCCACGTTGCCTTCACTTTAGAGTTTAAATGCTCAACACACATACTCTAAAAAAATGCACTGTGATGATGGATCACCGATTTCCACCCTTCTCGCTAACCCACGAACTATTTATCTGTAAGATAAAATAAGGAGTGTGAGCTCAGTAAAGCTTAGTGAGTGCACAAAGAGTTGCCACAATTAAACATAAAATCTGTAGTTGAAAGAAAACATACTTAATCATGGAACTATGGCATAGCATCAAACATATCACAAAGCAAACACAATGATATATTGGCATAATGTGACATGGAACATATAAATAATCAATAATGCATTGGATAAGAAAATCTCCAAACACTCCTCATGACTCATAAAGTCGTACTCTATCTACATGTAAGTGTAGTGTGAATGCTCACACTCCCCAAACACACCACACTATCTACGGTGAATGGAGCTACGCTCGACATTCCCTTATCTCTCCATGTTATCTCTAGGCCACAATGCCCTAACACATAATAAAAATGGTGAGTACTTACAATCCTATGGCATGCCAATGATATCCAATGGTTCTAAATAATCACAATGCCAACATATCCACTTATACACATATTCACTCACCGTTTTATACAAACTTTCACTTGTTAACAACACTATCTCAACACTTTTAATGCACTCTCAAATGCTATTACAATTGCTCGAAATAGCCATAATCATATTAAATTATTTAGGTGCGCATAAAACTAGCAAGCACTTATCAATCATTGTCATTTACACATAACATATGCTTAATAATTCACATGATTCACGTATCACGATAAACAAGCATCGAATTTAACAGTATGTAAATCAAGTAAAAATAATTACTCTTGAAGCTTAGATTAGGTGATTAGACCAACCTAAGCTCCTATTCAACCTAAGGAATCATGCCTAAGAGCTGCAATTCTAATCACTCACTTCGATGCCTTGCGTACAACAATCTCAAACGAGCTTTTCTTTCCCTTTCGCCTTGCTCGTAGAAGCTCCCAATGAGTCCGACACTTTGCATTCACACTAAATAAATTAAAACACAATATTAATAGCCTTAAACTCAAAAACAAAAACAGTAGCAAAATCACCACTCTAAGCTCACTTTTCTCATACCAAAAATCAACTTATTTTGCCGAAATACAAGGTTTCTTCACTCGATTTTTGTTCCTAAACCTTAATTAAGTTTCTAAACATCCTATTTAACCTATTATTACAAATATAAAGCTTTAATTTTACCTAATCTCACAAATTTAACATTTCTAGAAAATCAAGTTGTAAAGGGGGTAGTTCGAAATTCATTAAAATTGGATATTGATCTATCAAATTGAGTTCAAATACCTTTTATTTAGTTAAAAATAGATTAGAAATCAATCAAAAATAGTAAGTATACTCGTTATTTTGGTTTTCACCATTGTTGAACCAAAATTTGATTAAAAAGCTTTAAATTTTAAAAATTCTCAACACATTCGGTTAAATTTCGAATTAGATAAACAAAAACCTTAATCTAATCATAATAAGTCAAGAAATTACCTCAATTTGAAGAAATCAACAAATTGTGGAGCTAATTTGAAGTTGGACGTGAGAAGAACAATGACGAATTTGATGAGGATTTAATGATTTTTCTTTAAAATTGGAAGGTGTTGGGGTGTTTGGATAGTTAGAAAATCACTAAGGATGAGTTAAATTTGAGAGAAAACATCATATTTGAATTTGGAATTTTTTTTTTTTTGGATGTGATGGGGAGGGATATGGGGGATTTAAAGAAAGAAGATGAGCATTTAAAAAAAAAAGGAGAAGGAAAATTTTCCTTTTAGAAACACCCAAATTTCCCTTGTTTTACAAATTAATCCTTTGTTTAATTAAAACACATTTTTACTTAATTATTTTAAAACTCGATTTTATTTTTAAAGTTCGTTTTAAGTTATTTAATAACCGACCACCTAATCCTAATTTTCACCACCTAATTTTAGAACCAATAATTGTTTTAATATTTTATTATTATCATTATTATTTAATTAATTATTTTATCCTATTTTAATTTCTATGATATTAAACCAGATTTTTCTCTCGAGCCCACGACCTAATACCCAATTCTACCTTTCGGGATGTGACAGGCTCAGGTTCAGAAAATAAAGCAATTTTTGAACCATTGGCACCAGACTCCCGGATTGGATCGACATCGAATTCAATGCCCTCTTTATTCTCAGACCCACCAACATTTGCATTGTTGGATGTCCACTCGTCAGTGGACGTCGTAGGTAGTACATCATCCCTTCTCGTGTAGTTGTTGAAACATCCAAAATCACCTGTAGATTGCCAACCACTAAAAGTTGATGTCATTCCCCTGTAAGTGTCCCAGCATTGAACATTGGCTGACCAAGTTCAAATCAAGACCACTAATTGAGTGCCATGTAGGGGTCATGTTCTGTCCAACCACCAAAACCAAACTGTTCAATGATTTGCCTGCCGCGATTGAAATCTAGGGCCGAGACAGATGAGTGTCTTTCCATTGATGATTCCAGGATATCATAATGGGAAACTTTTAAGAAAGCGGTGAACCCACCACACAACTATGTCGTTGGACTATCGACATGTTTTCCATTCTGGCCTCTCAAACAAGAAAAAATGTCGACGTCCGAGGGCCTTCATCTGTCCTTGAAAACTCTGCATATAACTTGAGAAACGGTAATCCACTGTCAATATAAGTCTGCACCATTGCCTCCAACCCCCTCGCACCTCTGATATTGAAAGCATCATATCTGACGGGGTCAACTGAAGCACAAAATCAATATTTAAGGAATGATACTCTCATCTAGTTGGATTCGATGATTTTCCACCTAATTCTTGTCCGAAGTTTTGACAATTGTATGTTCAGATTAAAAGCCAACCGTGTTGTGTTCTCTGATAAAAGAACCACCCCGTTCTCGGTGTCACGCACTTCACCATCGTAATAAACAATAGCATAATCCATCCACTCATTTTCAACCAAATAATTTGTTCCACATGTTCGAAACAAAAACATTATGCAGAAAAATAATGCTAAACCCTAAATATGAACAACAAAAATCAATGCTTACTTTATGCAAATAACGTTGTTGCTCCAACTTATGCCTTTATCTGTGAACCAATCTTCTTCTGATATTCATAAAATTTTATTTGCTCGTAAATGGCTTATGCCACTCGATGCTAAAATATGTTGCATTTATGGACCAAGGGGTGACTCATAGTTTATTTTAAAATTTCCCCCCAGCTAGTAAAAGGTTGAAATTTGTAGAGAGAAAACGCTCCAAGTAAGATGCACTGTTAGCAGAAGCATTGAAAGCTCATCCAGCTGGAAGCGTTTTCAGTGCCATGTCAGCTGAAAGCGTTTCCAGCTGGATGCGCTTTCAGCGCTTCTGTTGACAGTGCGTCCTGATTGGAGTGTTTTCTCTCTACAAATTTCAACACCAGCCTTCGGACAAAAAACCTATCATATATCCTGAGATATATTTTCAGAACTCATCTCGTCAAAACTAATGCACTAGGATAAATAATTTACTAAAATGTCGAATCAAACTATGATTCAAAAAATACAAAAAATTAACAACTAATATTTCATCCCAACCGAGTACTCCGAGTTTCGATTATGAATCGATTTGCAAAAACCAATTCAAATATACAATTTGTGTGAATACGATGTTTTTAAATTTCGAATTCAATAATTATTATTTAACATTTCAAAGAATTATAAAAAAATAATATAATATATAATCAAATTTAAAATTTTAACCCAAAATATAACAAAATCCTAAACCCTAAATCCAATAAACCCTACTTTAAAACCCTAAACACAAACTCTAATAATAAAACTCTAACCCTAAAAAAATACAGAGGAAAAACGTTTCCAGCTGGACGCGTTTTTGTAAAAACGGCCTATTCCCATAATTTTTCTAAACATCAACCTATTCACGAAATTTTTTTATTTTTCGAAATTTTTTAGCATATTAATCCATATATTTAATATCTTTTTTCACAAATTATTATTTAAAAAACCCATAATTTTGAATAGTATATTTTCTTTTTCCATCAAAACCGTATATATATAAATATATTAATTATTGTTTTTAGATCATTTTAAACAATGTATATATTAATGAGATTGAGTTCTCATTGTAATTTTTCTATAATATTTGTTTTTCTTCTTACTTGTTTGAAAAAAATTACACATATAAATGGTGGTTAATAAATTTTAAAAAATCAATTTGTTTAAAAATTAAGTTAATTGAAAATTTAATTTATGTTCCCTCGTTACCACATCATTCAGTGTTCCTACCAATTAAAAATAAACACATTTTTTTCACATTATATGTACAATTAGTAAGGAGAGCTCATGAATGATGTAAAAAAAAATGATATGTTGATTTTTAATTTGTAGGGACTGTAAGAGCCCATTTTCGCCCGGGCCCATGCCATAACTAATTAACCAACCAAATTCAAAAAAATAAAAACAAAATAAATAATAATAAACCAAGTCCGTTAAAACAGTCCGTTTACAATAGCCCAATAAAAAATAAAACAGCAGGCCTAAACACTACCCATTTACAGACCCACTAAAAACCCAATTTTAGAACTGGCCTAAATGGCCCAATACGTTTGACGATCCAGAAACAATAGAGGGGCTTCCAGAATGTTCCAGCGCCGCCTTAGCTTCTCTTGCGCGTGCCTCCACGCGCACGACTGTTCATATCCCCGCATGCCCCACGCGCAAGCCTTCACCAGCGCGCCTCCATACTGCCTCCAACGTTTAGTGTCGTCCGCGCCTCCGTACGCCACGTCTGCCAGCTATACCTGCGAAAAGAACACACCACGACAATAGAGAGCAGCAGAGAAAACAAAAAGAGAAAAACAGTTGTAATTTTTAATTTTGTTTTGGATTTTTCATTTCGGCTTTAAAAAGCCCGAAAATAAATGATTGTAGAGGGGGAGGTTCTTCACAATTTTACGCACACATATGCAATACAAACGAAATACAAAAAAACAGAGAATAGTTTCAAAGGTGATTTCTTATTTTTGATTCTTTTGGTTATTGTTTTGAAATACGAAGAAAAGAAAGGAGGAAAAAAGGCTTACCAGTTTGGTCACGGCGTCGGAGTCCTCCTCCGTCATCAGAACCGAACTGAAACGCGGTCGAAAGTCACTTTTTCCTCTCCTTTTGATCTTGCGGGTTTAGACAAGGGCATAGGGTCTCCTATTTTTGTGCATGGTCGGTCATCTGAAACGGTGGTGATATGGCGGCGGCGAAAAAGAAAAACATGGAGGGTTTGATAAGGGCCAAACCCTAGCAGAGAAAATAACACCCCTTTTTTTTTCCTTTTTTAAAACAAAACGGCAGAAATGAGGGATAAAGAAAAATTTTGGCCTTTATAAGTGATGTGAAACGACGTCGTTTTGGGGCCTGTTTCGTAGGCCTCAAAACGGCGCCGTATTGGCCTATACCCAACGACCCGACCCAACTTTGGCGTAGATCTGCGTGTTTTTTACCTTCGGGTGTATTTGCGCGTTTAATCCTTGTTGTTTGTCGTGCTATTAGATTAGACCTGTTATTTATTTCTTTATTTATTTTAATTTATCTCTATAATTTACGCGCCTTTTCAATTCAGTCTAGCCTATGCACTGCGTTTTGGACTTTGGAAATATTTCTGGTTTAGCCCCTTATTATTTACGTGCATTTCAGTTTGATCCTTGACTTGACTAAATAATTTTATTTTGTTTTTAAATTAGCCTTTTGATTTTATTGACTAAGTACTTCCTTAACTTTTGTTTATAATCTTTGCAACCTTTTCCTCTTTTAATTTATTTATCATTTTTTTAAGCTGTTTTAATGAAATATTTTGAATCATTTTATTGATTTTACAATGTTTTGAGTCCTTTTTTAAAATTTCCATTTGTATATATATATATAATTTATTTATTCATCATAAAAATATTTGATTTCAAATTTCCTATTTCTTTGTTTTAATAATTTGCATAACTTTTAACTTAATTACTCTTATATACTATTATTTTACATATACATATATAATTTATATTAAAATTACCTCATTTTATGTATATATTATTAGTTTCATATAATTTTATGTATCTATTTCCTTTAAAATCTATATATATACATTCCATTTTAAATCTATATAGATATATATAATTGTTATTTTAAAGATCTTATTTTTAAATTATGTTCTATTTATTTCCAACACCTCCCTACATTATTATTTTTATATACATATGTTATTTATATTATGTATTGATTTTAAATCATTTTGTATATCACATATTTAAATTTCAAATTGTACATATATGGAACTCGTTTATGTAATATTATGTGTGTTTGTAATTAGCTTCAATTTCTTTTAGAATTGTTTTTATTATTCATAAGATTTTAAATATTATTGTTTCAAGCATGATGTGTTGTGAAATTATCGATGTTGTATATTTCAAATTGTATGTGCGTATTGTTATCTTTGTTATTCGTTTGTGCAAATTCGTATTCATGCATTATTACTCCATATTATGTTTTTGTTTCTCATTATCAAAGAATAATTCAATCAAATGCATTTTGAGCCAATTTTTAAAAATTGCGTATTTAAAGTTTCAAAACAAGGTAATATTTGTGCGTTTGGAAATTCGAAGAAATCGTGCCCAATCGTGCTGGGTGTGGTTTTTTTTGTTTCACCAAATAAACGAATATCCTTTCAAATTTCGTCCATATTTTCAAAATAAGGTGATATTTGTGTGTTTGGAATTCGAAGAAATCGTGCCCAATCGTGTTGGGTTGTGCTTTTTTGTTTGTCCAAATAACCAAATACCCTTTCAAAATTTCAATACATGTGCTTGGAGAATTTTGGGGATGATCTTGAATTCGAAGACTCAGATTGTCGTATCCAATCGTGCTAGATGTGATACTCTATTCCTTCGGAACAAGGGAATCTCAATATTCAATCAAGTTATTTAAAGTTATAAAAAAAAGGGAACAGAATTTCAGAATCATTTCAAACTTTTCAACATTAGGACATCAATTACTCAATTTGGTACCAATTTTGGGTGTTGCGAGGGTGCTAATCCTTCCTCGTACGTAACTGACTCCCGAACCCGTTTTCTTCTTGAAATTCGCAGGCCAAAATTTATTTTATAGGTGACCCGATCACACCTAAACAAAAGGATCGGTGGCGACTCCATATTTTTAAAGTCGATTCCCGTTTTTCCAAACACGATAAAAAATGGTTTCGACAGCTTGGCGACTCCGCTGGGGAACTGGTTGAGAGTCAGGCCATTAGATTGATTAATTCTTGCCCTTTGATTGAAAATTTGGAAAAAAAAATTGAAAAATCATGCTTCTTTTAATACATTTACCGATGTTATGATTAAAATCTCGTAGAATACTCTGGCATTGCATTGCATAACCGCTGGGTCACACCTTTAAGTGGGAGTAAGAAGCTATGCTTTCGTGAGGTTTTCACCTCCGCATGGGCTAGTGGACTGCTTCCGGGATACATCTGTACCTATGTGCTTCGTGAGATTTTCATCTCCGTATAGCCATAGAGAAATGTATTCCCCTGAACCGAACTCAATCCATATGAGCCTATAATGGGTGAGGATTGAGGAATCAACTGGTTCAGGTACCCATTCTTTAGAACTAAACCACATATAGTGAACCCTAAAAGCCTACCCTAGATAGAGCCACACTAAGCCCTAGTGGTCACCCGGTCAGGTGTTCTATGTTGATTAATTCTCTAACATGTTGTCTTTTGTTTTGAGTGCATTGCATTGCATTCATTCCAGGCATTTGCATTGCATTACATCATATGCATTAGATTTCATGAGAAGACCCTGATTAGGCGAAATATTTTCAATTAACCTAGAAGACATGGAACAAAAGTTGGAGAGATTATAGCAGGGGCAAATACTGATGCAAGAGCAGTTAGCCAAAATTCAACGGGATATGCGAGATCAAATGAATATGATGCGCCAGTTAACCCAATTACTAGTCAAAGGGCTTGAAAAAAAGAGTGGCCCAGTGGCCAGCAGTGTGGATGATGATGAAGACATCGTTTATACCCTGACTCAGCCAGACACGCATTCACATGGGGTACCCGTCATTATTGGACTCCAATGTCAGACTGATGCTTCGGCCCTGTTCAACTTCCCGATAGGTTCAAATTTTAACCCAGAGGATGATCGAGCCAAACCGGTTATACTGACAAAAACAAAAGAAATAGGAGAGTGGAGTTCAAAGGCCCCGAGAAATAGGGAAAATGAAGTGAACAGCAAGCGTCCCAAATTAGTCACTGTAGGTCAACCGAGGGCTGTGACCACTGGCCACCAAGGCTCATCAAGATGAGAATCCAGTACAAAGCAACTCCAGTTTACACCAATTCCAACGACGTATAGGGAGTTATACCAGAGCTTATTTGAAATGCATGTCAGAGCTCCTCATTACACAAAACCAATGCAATCCCCATACCCCAAATGGTATGATTCGAATGCTCAATGTGAGTACCATGCCGGGATTACAGGACATTCAATAGAAGATTACCTTGCTTTCAAGAAGCTGGTTGAAAGATTTATCAAAATAGGAGTCATAAAATTAGATGATCTCTCCGGTGTAGAAAATCCGTTACTCAACCATGTTTATTAAAGGGATAAGTATTGTGAGTACCATGATGAATGGGGGCATGAGATCGAGTACGTCAAGTTCGTGGCTCTAGCGCAAAACCCGATCATCGATGAATTTGAATATTAATGACGACGTCGGAGTGAGCCAGGGAGCAGACTTTTCCAAGCTTCGCGCTACGTGCTTGAGATGTTTTGAACAATGGAATTGTGAAAGAGATCCTTGTATTTACAGAGCTAATCTAGAGCAATATTCAAAACATGCTTGTTGCTTTAAGCCTAGAAGCAACAAGAATCTTTTTGTGAAATAGGCTTGTGTCCGAAATTTTTATTTCAATAAAATGCATCCTTTTAAACAAATATTTGCCTCTACATTTTATACTGTACATTCTTTTTAGAATATTCTTTCATTCTTTATTCATGATCATATCATATAAATAATCATCCTTAGAATCATTTATTCTTTGAATTTGCTTTCGTACCTACAATAGGTACCCAGATATCAATGACATGAGCGACGCTGTTACTGACTCCCTTTTTGAATGAAATATGAGTCTAAGGGATCACAGGACTTTGAAGATGACATAAATTGTAATCTATCTTCTGATTTGTTAATACTGGATGAAAATTAGATCCTACATCGCGAGCCAAGAGGAGATGAAGATCAAAGCCTGGCTCAATGCAAAAACAAGATTTCCTATATGTGGGGCATAGATGTTATCAGGCCAGTATCATCAGAAGCTTCTAGCTGACACCAATTCATCTCCGTGGTTGTCAATTTCTTCACTAGGATAGTAAAAGTCGCTTCATATCCCAATATTACAAAGTCGATAGTCATCGGAACAAAGAAAAGAAAAAGAAAGAATACTGAAAAAAAAAAGAAGAAAAAATGTCAAAAAGATCACATTTAACCGCACAAGGTCAAAATTCTGCGGTCTGTTCAAAGATCAGGTGCCATATATCAGTGCAGCAAAAGAGAAAAACAAAGGATCATAAAAAGACCGAGACTTGTAAGGACTGGCATACGAAGTTACTATTTACCCTCTATGCTTATCAAACTTTGGCCAAGATCACACGGGGCAACACGTTTCTCATTGGTTTTGCCCATTGAGTCGAAATTCACGAGCCGAAGTTGGATGAGGCAGAATAGATCCAATCTCAATATGATCAGTTGATGTTAAAAGCTATCTGTCATGGTCAGGTGATGCAAGTTCACAAAAAAATGATTCGCCCTAGAAAATTTCATGATAGGGCTTTGAAGAAGACTTTTCCCATGCAAAAGGGACTTCAGAAGAAAGTGGATGCCAAACTGGGAAGGACCTTATACGGCAAAGAAGGCCTGTTCTGGGGAAGCATGAATATTGACCGAGATAGATAGCAAGGACCTGCCTAATCCGGTGAATTCAGACTCAATAGAAAGTTTTCCAAAGAGAAAAAAACAAACAAAAAAAAGAGGAAAAGAAAAAGAAGGAAAATGAGAGGCCAAGGTGAAAACCCACAAAGAGCACTTTGAGACCAAAGGGGATTTGAGTTGAAAACCCGAAAAGGGCGGCTCAAATTTTGATCAAAGGAGGGCATACAGCAGTCTTGCTATGCCTGAATTAACAATGAAGAAGTATGCTACGTCTTGGGGCATTGACAAAGTACTCCAGATCCCCTAAACACATATCGAGCTTAAAATGGTCCTCAAGAAGTTGGAACAGAGAAGCTCAGACTGCGATATCTGGGGCACCTAGTTTCCATTTTACCCATTTTGAATTTGTTATTTGTGATTATATTATTCTTTTCAAAATATGTTCACAATAAATTTCCTTTTTGATTGCAATTGCTATCTTTGCCTAGCTTATTTATTTCGAGCTATGCTCCTAATTAATTTCCTTATTGTCCATTGTTATGATCTCTTTCAAGCATTTTGTATTGAAATAACGATTAGTGGACTAATAACATTTTCATAAAATGAGTTTCGCATATTACTTTGGAAGCTTCTAAATAATACAAGAAACTGAAACAGGACTATTGTTTAAAACTCACCAAGTTTAAAGAAGAGTCTAAAGTGAGATTTTCTCTCCGAATTTTTGTCAAAGAGGATGGTTGAGCAAACAACAAGATATTGCGTCAGTGGGCATCGTTAACCCAAGTGTAAAATGGGAATCATTCTCGAGAAAAAATTGATATCCTGCATTCATGCGAGCATCATGCATACACATCTAATTGGGTCACCAGAGGAGTGATCATTTGATGGAACAAGCTACAGGCCCTATACCCCGAGTTATAGTGGGATAGATGGAAGCTGATACAAGTCATGTACCCTTGAATAGCAACGGGATGGATTGAAGAAGAAACGAATCCTACGTTTTGGAGTCGCAGTGGGTTGGATGGAAGAGATTCAGACCCTATACCCCTAAGTCACAATGAGATGAACCCTGAAGTTACAATGGGGCAAATTTGTTGAGTAAGATATAATCGTTTTCTCGGGTTTTTCGCTGAGAATACCAAATTAGAACAAGAAGACAAGATATTACATCGTTGATACAACCCGGAGGAACAATGAGCAATGTCAATCCCAGCGTTTAAAAGGAGGATCATTCTCATGAAATCCTGCATTCATGTAAGACACATTTAGTTAGGAACATTTGATTCATTCGGATCATTGCATCTTAACCATTCTCATGACATTCGCATTCGTGTAGATGTCATCCATAATGCATTTAGTCGAGCATTAGATTCATTCCGATCATTGCATCCTAACCATTTTGCATAAAGCATAAACGCATAAAACGGTTTTACAGACATGTCCCCAGAGACGGCGGTGTCACAACATCGGTAAATTAGCGAGATCTTGCCTCCCGAGCGAAAGCGGATCGAAAATACCAATTTTGTCTCCCCGAGTTTGCGATGGAGCGATTGAAGATAGCAAATCGGCAATCTCGAAGTTGCGGGAGCAGATTGAAGATAGCAAATCGGCAATCCCGAAGTTGCGTACAGATTGAAGATAGCGAGATCTAGCAATCCACGAAGTTGCGGGAGCGGATCGAAGACATTAAATCTTGTCTCCCCGAGTTTGCGGTGGAGCGATTGAAGATAGCAAATCGGCAATCCCGAAGTTGCGGGAGCGATTGAAGATAGCAACCGCAATCCACGGTTGCGGGAGCAGATTGAAGATAGCAAATCGCAATCCACGAAGTTGCGGAGCAGATTGAAGATAACAAATCGCAATCCACGAAGTTGCGGGAGCATTGAAGTTAGCAAATCGCAATCCTCGAAGTTGCGGGAGCGGATCAAGATAACAACCGCAATCCACGAAGTTGCAGGAGCAGATTGAAGATAGCAAATCTGGCAATCCTGAAGTTGTAGGAGCAGATTGAAGATAGCAAATCTGGCAATCCTGAAGTTGTAGGAGCAGATTGAAGATAGCAAATCTGGCAATCCTGAAGTTGTAGGAGCAGATTGAAGATAACAAATCTGGCAATCCTGAAGTTGTAGGAGCAGATTGAAGTTAGCAAATCTGGCAATCCTGAAGTTGCAGGAGCAGATTGAAGATAACAACCGCAATCCGGTTGCGGAGCAGATTGAAGTTAGCAAATCGCAATCCACGAAGTTGCGGGCGCAGATTGAAGATAGCAACCGCAATCCTGAAGTTGCAGGAGCAGATTGAAGATAGCAAATCTGGCAATCCTGAAGTTGTAGGAGCAAATTGAAGATAGCAGATCTGGCAATCCTGAAGTTGCAGGAGCAGATCGAGGACATCAAATCTTGTCTCCCTGAGTTTGCGGTAGAGCAGATTGAAGACAGTTAATACTATCCCCCTGAAGATGCAGTAGGATGGAATGAAGCTACTCGAAGACGAAACGCACCTAAAGAAGTCCAAGACTCAAAAGACCGGGCAAAAATGGTCCTTTTTGAAGTCTTTGCTCTATTCTCGTTACACGACAATGAGCAAAGTAGGGCAGCTGTAAGAGCCCATTTTCGCCCGGGCCCATGCCATAACCAATTAACCAACCAAATTCAAAAAAACAAAAACAAAATAAATAATAATAAACCAAGTCTGTTAAAAAAGTCCGTTTACAATAGCCCAATAAAAAATAAAACAGCAGGCCTAAACACTACCCATTTACAGACCCACTAAAAACCCAATTTTAGAACTGGCCCAAACGGCCCAATACGTTTGACGATCCAAAAACCATAGAGGGGCTTCCAGAATGTTCCAGCGTCGCCTCAGCTTCTCTTGCGCGTGCCTCCACGCGCACGACTGTTCATATCCCCGCATGCCCCACACGCTCCACCCATGCGCAAGCCTTCACCAGCGCGCCTCCGTACTACCTCCAACGCTCAATGTCGTCCGCGCCTCCGTACGCCACATCTGCCAGCTATACCTGCGAAAAGGACACACCACGACAATAGAGAGCAGCAGAGAAAACAAAAAGAGAAAAACAGTTGTAATTTTTAATTTTGTTTTGGATTTTTCATTTCGGCTTTAAAAAGCCCGAAAACAAATGATTGTAGAGGGGGAGGTTCTTCACAATTTTACGCACACATATGCAATACAAACGAAATACAAAAAAACAGAGAATAGTTTCAAAGGTGATTTCTTATTTTTGATTCTTTTGGTTATTGTTTTAAAATACGAAGAAAAGAAAGGAGGAAAAAAGGCTTACCAGTTTGTTCACGGCGTCGGAGTCCTCCTCCGTCGTCAGAACCGGACTGAAACGCGGTCGAAAGTCACTTTTTCCTCTTCTTTTGATCTTGCGGGTTTAGAGGAGGGCATAGGGCCTCCTGTTTTTGCACGTGGTCGGTCATCTGAAATGGTAGTGATACGGTGGCGGCGAAAAAGAAAAACGTGGAGGGTTTGATAAGGGCCAAACCTTAGCAGAGAAAATAACACCCCCTCTTTTTTCCTTTTTTAAAACAAAACGGCAGAAATGAGGGATAAAGAAAAATTTTGGCCTTTGTAAGTGATGTGAAACGACGTCGTTTTGGGGCCTGTTTCGTAGGCCTCAAAACGGCGCCGTATTGGCCTATACCCAACGACCCGACCCGACTTTGGCATAGATCCGCGTGTTTTTTACCTTCGGGTGTATTTGCGCGTTTAATCCTTGTTGTTTGTCGTGCTATTAGATTAGACCTGTTATTTATTTCTTTATTTATTTTAATTTATCTCTATAATTTGCGCGCCTTTTCAATTCAGTCTAGCCTATGCACTGCGTTTTGGACTTTGGAAATATTTCTGGTTTAGCCCCTTATTATTTACGTGCATTTCAGTTTGATCATTGACTTGACTAAATAATTTTATTTTGTTTTTAAATTAGCCTTTTGATTTTATTGACTAAGTACTTCCTTAACTTTTGTTTGTAATCTTTGCAACCTTTTCCTCTTTTAATTTATTTATCATTTTTTTAAGCTGTTTTAATGAAATATTTTGAATCATTTTATTGATTTTACAATGTTTTGAGTCCTTTTTTAAAATTTCCATTTGTATATATATATATAATTTATTTATTCATCATAAAAATATTTGATTTCAAATTTCCTATTTCTTTGTTTTAATAATTTGCATAACTTTTAACTTAATTACTCTTATATACTATTATTTTACATATACATATATAATTTATATTAAAATTACCTCATTTTATGTATATATTATTAGTTTCATATAATTTTATGTATCTATTTCCTTTAAAATCTATATATATACATTCCATTTTAAATCTATATAGATATATATAATTGTTATTTTAAATATCTTATTTTTAAATTATGTTCTATTTATTTCCAACACCTCCCTACATTATTATTTTTATATACATATGTTATTTATATTATGTATTGATTTTAAATCATTTTGTATATCACATATTTAAATTTCAAATTGTACATATATGGAACTCGTTTATGTAATATTATGTGTGTTTGTAATTAGCTTCGAATTTCTTTTAGAATTGTTTTTATTATTCATAAGATTTTAAATATTATTGTTTCAAGCATGATGTGTTGTGAAATTATCGATGTTGTATATTTCAAATTGTATGTGCGTATTGTTATCTTTGTTATTCGTTTGTGCAAATTCGTATTCATGCATTATTACTCCATATTATGTTTTTGTTTCTCATTATCAAAGAATAATTCAATCAAATGCATTTTGAGCCAATTTTTAAAAATTGCGTATTTAAAGTTTCAAAACAAGGTAATATTTGTGCGTTTGGAAATTTGAAGAAATCGTGCCCAATCGTGCTGGGTGTGGTTTTTTTTCGTTTGACCAAATAAACGAATATCCTTTCAAATTTTATCCATATTTTCAAAATAAGGTGATATTTGTGCGTTTGGAATTCGAAGAAATCGTGTCCAATCGTGTTGGATTGTGGTTTTTTGTTTGTCCAAATAACCAAATACCCTTTCAAAATTTCAATACATGTGCTTGGAGAATTTTGGGGATGATCTTGAATTCGAAGACTCAGATTGTCGTATCCAATCGTGCTGGATGTGATACTCTATTCCTTCGGAACAAGGGAATCTCAATATTCAATCAAGTTATTTAAAGTTATAAAAAAAAGGGAACAGAATTTCAAAATCATTTCAAACTTTTCAACATTAGGACATCAATTACTCAATTTGGTACCAATTTTGGGCGTTGCGAGGGTGCTAATCCTTCCTCGTACGTAACCGACTCCCGAACCCGTTTTCTTCTTGAAATTCGCAGGCCAAAATTTATTTTATAGGTGACCCGATCACATCTAAACAAAAAGATCGGTGGCGACTCCATATTTTTAAAGTCGATTCTCGTTTTTCCAAACACGATAAAAAATGGTTTCGACTGGGACTATGGATAATGTGGTAAGTAAGATTCATAAAATAATTTTTCCAATTAAAAGTTTTAAATTTTCAATTAATTCGATAAATGTTAGTTTAATTCGGATATTAATTGAACTGACTATTTGAACATCCTAACTAGAATGCTTATTATAATTAACTAGATTATATGGCGTGTGAAAATTTATTTTTAAATTTTATTGGTTAGTTAATAAGTTTAAAAAATTGGTTTGTTTAGCAATTAATGGTATCAAAATTTGAGTAGTTAAAACTCTTGTCGAACATACATTTGTCACGAGTTCAAGTGATATTGTATTAAACATTTTACGGTTTGGATATTTAGGTAAAACTCTCTCAACAATGTCGCCTTCAAGATTTAAACTTGGTCCAAATGCTTGGGGGAATAAGTCCACTCCCACTTCTTTCAACTACTTGTGAAAAGATAAAGTATCATCATAACATTAGTTATCGTTTAAACCGGTTAATCTATTACACCAAATTTAAAAGAAAAATTTTCCAACTAAGTTAGTATTGATTAACCCAAATGAGTTAATAATCAGATTAACCCGTGACACTAATTTAAAAGAAAAAATATATTAATATTGGTTTCAGCTGAATTAGAATCCAATTAACCTTTAATAGCAATTGAATCAGGGTTTTATAGTAGGTATAGATATAGATTCATTTAGAATCCAACAATGGCGATAGACCTCCATAGGAAGTAGTGGTAGTGGTAGTGACATATCATTATCATTCGTGTTGAAAGAGACGGGATGTACAAACAAGTGAATTTGATTATCATTCGTGTTGAAATTCATTTCTTTAAGACGCTGTTGTTGGGTGGCATTTATGCTTCCAGTTCAGTCCAGGCCATTGCAAGCAACCCAATTTTCTTGCTTTCCAAACAATCACTCATCTGACCTCATTGAACTAAAAGCTTGGTAGATGATTTGTTCAAACACATCTGGTCAGCTACCCTAATTATTCAGTACACTTTGAAAAAGAAAAGGCACCAATCAAGCAGGAAACCATTTGTTTATCATCACAATAGGCAAAGATGTTGCAGCCATTGTTTTTGTCACTCATCAACCCCATACAAAGTTACATACTATTCTCATCAAAGCATAAATTAGTAAATAATAATAATTTCTAATTCAGAGGGTACCTTTCTTGCCATGCTTGTTGCCAAAATGGTGCAACCATCCAAAGCATTTGAGAGCCTTAGAGATCTTAACAATATTAGACCTGGCCATCCCCAAATTCATCTTCCCAGCAGAGAACTTAAGAGCATGTAAGCAGCATAACTGAGGTACCGACTCTTCCTCATACCCATACCCATACCCATACTCATACTCATACCTATCCATATCATAGCCCTCATTCCCACCTTTCTTCCCTTTCTTTGAGTTGCTTTTGAGTTTGGACTCGGTTTCATATGTTTCCCAAAGCAAATCCATCCCTTCATCTCCCTCCACTTTGTCTGACCGTCTCTCCTCTAATAGCTTCCATGCCAATGTCTTCTTCCACTCCTTAGCTTCTGAATTGTAATCATAATAATACCCACCAGTATTCTCAGCTTTCACTCTTTGGGGATTATCACCACCACTCACTGCTGCTTTATGCCACATGGCCTTGGACTCCACTTGTCTATCTCTCTTTTTCAACCAACAATTTTCAACCCTTTCCTTCTCTTGCAAGAAATCTTCAAAGATCTTCACTACAGCCTTTACCTGATTAGTTTCGGGCGCTGGTTTTGAATCTAAACCCTTGTCAATGGGAGCTTCTTTGGACTCCATATCCGGACAAACTTGAAGAGGGTTTGACGTTTCAAACACTATCTTATAAGCTTCGAGCGGTTCCAAGCACCCAAACCCATCACTTTCATCCTCAACTTCACACCTTAATGTTTCAACTAGTGTTTGGTATGTAGTAAGTAGGGAAGTTAGAAGCTTGGATTCGAGGTGGCAAATGGAGGCATCTGATTGGTCAAGGGTGAACAAGGTAAGAACCAAAAGGGTAGTGGTAAAGAAGAGAGGCGAAAGAAAAGAGAGAAGCTTGACGAAATAAGGAGAGAAGAAGATGAAATAAGAGAAATAGAGAGGGTGAGAGAAAATGGAAGAGCAAAAGAGGATAAAATTGGACACCAAAAGACTTGACAATTCATGATCTTCATCATTTTTCTTCTTGCAAGCCAATGAAAATTCAGACATCTTTTTGGTGAAAGAAACAGCTTAACAGCGGAAACAAACAAGACAAGATTTGGGTTGTCTTGTTTTCTTCCACTTAAGCTGCCATGGACAATAATATGCTAGTATATGAATATTGGGTGTTCATATTTTCTTTTTAAGAATTTAATAGAGATTAGTTAACATTGATAAGAAACAAAAGCGAGTTGAGAAAGTTTCTCATCCCCTGTCCCATGTCTATAACCACCAAACTTGAATATAATGTATATAAATAGAGATATATATTTGATTTTGAGTGTGGCAAGGGATCTACCAAAAAGGTGAAGCTTAATAAAATAGATTGATGGTTTATTACAGCACACCGGACAAGAAATTAATTTTGGTTTAACAATGGAACATTGATTCAGATATACATGACCGTTGGTTAATTATTTGCAGCTAATTAGCCAATTTATTTAATAAATCAGGCAGTTGAGAAAGAGTACATCTTTTACATCAGGCAAACCACCTCTTTTAAAAAGTCCATTTTGAGTTTTCTGATGCAATTTTAATTTCCTTAATTCCATCTTTGCCTTGTTCTGGTGTTAAATGTGAGTTAAAAGCTTTTGAATGCAATCTCAGAAACCCATCTAACCAACTAATTCCATTAATCACTAAACCCCCACACGACTTGGCCTTGGCAACCTAACACAGAGTGTGCACACTGCCTTTTTGCTTTCACTTGAAGACTGACTCTAATTTATTGAGTAGACAAATAATGGATCACATTTGACTTTTATAAAATAAAATATTAGTAATTTAAAGAAAAATGTCATACCAAAACCCCAAATCCATAATGTATTCATCTTTTTTTTTCTTTTAATATTGCAAATAATATAGTTAAAGAAATAAATTATAAGAATTTGAAATCGAGACTCATATTTTACCGTAATTAATTCAATACTTGTAACATGTTAATTGTTAATTATGGAGTTATCCCTCGTATCGGTTTTTCTTCTCTCATTTAAATTTTATTTTTACTTTTCTACCTAAATTCTGATTAATGTAGGTTATTTTAATATTATTTTGACCTATAAATTTAGCCTATAAATAGACTCTTTTCCACCCTAAAAAAAATAACTCATTACACATTTAGGTATTAGCTTTTACAAGCTTTCAGAGAATTTTGTGTTTACGTTTTGAGAATTCTTATTTTGGGTTTCGGGATTTAGTTTTATCTCCATCTTTTGTACTCTTCATAAATCAAAATGGGATAGGTTAGATAAAAAAGGCTCTATCCATAACGACATTCACCTTATGGAAAAGGTTAGAAACCCTCTACGTGACTAAGTCTCTAGCTAACCAATTAGAGTTGAAACAGCGGTTGTACACGTTCCGCATGAACAAAGATGAGCACCTTAGAGACTACATCAATGAATTTATTACTCTTTTGAATGATTTAAAGAACGTTAAAGTTCAAATTGACGATAAAGATCAAGCTATGCTATTATTGTGCTATTTACCCCTTTAATACCAGCCTTTCAGGGAGACCCTAATTTATGGCAGAGATAATCTCTCATTCGAGGATGTGAAGGGTCATTTGTTGAGTAAAAACAAACTCGAAAATGAGTTTTGTTCGGGAAACAAGTCAGATAGGCAAGTCTCGGCTTTGGTAGCATCAAGGAAGCGAGACAAGAGATGTCGCTATAGTAAGAAGCTAGGTCACATCAAGGCAGATTGTTACAAACAGCGAAATAAAAGTGTTGCTGAGAGCAACAAGGAAGATTTAACTGGTGCTAATTTGGCCAATGACAAGAGTGATAATTTCTTGCTGGTGTCAACAAGTGAAAGCTTTGAGCTTACATTCGAGTAGATCCTGGACTCAGGGTGTTCTTTCCACATGTGTCCTAACAGGGATTGATTCTCTATATACAGTTCAGTTGAAGGTGGAGTTGTGCTCATAGGGAATGGTTTACCCAGTAAGGTAACCAATATTGGTAATGTTCAAATCAAGATACACGATGGGACAATTAGGACACTCTCATATGTTAGGCATGTGCCTAGCTTACAGAAAAATCTCATCTCCTTGGAAATTTTGGACTTAAAGGGTTGTAGAATTAACATCCATTCAAGCGGTATTAAGGTATCTCATGAGGCTATTCTTTTTTATGAAAGGTAAAAATATTGAAAGTCTTTATGTTTTGGAAGTATCAACGGTGACCGGTAAAACCGGACGTCCCTCGTCTGTTAAAGAGTTGAACTCGACTCGTTTGAAGCTGAGACAACTTGGTCGTAGGAGGGAAAAAGGTATGACTATTTCGTGTAAGCATTAAGGTATCTCATGAGGCTCTTTTTTTTATGAAAGGTAAAAATATTGAAAGTCTTTATGTTTTGGAAGGATCAACGGTGACCGGTGAAACCGGACATCCCTCGTCTGTTAAAGAGTTGAACTCGACTCGTTTGAAGCGGAGACAACTTGGTCATAGGAGGGAAAAAGGTATGACTATTTCGTGTAAGAGAGATTCTCTTTTGGATGCAGGTTTTGAAAATATAGGGCACTGGGTTCGTGAAAATTAGACCCAGGTCAGTTTTGATTTGGCAGTGCACAAGTCGAAGACTTGAAGTCTTCTAGCTTCTAAGCACAACTTCGACTCAATTAATATTCTGCATAGTTCGAGATAAGCCTGTGGTGGGCTTTAGCAAAGAAGGCATTGTGAAAATATAAGTCAAGGTAGATATTTGTGGAGTTATGCATCGTATTTTTTGGCTTTTCTTCTCCCAGTTAATCTCTGTTTTTAGTTTCTCACTTAAACTCTTATTAGTGTAGGTTAATTTAATATAATTTGACCTATGAATTTAGCCTATAAATAGGCCCGTTTCCACCCAAGAAAAATAACTTATTACACATTTTGGTATTAGCTTTTACAAGCTTTTAGAGAATTTTGTGTTTATGTTTTGAGGGTTCTTATTTTGGGTTTTGGGGTTTAGTTTTATCTCCATCTTTTGTTCTCTTCATTTTTTCCGTTTTAGTGAAATTATCTTTGCCCGTGGTTTTTTTTATCCTCTTCAGAGGGGTTTTTTCACGTAAAATATTTGTGTTTAATATTTTCAATTTCTTCTCTACCTTTTCTATTTCATTATTTATATGGGTTTATCCCCAATAAACTGGTATCAGAGCTAGTTCAATTTCCGTAATCAACCCGTTCAAAGATGGCAGCAATAAGGTTTGATATTGATAAGATTGATGACATCACAAATTTTAACCTGGAGCAAGTTCGAATGACGTCAATTCTGGTTCAGGGCGATCTTGAGAAGGTCCTTACAGAGAAGAAGCCAGCATACATGGATAAATCATAATGGGATAGGTTAGATAAAAAGGCTCTATCAATAATTCAATTATTTCTAACAAATAATGTGCTGTAGGAGGTTTTGATAGAGAAAACGACATTCACCTTATGGAAGAGGTTAGAAACCCTCTACGCGACTAAGTCTCTAGCTAACTAATTAGAGCTGAAACAGCGATTGTACACGTTCTGCATGAACAAAGGTGAGCACTTTAGAGACCACTTCAGTGAATTTATTACTTTTTTGAATGATTTAAAGAACGTTAAAGTTTAAATTGACAATAAAGATCAAGCTATGATATTATTTTGCTATTTACCCCTTTAATACAAGTCTTTTAGGGAGACCCTAATTTATGGAAGAGATAATCTCTCTGTAACACCCCTAACTCGTAACCGTTGCCGGTCTAGGATTAAAGGCGTTACCGGAAAAATCAGAATCTTTTATAGACATTTCATAACATAATTAGACAAATCACATCAAAGTGTCCCTTAAATAGGTTAACGAGACCTTAATCATGCTTTAGAATAGGGCCGGGACTAAACCGAACACATACGGAAATTTTCAAAAATTTAAAAATTTTCAAAGTTACAGAGGTCACAAGCTCGTGTGGGCAGGCCGTGTGCCTCCCACGGCCTCATACACGCCCGTGTGCCTAAGCCGTGTCAAAACAGGGCATACATACTGACTTGTCCATGCGGCCGTGGACACGCCCGTGTGCCTTACCCTTGGTCGAGCCTGACTTGCACCACACGGGCAGTCACACGCCCGTGTGTCCAGCCTGTGGTCGAGTCTGACTTGTTTGGAAATTCAACCATGAAGGACACGGTCGAGCCACACGCCCGTGTGCTCAACCGTGTGGGCAAATATAGGCCATTTGCAAGGCCAAAATGCCACCCACACATTGGGTCATCCTTACAAGAACATATAAGCATATTTCCCTACACAATTGGCAACCAAAAACATACCAAATGATCATCATAACATCCCATTCAATACCATTTCTAAACATACCAACTATTATGCCAATTAGCTCAACTAATTCACAAATAAATCCTTGCATAATTCATTCACAACTTATCACGATAGTAAAACATTTTCTCATCATTGATATCCCAAACTTTGCATCAATAAGCTTACCATTACTTGACCATTTCATTAGCCATTAACCATACCAAACAAAAATCATATAACTTGGCAACTAATTTATATAATAATCATTTATCTAGCCATATCACATAGCTATATACACTTCACATACATAATTCAAAGTGACTAGCCTATACATGCCATACTTCATATTTACACTTTCAAAAGGTACCAAAATTAAGATTGTGTAGTGTGATGATTTATCCTCGACGATCCCCGAGCCTTCATGGCTTCGACGATCTATAAAACAGAACAAACACACACAAAGTAAGCTTTCAAAGCTTAGTAAGCCATATACAAATAAACTTAACATAAAATGCATATAATCACATTGACACAATGTCATTAATATTTCTCATTTGCAATTTCATAACATGTTCTTTGGCTCATTTGTTTAGCCATAGTATATCAACATATTTTATCTCAATACATCTCTTTTACTCATATCAAAATCATACACATATCACATTTCATATCCATAAAACTATGCACATATCTCACTAGGTAAGTTCACATAGATATACTTACCTTCCATACACTTACATCGTGTACAATTCAAACATACCTGTTTTGCTTAAACATTTTACGTAGTCTCTCATTTCTCGGATTTGCCCGTAGAACCGTTCGGAATCAAATAGGAAGCTCGAAATACTCAGAATGGTCGTATAATGCCAACGTCCCAAACGTGGTCTTACATGTAACCAGATATCGATGCCATTGTCCCAGACAGGGCCTTACACGAATCAATACGATGCCAACGTCCCAGACGTGGTCTTACACAATGTCTCATATCGATGCCAACGTCCCAGACGTGGTCTTACACGATATTACATATCGGACACCTATGTCATGACATATGTAATCCTATCTATTCCTAGGTTCGTACGAGACTTCTTGAACATTGATACCTTATCGATACTTCTTCGATTTCATGTACATAACATATCGAGTATATTCATCACAATATAAATTTCATAAATGCATAAATAACTCAACTCAAATGCATTTATTTGTATATCGACTTACCTCGGATTCGGATAAACAAAAACGAACTCGGCTACTCAATTACTTTCGATTTCCCGCGATCTAAGTATGTTTTCTTCGGTTCTTGATCTATACATATTCAAATTTAACTCATTTATTCACTAATTCATTCAGTTCAATCCAAAACACATATTTAGGGTAATTTACAAATTAGCCCCCATATTTTTACATTTTGACATTTTAGTCCTTATTTCACAAAATCACAAAGTACACAAAATCTCTATTTACCCATGCTTAGCCGAATGTTCATGTAGTCCATACAAATCCATACATTTCATTTATTTCATAATTTAGTCCCTCATAATTTTATTTTCTCAATTAAGTCTAAATTACTCAAAATCACCAAAACTCCAAAGACAAAACATGTTAGTCTAACACATATATTTCATATTTCATCATCAAACATCACAAAACTCATGTGTTCATCAATGGCACATTTCATAATCTTCATCAATACACAAAATTGAAGCATGGGTTTTGAAGAACACGAAGCAACGATTACAAAAACATAGAAATTATCAAAAACTGATCAAAAACACATACCCAATTTATGCTTAGACCATGGCCGAATGTTCAAAGCTTCAAAACTCTATTCTTTTCTTTCTAAATTTGGTGAAACAAAGATGATGATAATAGCCACTTTCATGTTTTTATTATTAATTATAATAGCTTAATTAATTCATTTACTAAATTAACCTTTAATAAGCATAGAAGACAAATATAATTCAAGGCCATTAATGTCCATTAACCTTATTAATGGTTTAATTACTTCATAAGGCCTTCATCTTTACAAAAACATGACACATAGGTGCTTTTAACTTATAGCATGCTAATTTAGCATCTTTCACAATTAAGTCCTTTTATCAAATTAAACACACAAACGGACAAATTAATTCACGAAACTTTCACACATGCTTAATCATACACTGCAGACACAGAAAATAATATTAAAATATTTTTCTAACTTAGATTTGTGGTCCCGAAACCACTATTCCGACTAGGGTCTAAACCGGACTGTTACACTCACATTCGAGGATGTGAAGGGTCATTTGTTGAGCAAAGAAAAACTCGAAAATGAACTTTGTTCAATAGCAAGTCAGAGAGGAAAGCCTCGACTTTGGTAGCATCAAGGAAGCGAGACAAGAGATGTTGCTATTGTAAGAAGTTAGGTCACATGAAGTCAAATTGTTACAAACAATGAAATAAAAGGGTTATTGAGAGCAATAATAAAGATTTAACTGGTGCTAATTTGGCTAATGACAAGAGTGATACTTTCTTGTTGGTGTCAACAAGTGAAAGCTCCGAGCTTACATCCGAGTGGATCCTGGATTCAGGGTGTTCTTTCCACATATATCCTAACAAGGATTGGTTCTCTACATACAGTTCAGTTGAATGTGGAGTTGTACGCATAGGGAATGGTTTACCCAGTAAGGTAACCGATATTGGTACTGTTCAAATCAGGATACACGATAGGACAATTAGGACACTGTCAGTTGTTAGGCATGTGCCTAACTTACAGAAAAATCTCATCTCTTTTGGAATTTTGGACTCGAAGGATTTTAGAATTAACACCAAGTTAAGTGACATTAAGGTATCCCGTGAGGCTCTCGTTTTGATGAAAGGTAAAAAGATTGAAAATCTTTATATTCTGGAAAGATCAATGGTGACCGGTGAAACCAGACGTCACTCGTCTGTTAAGAAGTTGAACTCGACTCGTTTGAAGCGGAGACAACTTGGTCATAGGAGGGAAAAAGGTATGACTATTTTGTGTAAGAGAGATTCTCTTTTGGATGCAGGTTTTAAAAATATAGGGCACTGGGTTCGTGAAAATTAGACCCAAGTCAGTTTTGATTTGGCAGTGCACAAGTCGAAGACTTGAAGTCTTCCAACTTCTAAGCACAACTTCGACTCAGTTAATATTTTGCATAGTTCGAGATAAGATCGTGGTAGGCTTTAGCAAAGAAGGCATTGTGGAAATATGAGTCAATGTAGAGATTTGTGAAGTTATGCCTCGTATTTTTTTTGTTTTTCTTCTCTCAGTTAAACTTTGTTTTTAGTTTCTCACTTATACTCTTTTTAGTGTAGGTTATTTTAATATAATTTGACCTATGAATTTATCCTATAAATAGGCCATTTTCACCCCTAGAAAAATAACTCATTAAAGATTTAGATATTAGCTTTTATAAGCTTTTAGAAAATTTTGTGTTTACGTTTTGATGGTTCTTATTTCGGGTTTCAGTGTTTAGTTTTATCTCCATATTTTGTACTCTTCATTTTTTCTATTTTAGTGAAATTATCTTTGCCCGTGGTTTTTTTATCCTCTTCAGAGGGGGTTTTTCCACGTAAAATATTTGTGTTTGATCTTTTCATTTTCTTCTCTACCTTTTCTATTACATTGTTTATATGAGTCTATCCCCAAAAAACTGGTATCAGAGCTAGTTTGATTTTCGCAATAAACCTGTTCAAAGATGGCAGCAATAAGTTTGATATTGATAAGTTTGATGGCATCACAAACTTCAATCTGTGGCAAGTTTGGATGACAGCAATTTTGATTCAGGACGATCTTGAGAAGATCCTTACAGAGAATAAGCTTGCAACCATGAATAAATCAGAATGGGATAGATTAGATAAAAAGTCTCTATCCACGATTCAATAATGTCTAACAAATAATGTGTTGCAGGAGGTTTTGATGGAGAAAACGACATTCACCTTATGAAAAAGGTTAGAAACCCTCTACGCAACTAAGTCTCTAAATAACCAATTAGAGCTGAAACAACGGTTGTACACGTTCTGCATGAACAAAGGTGAGCACCTTAGAGACCACATCAGTGAATTTATTACTCTTTTGAATGATTTAAAGAACGTTAAAGTTCAAATTGACGATAAAGATCAATCTATGCTATTATTATGCTATTTTCCCCTTTAATACAAGTCTTTCACGGAAACCCTAATTTATGGCAGAGATAATCTCTCATTCGAGGATGTGAAGGGTCATTTGTTGAGCAAAGATAAACTCGACAATAAGTTTGGTTCGGACAGCAAGTCAGATAGGCAAGTCTCGACTTTGGTAGCATCAAGGAAGCGAGACAATAGATGTCGCTATTGTAAGAAGTTAGGTCACATTGATCGTGGTTGTCGATAGTCTTAATATTTATATAATGAATGATCTAGCCTAGAAACTAACTATCACCACGATTGAGGCAAGTGCACCTATCGAACAGTAGTATAGCTTAGTGGCAAGACCGGATTGTCGAACCCAAAGGAACCAAAAGTACTAATACTGACTTTCTTTTTATTATTTAGCCTAAGAATTAAGGGAATTGTTATTTATTCTAAAATTAACTAACTACTAAGCTAAAGACGCTAAGACGATGAGAATGAATTGGGGAAATACTTGTGGGAAAAACCAATTGATTAAGACAATACCCAAGGAGGAATCCACCTAGACTTCACTTGTTATTTAACTCAAACTGCATTTATTTATTCACTTGACCTGATCCGTAAGATTCCCTAATTTATATTAATACCTCTCTCGAGGCTACTAACGTCTAACCCTAAGTTGATTAATTGAAATCTCTTTCTAATTAAAACCCCTATGATTGCATTAACTCGATCTATGGACTCCCATATTAAGTTTGACCCTAATCCGGTAGATTTTCGTCATCCTATCTCTAGGGTTGCGATCAACTCCGCTTAATTATGCTAGATCTACTCTTAGACAGGGTCTATTCCTCCTCTGCCTAAGCACATCAATACTTGAATCAATATCCTAAAATATTAAAACAAGAATTAAGAACACATAATTAATAACAAATCAAGTATTTATCATATAGTTCAGAAAACAATAACGAGATCCGTCTTAGGTTTCATCCCCCTCAGGTATCTGAGGGGTTTAGTTCATAATCATAAAAGAATACATCTCAAAAGAAAAGATAAAACAAAACATAAGAAAACCCTAAAACCCCCTGAAGGAATTGAAAGAGAGATCCGCTGTCTTGAGTATGATTTCGGCTTCTTGAGATGAATCAACTGGCTTTCTTCGAGTAAATCCCACAATTCTGACCTCTCTGGCTTGGCTCCTTGGCCTAGCTGGACGCGCCCCTCAAGGTTGGCCTTTAGGGTGTTTATATAGGTTTTTGGAATGTCTTTCTTTGCCTCTAAGTACCCTATTCCGAGTGAAATTCCTCTTTGTCACGGCAGGGACACGCCCGTGCAACACACCCGTGTGAATCGAATCCAGACCGTGGTCGAGCCTGCTGAAGGGGCACGGCATTGTGGATTGGGCCCAGGCCGTGTTGATTTCTTACTTTGGCCCATTTGGTCCGGTTTTAGCCCGTTTCGTGTTCTTTTCATCCTTCGATGCTCTCCTAGGTATAAAACATGAAATAAAAGGATTAGGAGCATCAAATTCCACAATTCAAGGGATAAATCATCCAAAAAGTATGCTAAATGTGGGATTAAAATATGTATATATTACGGTTTATCAAATACCCCCACACTTAAGCATTTGCTTGTCCTCAAGCAAAATTCTCAACTCACAATTAAAACGAACTTCCTCAATTCATAACCTTCATCAATAATGTTTCATCATAATTCATAGGTAATTCATACACTGATAATTTAACCGGAAGGTTCCTAAAGATTCAAACAATCATAGTTTTTATAGTACAAAAAATAGGTGTTTCCCCTTTACCTAAATAATTACCTCTGATTCAAAACCGACAGAAATTGACATCCTCACTAATGATTCACTCAAATCACTCAAAGTGTTTAAGGTCCAAAAATTAAGCACTCAAAAGTCAAACATGAAAGGTTAATCCCATAGGCTTGCATGAAAATCAAATCTCCACCACTATAATATGAGATGATATACAAATCAAAAGGTCTTTAAAAAGGGTTGAAACGGGGCTCGGGTTAAAGGTGTGGATAAAGGCTGAATTAGAGGGTTAGAATCGAGATTGAATTGACAAATTACCTAACTAGTAAGTCGGACTAATACTAAATAATTACATCATGGAAACTTAATACTAATAACATGAGCTTCTTCTAAAGATAATGAAATTAACAGCTTAAGCTCCAATAACAAAGAAGTAAAAATGAATATACTTCTATTTTTTTTAAGAACAAATCAAGTACAATAATAATAAGATAGAATTTAATAACTGAAATAACGAAAATTGTTACGTAACCGATCAAACCAAATCTCGATATAGGGGTAGTTAAGAGAAATGGTGATAACAAATACAAAGTGGGTTATGGGTTAATATTAATGGGTGAGTCAATAAAAGCGTTGTTAGGATCAAAGGGGTTCACTAGGGGTTAATTATGAAGGTAGACTTTTTATGAAGTAAGTGGGTTAAAACCTAGGTGCCTTTATCATCTCAGTGTATCAAATCAAAGGTGTGGTCTCGACATGTATAATCGAAGCAAGTTCTAGAATAACAAATAAATGTTGACACACTCATAATCAATAAAGTGAGCAAGAAAAAGAATATGCTATGAAAGGCTCAAAATCTCACAAAAATTATAGGCTTTTTGATATCAACCTTGTAAATTTAAAACTTCAAGGTAATCATTAGATTCAGGTAAACAACCTAACAAATTTTAATTCTGAAAAATAGACTTATCATGCTTGATTCTCTAGTCTCCTAAAGCTTAAATCATCACTGCATAATTAACTATGACTTAATTCAAAACATATCAATGAAAATCATAAATCAAAGGAAATTTCATTCTAATCGTAACATGAGAAAATTACTTAAAAACAAGACATAATTCAGGGATTTGAGAATAATGAAAAAAGTTAGGCACTTTTCACGATAAAATTCACCCCCCCACACTTAAGATGTACATTGTTCTCAATGTACAAAGATATATATGACTAATATTTTAAGAAAATCAAAAGAGAGGGAGAAGTGAAACTTCCTGAGTTTTGGATGGGTTCCTTGAGTTGGAAGTGTGGAAACTTGATTCGGAGGTGAAAGATAAGTTGGAGGAGGCGTCTCTGGTGGTGGTATGGTGGTTGCCCACAATCGCTGCGCTAGATAAAGAAATTGGGTAGCTCGTGAAGAAAAAACCAAGAAATAATAAGAAAAATTCAAAATATACTAATTATATATTTAAAGAAAAGAAAGATAAAAAGAAAGAAAATAGAAAGTAAAATAAAATTAAAGGAAAAGATTAATGGACTGAAAAGTCCTTATCGTTAGATGGTTAGCGAAGTGGGTGTGATTTCTAATGTCAGTGTGTGATTCCCAAGCACCTTTTTAGAACCTAAATAAAAAAAGAAATAAAATATATTAAACTAAGTAAAAGAAAAATAAATAAAAGGAAAATAAAGGAGAAGGGGATATAAAAAGAAAAGTTAAATGGACTCAAAGGTCTTTGTCCTGTCGAGTAAATGAAGCGGCCGGCATGAACTTATGTAGATCGGTCTCACAGAGGGAGACTGTGCTAGGATCCTACCGTTTCTTCGACATGGATATAGTTAGATCAAGAGTTAGGAGAATGAAGAACAAATGAAAATAAAAATGGAGGGGAGTGTAAAAGATATGGAAGAAGAAGGGGAATGGGGAGTAGGTAAGAAGGCGAGAGGGGTGTTTTAAATAGAGATTTCAAATCTGGTACATCCCCACGCCCGTGTGTCGTGGGCGTGTTGCGTTGCACGGCCGTATTGCACGGTCGTGTGGTGGCTCGTTCGTTTCTCCCACGCCTGTGTAGAGGGTTCCACGCCCATGTATCCTTCTCAGTGTCGGCCACGGCTGTATCGCACGGCCGTGGTGTTTAGTTAGAGCCCGTGGCTTGAAGATATTTTTCATCCTTGATTCGCACCACCTCCGCCCATGTCAAGACGGAGTCCATGGTGTCCACACGGCCACGCCACTACGCGCCGTGCAAGGCCGTGTGTTATGGAAATCTACATTTTGGTTAGTTAATAGTTAGATGCTACAAAGGGGAAATAAAAGTAAAAATAAAAATATAAAAATTAATGGAGTTAGTGCTCTGGTTGCCTCGAGAAGCGCTCGTTTAAAGTCTTAAGCTAGACTCACCTCTCATTCGCATAATCGTGGTGGTTTGAAGAGTTGAACATCCTCTCTCATGCTATCAGTTCTACTATCATGATAAAACTCGAGTCGAGTAGCGTTTACTTTAAAAGTGTCGAAAATAGAATTACTTACCTCGACTGTTCCGTATGGGAAAACATTGATTACCTTAAAAGAGATTTCTTCGTTTGTATTAAGGTCTGAAGGAGATATTCGAGGGTCTGTTTTATCTAATAATACCTGATCTCCGATCTTAAATTTGTTTTTCCCATGGAATGGCGTTGGTTCTGCTGCGTGTATCCCTAATTTCTCTTTAAATTGTGTCTTCCACTTGTCTAGTTCATCGATCTGAAGCCTTCGTTCCTCATGAGTTATTTCCTTGTTTGCATAAGGTCTAGGATCTGGCTCAGTTTGTGTAGTTCCGTGGTGCTTGAACAAATTGGTTATCAATTGAATTTACTTTCTCACCTCTATCACTCGATGTCCTAGCCGAGTCAAGAGCTTGAAGAGTGACTGTCTCGTCGCCTACATGAAGTATGAGTTCACCTGTACCAACATCAATTTTAGTTCTAGCAGTTGCTAAAAAGGGTCTTCCTAAAATTAAAGGGATCGTATTGTCCCCATCCATGTCTAAAACGACAAAGTCTACTGGGAATACGAATTTATCAATTTTCACGAGTACATCTTCAATTATACCCCTAGGAATTCTAATAGTTTTATCAGCTAATTGGATGCTCATCCTAGTTTGTTTGGGTTTCCCTAGACCTAGCTATTTAAACATTTTATAAGGCATAACATTGATGCTCGCCCCTAGATCTGCTAAAGCATTATCGATGGATAAACTACCAATTAAACAAGGAATCGTAAAACTCCCTGGATCTTTTAATTTCCGTGGTAGTTTGTTTTGTAGAATCGCTGAGCACACTGCGTTTAGCTCCACATGCGATGCCTCGTCTAGCCTCCGTTTGTTTGTCAAAAGCTCTTTTAAAAATTTCCTTAAATCTGGCATCTGCGAAAGAGCTTCGAGAATGGTAAGTTAATATGTAATTTCTTTAAAAGTTTAAGAAATTTACCGAATTGTTCGTCTGTGTTGTCTTTCTTCATCGCATTGGGATATGGTATACGCGGTTTGTACTCTTTAATTACAGGTTTTAGTTTGTCATGGTTCACCTCAACCTTACCTTCCTCTACCATATTTTCTTGCCTTAAATTGGGCTCATCTAACCCTACACTATCATGAGTCACATTATGGCTTGAAGTTGCTCCTTTGGGTTAGTCTCAGTCTTTGCTTGGTAGGCTTCCTTGTGGTCGTTCGAGATCGCCTTAGCAAGTTTCCCTAATCGGTTCTCGATCCCTTGAATCGATGCTTGTTGATTTTTAAGTCTTTGTCTCGGTGTTCGGAACGTGTTTTACGACACGCGCTATGAATTTTGTCGACATCTTCTCAAGGTTCGCTTCTTTTCCTGCGGGTAGGTTTGTTGTTGGAAGTTTGGAGGGGTTGTTGTCTTTGATTTCCTTGACCACCCCATGAAAAATTGGGGTAGTTCCTCCAACCTGGATTATAAGTATTACTATAAGGGTTATTTTGAGATCTGAAATTATTACCCACATAGTTCATTTGTTCACCTTCCATGCTATGCCCGTAGGATGGGTACTCAGAATTCGCTACACCTCCACTTGTTTCGCACTGCATAACCGGATGTACCTGCGAAGAACACAAACCATCAATCTTTTTGTTTAACATTTCTACCTGATTTGATAGCATGGTTACTGCGTCGAGGTTGAAAACTCCGGCTGTTTTTGTTGGCCTTGTCCTTGTGACTTGCCACTGATAGTTATTCAGTGACATCTCTTCTATAAACTCGTTAATATTCTTCCAACTTCTAAGCACAACTTTGACTCAGTTAATATTCTGCATAGTTCGAGATAAGCTCGTGGTAGGCTTTAGCAAAGAAGGCATTGTGGAAATATGAGTCAATGTAGAGATTTGTGAAGTTATGCCTCGTATTTTTTTGTTTTTCTTCTCTCAGTTAAACTTTGTTTTTAGTTTCTCACTTATACTCTTTTTAGTGTAGGTTATTTTAATATAATTTGACCTATGAATTTAGCCTATAAATAGGCCATTTTCACCCCTAGAAAAATAACTCATTAAATATTTAGATATTACCTTTTATAAGCTTTTAGAAAATTTTGTGTTTACATTTTGATGGTTCTTATTTCGGGTTTCGGTGTTTAGTTTTATCTCCATATTTTGTACTCTTCATTTTTTCTGTTTTAGTGAAATTATCTTTGCCCGTGGTTTTTTTATCCTCTTCAGAGGGGGTTTTTCCACGTAAAATATTTGTGTTTGATCTTTTCATTTTCTTCTCTACCTTTTCTATTACATTGTTTATATGAGTCTATCCCCAACAAACTGGTATCAGAGCTAGTTTGATTTCCGCAATCAACTTGTTCAGAGATGGCAGCAATAAGTTTGATATTGATAAGTTTGATGGCATCACAGACTTCAATCTGTGGCAAGTTTGGATGACGGCAATTTTGATTCAGGACGATCTTGAGAAGATCCTTACAGAGAATAAGCTTGCAACCATGGATAAATCAGAATGGGATAGATTAGATAAAAAGTCTCTATCCACGATTCAATAATGTCTAACAAATAATGTGTTGCAGGAGGTTTTGATGGAGAAAACGACATTCACCTTATGAAAAAGGTTAGAAACCCTCTACGCAACTAAGTCTCTAGATAACCAATTAGAGCTGAAACAACGGTTGTACACGTTCTGCATGAACAAAGGTGAGCACCTTAGAGACCACATCAGTGAATTTATTACTCGTTTGAATGATTTAAAGAACGTTAAAGTTTAAATTGACGATAAAGATCAAGCTATGCTATTATTATGCTATTTTCCCCTTTAATACAAGTCTTTCACGGAAACCCTAATTTATGGCAGAGATAATCTCTCATTCGAGGATGTGAAGGGTCATTTGTTGAGCAAAGACAAACTCGACAATAAGTTTGGTTCGGACAGCAAGTCAGATAGGCAAGTCTCGACTTTGGTAGCATCAAGGAAGCGAGACAATAGATGTCGCTATTGTAAGAAGTTAGGTCACATTGATCGTGGCTGTCGATAGTCTTAATATTTATATAATGAATGATCTAGCCTAGAAACTAACTATCACCACGATTGAGGCAAATGCACCTATCGAACAGTAGTATAGCTTAGTGGCAAGACCGGATTGTCGAACCCAAAGGAACCAAAAGTACTAATACTGACTTTTTTTTTATTATTTAGCCTAAGAATTAAGGGAATTGTTATTTATTCTAAAATTAACTAACTACTAAGCTAAAGACGCTAAGACGAAGAGAATGAATTGGGGAAATACTTGTGGGAAAAACCAATTGATTAAGACAATACCCAAGGAGGAATCCACCTAGACTTCACTTGTTATTTAACTCAAACTGCATTTATTTATTCACTTGACTCGATCCGTAGGATTCCCTAATTTATATTAATACCTCTCCTGAGGCTACTAACGTCTAACCCTAGGTTGATTAATTGAAAGTTCTTTCTAATTAAAACCCCTAGGATTGCATTAACTCGATCTATGGACTCTCATATTAGGTTTGACCCTAATCCGGTAGATTTTCGTCATCCTATCTCTAGGGTTACGATTAACTCCGCTTAATTATGCTAGATCTACTCTTAGACAGGGTCTATTCCTTCTCTGCCTAAGTACATCAATACTTGAATCAATATCCTGAAATATCAAAACAAGAATTAAGAACACATAATTAAGAACAAATCAAGTATTTATCATATAGTTCAGAAAACAATAACAAGATCCGTCTTAGGTTTCATCCCCCTCAAGTATCTGAAGGGTTTAGTTCATAATCATAAAAGAATACATATCAGAAGAAAAGATAAAACAAAACATAAGAAAACCCTAAAACTCCCTGAAGGAATTAAAGGAGAGATCCGCCGTCTTGAGTATGATTTTGGCTTCTTGAGATGAATCAACTGGCTTTCTTCGAGTAAATCTTACAATTCTGACCTCTCTGGCTTGGCTCCTTGGCCTAGCTGGACGCGCCCCTCAAGGTTGGCCTTTAGGGTGTTTATATAGGCTTTTGGAATGTCTTTCTTTGCCTCTAAGTACCTTATTCCGAGTGAAATTCTTCTTTGTCATGGCAGGGACACGCCCGTGCAACACGCCCATGTGAATCGAATCCAGGCCGTGGTCGTGCCTGCTGAAGGGGCACGGCCGTGTGGATTGGGCCCAGGCCGTGTTGATTTCTTACTTTGGCCCATTTGGTCCGTTTTTAGCCCGTTTTGTGTTCTTTTCATCCTCCGATGCTCTCCTAAGTATAAAACATGAAATAAAAGGATTAGGAGCATCAAATTTCACAATTCAAGGGATAAATCATCCAAAAAGTATGCTAAATGTGGGATTAAAATATGTATATATTACGGTTTATCACACATCAAGGCAGATTGTTACAAACAGAGAAATAAAAGCGTTTCTGTGAGCAACAACGAAGATGTAACTAATGCTAATTTGGCAAATGACAAGAGTGATAATTTCTTGTTGGTGTCAACAAGTGAAATCTCCAAGCTTACATCTGAATGGATCCTAGATTCAAAGTGTTCTTTCCACATGTGACCCAACAAGGATCGGTTCTCCAAATACAGTTTAGTTGAAGGTGGAGTTGTGCGCATAGGGAATGATTTACCTAGTAAGGTAACCAATATTGGTACTGTTCAAATCAGGATACGTGACGGGATAATTTGGAAATTGTCAGATGTTAGGCATGTGCCTAACTTATAGAAAAATCTCATCTCCTTGGAAATTTTGGACTCAAAGGATTGTAGAATTAACATCAAGTCAAACGACATTAAGGTATCTCGTGGGGCTCTCGTTTTGATGAAAGGTAAAAAGATTGATAGTCTTTATGTTCTGGAAGGATCAATGGTGATCGATGAAACAGGACATCCCTCGTCTGTTAAGGTGTTAAAGTCGACTCGTTTGAAACTGAGACAACTTGTTCATAGGAGGGAAAAATGTATGACTATTTCGTGTAAGAGAAATTCTCTTTTAGATGTAGGTTTTGAAAAGATAGGGCACTGTGTTCGTGAAAGTCATACCCGGGTCAGTTTTGATTTGACAGTACACAAGTCGAAGTCTTGAATTCTTCCAGCTTCTAAGCACAACTTCGACTCAGTTAATATTATGCATAGTTCGAGATAAGCCCGTGGCGGGCTTTCGCAAAGAAGACATTATGGAAATACGAGTCAATGTGGAGATTTGTAGAGTTACACCTTGTATTTTTCGACTTTTCTTCTCCCAATTAAACTTTGTTTTTAGTTTCCCACTTAAACTTTGATTAGTGTAGGTTATTTTAATATTATTTGACCTATAAATTTAGCTTATAAATAGGCCCTTTTCCACACTAGAAAAATAACTCATTACACATTTAGGTATTAGCTTTTACAAGCTTTTAGAGAATTTTGTGTTTATATTTTGAGGGTTCTTATTTTGGGTTTTGGGGTTTAGTTTTATCTCTATCTTTTGTACTCTTCGTTTTTTCCGTTTTAGTGAAATTATCTTTACCCGTGATTTTTTTATCTTCTTCGGAAGAGTTTTTTCACGTAAAGCATTTGTGGTCGTTTTTTTTCAATTTTTTCTCCACTTTTTCTATTTCGTTGTTTATACGAGTCTATCCAAACATTAATTATTAAAGTAACCATTAATCATCTTCAATTTAATCGGAGATAATCAAAATAACTTAAACTCCATTAATGAAAAAACTTAAAACTTCGGTTATAAATAGTCCAACTTAGTTTTTTTATTATGAATGATATTATTTCAGATTGATCAAGTGAAAACAATAACATTACTTTAAAAAGTTATTTATCAGATGAATTGCCACTTTTAACTTCACCAGTAACCAAAAAACAGCATTTATGTTCTAACTTTAACCTCCTATGTTTCAGACAGTTTAATTAATTAAAATTTATAAAAAAATATTATAAAAAACCTTCAATCAAAATTTTTATAACATATTTGTACTTTTTTTTATCTATAATAAATTTTAAAATATAAAATATCAAAGTTGGAACATTCTGACCACTAAAAATCAAAATGTAACAACTTTAGTGGGACAAGGTTAATTTTTGATCTTATGATATATTTAAGATTTGAATATTTGTTATTTTCGCATGAAAAATGATCGAAATAAGTTGGAATTTTCTTTGAGATACATTGAACACTTGAATAATTGTTATTTGTAGTTGAATAATAGAAATATAAGAAATTAATGATTTTAAAAGTGCTATCAACCAATTTTACCAAAGGAACACCTTAAATCACTATAGTGAGTGATGGTGATTGAAACGATTAACCAAGCTACACAAATATGAAATAACATTGTGCTCTGCAATACCAATATTTCTACTTCCCAAAAGGCCAACTTGGTCATAACGATTGCCCTTACATTTAGGCCTTTCATCCCTCAAAGCCTATTTGTAGAAAAAATTACCAATCAAGCAACAAGCTATATCTCGAAACACAGAACCAGAAGGGAGTTAACAGGGTAGAATCACAGTCAGGTCTAACTTTAAGAGGCACCCCTCATCCAAAAATACTAGCGAATGCTTTTAGGCTACCAATCCTTTGAACATCTCTAACCGATGTAACTACTATTGGATTTGCACTATGCTAACCTGATTGGCTTCCAGGCTGCATTAGTTGGAACACAGAGTAAGGCACCTACAAAGAGGCCTATAGTTGTCAAGATATCATCTCCGGATAAACAAAGTTGATAGCATACAAACCTATAACGGGTGCAAGCATTTTGCATAAAATCCGTATACAACACACTTTATACAGGTGTCCCAAGATATTCCTACTCCTAAAGCCCACTCAAGACTAAAACCTCAGATTTCTCGATAGATTTAATGTCCCTATCATACGAAAAAGTTAATATCATCCACAAAGTTGAATATCATTCCATCTCAAAGAAGAAAAACCGTTATGATAGTATTTGAATACATCAACAAGCATTTTCAATCTCGAACATATCAGAGTTCTAAGAACAACCATCCACCAACTTGCCATTCATACTAAACAAAAGCAGCTGTTACTCTGTCATGACAGGCTTATTCTCATTTGCTTTGGGTCTCTGTTCCTTAGGCTTCTGCTCCTCCATTTTTCTGAAAGGTCAAGCAAAAGTTACATCCAATTCAAACATTAGAAATATGCTAAAGAACAAAACTCTCTCAAATAAGATTTTCAACTTTTAGATCCAAGGTGGCAGATTGGACGATGATGCAGAAAACAGTACATCGAGTTACTCATCATTCACAGCGTAGGACAAAAACATAATTTCTAGGAAGCAAATTGTAGCGCACTGATAGATTCCGGTAATGATGAGAAGCTAACGGTCCCTAGTATGAACTTAGAAGCACTAGGAGCCATAATTTCCAGAAGCATTTAGTGCCATATTCCTCCTAAATTCGGATAAAATCAATAACAAATAAACCATCTAGCTAAGTACCGTGCAAATAGAATAGAACCACAAATTTCACACAACTTATCCGATTCTAAACATCAGATTCATATCGTCTACAACCGAAAGCTTTCGCAAAACTTTTGTTCTAACCTGTCACCGAATCGTTCGAAAAACATATTTCAAACAACTGAAATAAACAAATTTCCCTCTTGAGTCTTGACCAATACCCCCATTAAAATAGCTTTCAGAGGTTAATCTTTATACAACAACCTTCATAACAAGAATTGCGCCATCGTTTCGTACTTATTCAATCCCAATGAATATAATCATATTAACACAAAAATGAACCTAAAAACCCGAATAAAGAAAAAAGATAAGGAGAGAAAGAGACGAACCTCTTGTCGGAGGAGCCTCCCTTCTGGCTGAGGAAAGAGCGGAAGAGAGGAGAATTGACGTCGTAAATCATTTTCGAATGAAGGAAACCCTAGGTAGCTTAGGACGCTCACGCAGCTGCTTCTACAACCTTCGCTGTTAGAACGATAGGAAGGAGGACTTAGGGTCTATTAAGAACCGCCCTTTATATTGAGATCTGCATTTATTTTGTAATATTTTTATAATTATTATTGGGCTTTCGGCTTCCCCATTCAATGGGTTTTTTACTAAACTAGGACAGAAAAAACAAAAATATTCGAAAATAGGATGTGTTTCAGATTATTTACCAAAATGGGTGAAGCAGGGTGGTCACGCCACTCCCATAAAGCGGCACCACCTCTGCAGGCGGCAAAAAAAAGTAAAAAAAAATCAAACGATTTAGAAATGATTAGGAAACAGAGAAAACAGTGACACTCGAACAATGTTCATGCATAAAGCGACCTGATTGAACAATGCACATAGAGAGGCGCACCGGATTGGAACAATGCACGTAGAGAGGCGGCACCAAAAGCAAATAATGGCTGCGCGGGCGGGACTATGGGGACCTTAAATGGTCCCTCCCCCAGAAACTTGAAGAAGCGATGCGAGAGTAAGAGCGCGAGAAGAAGAAGAAGAAGAAGAAGAAGGAGGTGGTGGCGCCAAAAAAGAAAGAGAAAAAAAGAAAGGAAGAAGAAAGAAAGAAAGAAGAAAGAAGAAAGAAAGGGTTACTGGGAAAAAAGTTTTAAAAATAGGTAGATTTTTTTAAATAATATTTGTGTTGTTTTTGAATTGTTATTATATTATTTTATTATATATTAGTTATAATTTTATTAATTATTTGTTGTTAGTTACTTTAGTTTAGTTTATATTATAAGTATTGTGAGTTAGGATTAGTAGTTTAAGTGTAGTAATTTAGTTAGTTAGTAAGTAAGTTAGTTATATTATTATTGTTAGGTAGTTGGAAACCCTAAAAATTATTTTGATTAGTTAGTAAAGTATATATTAATTAGTTTTTAACTCTAACATTATTTCAGCTTAGTATATTATTATTAGTTAAACCTTAATGATTACTTTATAGTTAGTATATAAAATCATTATTAATATTATTGTTAGTGTAAAAATGGTAAATGTTATTTTATTTAGTATTATATTATTATTGTTAGTAAAGAAATATTATAAGTATTGTTAGTATAAAAGAACATTAAAATAATACATGAAACATTATGATTTAAAATAAATAATATAAAATAATAAAATATGAAAATAATATATATTTTAAAAGTAATGTAATTTGAGAAAAGGAAAATACAAGTAAATGGTCGAGAATAAGTGATTTTACTAAATCTAATAGTACTTTATTGAAAATTATAGGATTTGAACACTTAGGAAATACTGAAAGCGAACATAGTGCCAAAATAGTGCCAAATTTTTTAGTTTTGTTTTAAAGTTATTTTGTTTGTTTATTTTGATTTGTTAGTAATTTATGTGTTTATATTAATTAATTTTTATTGTAAATGTTATGTTTTAAATTTTGTTTGAGAAATTTTGTTTATTTTTGAGCAGATTGACCATTGAAGATGGATGATCGAGTTTTAAGTATGCGTTTATTTCGATGGAATCATCTTGACAACAACCGTTGGATGCATATTTGAATGTCGGCAACAAATAGCAATGAGATTTAATAGAAATGTATCGTTGGATGATATGAAGCGAAGGATAAGCGCGCAAAAATCGTTAGGCGGTGTGGGCAAACGATATCGAGAATTTTCTACAAGTTTCCAATTTGGCAGATCCGATCAAATTCACGAAAATGGAACTTGTAGACGGCGAAGACGTGGAGACAATGATTGCGCTTTCTTCGTGGGAATGGGAGTAACGAAATGCACCGATTCACTTATTTGCCGAGTTAGCGGTATTGAGGCAAATGAAGACACCAATGCATATGGTGAAGAACATGGAGCTCAAGAACGTGCATGGTGCCTCCAAGATCGTATGTTGATGACGAATCGAATATACGTCGGATTGATATCGATCTTAATATTACACCCGATATTGATGTGGTTGGTGATGATGGACACGCGGCGAGTGATGATTGTGGGGAAGAGGTCGATATTGACAAAGGATCCCGATATGGATGATATACCGATGATATTGACGATGAAGACGTGAATGACGATTGGAACATTAGTGCGTCTTCAGCCGGGAACCATATGCGATGTATTACGATACACAATAATCCCGGGCCACACATGTCACTCATAGACCCGTGCGCGTGCGTGTAACCGAAGTTTCAGTAGTACCACGAAATATATCACGCTCACACGGCTCATCGTAAATTCCGATCATGAGGAGTTATTCGTAGGCCGAGATTTGGAAGTAAAGAAGAGTGCGTATCTGCGATTAAACGGTATAGCATGGATATATCGATGGATTACAAAGTCGCGAGTCTAAATCGACGTATATATTGCGAGTGTTGGAAGGCGTGGACGGATGCAATTGGCGGATCTGAGCGCATTCATTCAAAAATCACGGATGTGGGAGATAAGAAAATTGGTTGGGCCTCACACATGCGGATCGACACGTATGACGTAAGATCATGGAAAACTTGATTCCAAAACTATATGTACGTGTATCATACCAATGGTGAAGGACACGCCGACTATTAAAGTTTCGATGCGATTCTTTGAAATACAAGCACGATTCGATGATCGGTATCATATCGAAAGGCGTGGATAGCTAAACGGATGGCAATGGAACAATTGTACGGAGATTACGATTCATCGTATAATGAGCTACAAGGATGGATAGTTGCCATGCGAGAGTACATACCGAACTGTGATTGAGTTACGAACCGACCTTTTTACGGCCCCAATGACCAATTACAAATAGGGAAAAGAATTTTTCATCGGATGTTCTGGGCGTTTGATCCATGTATACGGGCATTTCCACATCATAAGCCGTTTGTGCAGGTTGGATGGGACATGGCTATACGGAAAATATACACGAGATCTTACTTATTGCGGTTGCTCAAGGCGGCAATAGGAACGTGCTCCCAATAGCATTTGCAATAGTAGATAAGGAGAATATGGAATCTTGGGAATTATTCTTGACCAACTGCGGAGGTATGTTATTAACAACGATAATATTTGCATCATCTCCGATAGAGGGAAAGGATTAATTGCATAATTAAGCGTTCCGGTGTGCCATGGAGATCCGTTTCTTGTATCCGTCACATTGCGGCTAACTTTCTTCGAGTATAAGAATCCAAACCGGAAGAGAGAAGTGGTGAAAATGGGTAAAGGATAACCTTATATTTTCAATATGTATAGTTTAATGTTTTTGTGTTATCCGGATACCGTGAATCGACATTTATTAAAACATGTACAGCAGTCGAGTTAGAGCCACGAATTTTTCGCCAAATGATGACTCGGCTCGAGAGTGACATGGCGGTCAAGCGAACAAATCTTTTCGAGAGTGGTTGGGTACAATGGAGCCGTGGCAATGGGCTCAAAGTTTTGACGAGGGCTTTCGTTATGGTCGATGACCACAAACTTGGTGGAGGGGTCAACGCCAGTGTTGTTGAAAACACGACATCTACCTATTTCATCTGTCTTTCTGGCTACATTCTACGGGTTGGCAACCTTGATGCCAAGAATGGGTGAACAACAAGTCAACCGGATGGATGCGGGACACGTGTTTGTGGAAGATGTCGGGATGCATTGATTGCAAGCTGCCGGATTGCGAGGTCGATGGCTCAGAGAAATATATTCACGACAAATGGAAACTTTTCGAGTTGTGGAGTCTATAGGTCGTCGACCTGGTTTGCCACCTAGGTCTTATGGAGTCGACCTTCGGAACAGACAGTGCGAATGCAGGAGGTTCCAGACACTTCATTATCCGTGTGCACATGTTGTGGCAGCGTGTGCTAAAGCGAACCTTAGTGTTGAACATTTTGTCGATGATGTGTACACGCTAGAGCGTACATTGCGTGTCTGGGGAAATGAGTTCCCTGTCCTGCCCGACATGTCTACATGGGAGGTGCCTCCTGACGCGTCTTCGAGCTTGTCCTGCACGCAGCGCTCCGCAGGAATCCGAGAGGCCGTCCGCAATCATCCAGAATCCGTAATGAGATGGACTTTAGGGAGAAATCTGACGGTAAGCGCTGTGGAATATGCAGGTTAGCTGGTCATAATCGAAGTAAATGCCCTCAGCGAAACTATCATGTTGGACAATCGTCACGAGCGACAGGGAATTGAGCTTAGTTTTCATTAATTTCAACATTTTTCAGATTGTTATCATGCATATTAACTACCCCAGGTTTGAATTTATTTTTTCGTTGTATTTTTCGAATATTGAAATGTGGAGTATAGAAATGTGGAGTATAGAAATGTGGAATATTGAAATGGTTAAATTGCAACTAGATCCCATGTGTAAAGTAAACAAATCAATTTAGTTGTTGGTGTACAGTGAGCTGTTGGTGTCATGTCTTAAAATCTTGTTACGAAATTTTAAAGCTCCAAATCATCAAAAATCATAACAATATTAAGTAATTATAGCTACAAATAACCAAGTTAATTTCCTACAAATAAAGTATAAACATCGTAATATTTACAAATACAAAATACAAGAAATTCAAGACCGAAAGAAACACCTTAAAACTGATGGTTCGATGGTGTAGTCCTCGGTGTGTACTTCTGCGGTGGTCGACGTTCACGTCGTCCGTGCCTGCGACGACCAACATCCTCGTCAGTCTCCGGTGGGGGTCCAGATGGCGGTGTGCTAAACATGGCTGAAAAATCATGTCCCTCGAAGGGCATAGATGAACTCGAGCCAGATGGACTGTCCTGATGCAGTGGATATAACCCAGGATACGAGTCGGGAGTACCGTACTGCGGTGTGTAAGATCCGAATATATCAACCCCGTACTGGTATCCACCTCCTGATGACGAGCCTGGCACATATGGATGATACGAATGTGCACCCGAATGAGATTGTAATTGCTCAGCCTCGGGCTCGGCCTCCGGCTCGGCCTCCGGCTCGGCCTCTGGCTCGGGATCAGGATCTGCAGCTGCCTCGGCCTCCATATCTACCACTGGCTCGTATGCCCCATGCCGCTGCACATGTGGGGGGACTACAGTCGACTGTCCTCCGAGTATATATGGCTTCCCCATACTAGAGTACCATTGTATGTACTCTAATGGAGGTTGAAGACTGGAAGCCATATCCATCCGAGGCATTCGGGACATGCGATCATTCCACACCGCAATAAATTGACCATGCCTAACCCCCCAATCCAAGTCTGGTCTCCCTCTCTTATTTTTGCCATGAACCTCTCCCACCTGGCACGGCGGTTCCGGGATGTATTGGACGCAACCAAATTGCCGCAGCACTCGGTCCCCGTGATACCACTCTACTACATGGAAACAGACAATTGGTGCGTTTGTGCACCACATATCTGAGTGGATATAGGAGGGCGGGGTATAACGGTACGCAATTTCGGGTCTGATATGGCATCCATATAAACTGCACGATTAATAACATTGTTAAAATTAAACACATTGTGCGTAAGATATACAAACTACTACGTAACTAATATTGGAACCGCTTACCCCTTCCCCGGCATGTTGTTCAATCATAAGCCGGTATATCGAAGGCGATGTCGACCTCCGATACCGGATAATTACTCCACCTACAAAAAAACAATTAAGTCAAACAGTATCAATATAAAGAAATTTCAATAAAAAACAAGTTATATTTTATCACCTGTTCACTAACGGATATACGTATGGTTGGTGGGTAACTGATGCCAAGAATGGCATCCGATACAGAGCCCAGGACTGCAATAGTGTAAGGCATCCGCCTATGTCTCCGGTCGTTGGAGTGCATGCGACAAAGCTCACGGTACAACCACGTAAGGATGCGGATCCCCAACTATACGAGCGAGCATTGCTTAAATCACCCAATAGGGTAGGTACGAATATGAACCGTATTATTGTTTGCACCGGGCATCGATATATACCGATGATGTGCATAATGTACGCTCGACTTGCGCACATCAAGTCGCCTTCAGTGGCATCAGCTGATATATGTTGGTACCTCGCTCTCAACCATGTAAATTTTAATTCTGTAAAATATTTTCCATTATTGTCGTACGAGTGCCCTAGTAGGCTCTCACAAAGGGTAAACGGGTCAGCTACCGCACTCACGCCCGTAACGGGACTCCCGTCAATTGGGAGCCCAAGCTGCAATGCAATATCCTCTAGAGTGACTGTGCACTCTCCACACGGAAAATGAAAAGTGTGGGTCTCGGCGCCAACGCTTTCGACTAGTGCGGATATTAAATCATACCGCAAGTCAAACGTCCGAATCGATCTTTCTTGACCCGAATCCGACTTGCTCTATATATGGCATCGATCGTTCATCCGGGATTTTTACGCCATTCACCTGTGGCGTAATACACTGTATGAGTCCCGACGGTGTTAATTCATAAAAATATTACTACTTAGGTAGAATAACATAATTTATTATGTAGCTATTTTGTTAATATAACTTTGTAATTAATGAATAACAATACATTACCATATTATTAGCAGCGTCGCATATGTGAGGAACTTTACTAATCAATGAAGCCATTTCCGTCTCAAATCAATTTTTACCTACATAAAAACAATAAATCTATATTCAATTACTAACAAATAACATGCCATTACTAATCATATAATAAGAACATCATGTAAACGACGCATAATAAATATAATATTTTATTATTTATACAAACATCATAATATTAAATCAAGTATTAATTATTGTTTTTACCAACAATGATAATAACTAATAATAATATTTCCGGTTTCTTAATAATAATATTATATTAACATAGCTAAAGTAATAATAATAATTTTTACGATTCCTTAATAATAATATTACGTATAGGTATACCTTTTTCTATTACGAGCCTTTGTCCGTTTTATTTTATATTATTTTAGTACATAATAATTCAAATATATTATTTACAGACACATTTTAGTGCATAATAAATCAAATATTTTATTTTACTATTTTTGTATTTTATTATTTTATATTATTTCTTTTACTACGTAATATTTCAAATGTATTGTTTTATTACTTTTTATATATCAATTTAGTAAAACCCACTTATTTTAACTATTTATTCGTATTTTCTTTTTTCTCAGATTCTATTACTTTAAAAAAATATACTATTTTCGTATTTTATTATTTTATATTATTTATTTTTATACATAATATTTTATGTATTATTTTAATGTTCTTTATACTAACAATAACTATAATATATTACTAACAATAGTAATATAATACTAAATAAAATAACATTTACCATTTTTACTAACGATAATATTACACTAACAATAATAATAATTGTTTTATACATATACTAACTAAATTAATTATTAAAGTTTAACTAATAACAATATACTAACTAAAATCATGTTAGAGTTAAAAACTAACATATTAATACACACTAACATAATTTATTAACTAACTAACATAATTAAATATTTTTTTAGGGTTTCTATTCTAACTACCTATTAATCATAATAGTATTTAACTAACTTACTAACTAACTACTACTTAAACTACTAATGTTAGTTATAAACTAAGTCATAAAATAAAAATTAACATATAATAAAATTATTATAAACTACTTAAACTACTTAAACTACTTACATTATAAACTACTAACAACAAATATGTCATAAAATAAAAATTAACATATAATAAAATAATTTAATAAAAAAAAAATCAACAACATAAACATTATTTTAAAAAAATTATACCTAGTTTTCTCCTAATTTTTTTCCCTTCTTCCTTCTTTTCTTCTTCTTCCTTCTTTCTTTCTTTCTTTCTTCCTTCCTTCTTTTCTTTCTTCCTTCTTTCTTTCTTCTTCCGGCGTGCTCCTTCTGCTTGTTTCTCGCTTCTCACGGTGGGGAGGGGACGAGGGAGGAGGGGACCATTTAAGGTCCCAGCAGCAAAGGTGACAAGCGGGCATGCAAGTGCAAGTGCCTATGGGAGGGCATTGTTCACCACCAGTGCCGCCTTTATGGGAGGCCATTCTTCACCACAGTGCCGCCTCTGCGATGCATTTTCCACCGATGCCGCCTCGCCATTCCATTTTCACTTTCCACCGTTTGCATGCATGCCTCACACTGCTTTTTTGTTTCATTTGCTGCTGCAGTTTTTTCTTTGTTTCTTTGCAGGTGTCTTGACAAAGCAGGTGGTGCCGCCTATGGGAGTGGCGTGACCACCCTGCTTCACCCATTTTGGTAAATAATCTGAAACACATCCTATTTTCGAACATTTTTGTTTTTTCTGTCCTAGTTTAGTAAAAAACCCCCATTCAATCAAACCCAAGTTTCAGCTCTTTCTTTTGATTGAGTGTAAAAGTGAATAAATAAGACAAAGCTAGTGAAAAAAGGAAAGGAAATAAACTTAAATGTGTTTAATTAGGAAGAAAAGTAATAGACAAGAAAATAGAAGAGATTGATCAATTTTTATTCTAACCTATAAAAATTAATTCTTTCAAATTGGAATGGTGAGATAAGAGAGAATTGTATGTTAATTCAAAATTATATATTTTTCAAATATTTTATTTTTTAATTCATTTTTCAACTCTAATAGATAAGGATAAAAAGAAAATTACTTTTTCTTTCTATTTTTCCATCCTTCCTACCAAGCACACCAATAAAAAGAAAATTTATGTTTTACATTCTCTTAGTTTTCTACTGTAACGCCTCGAATTTTCTTTATTATGGAAAGTTAAATTAATAAGTGATTTAATTTAGTTTAGTGGTTATGTGATTTGTATGTATGTGTGAGGTCTTAAGTTCAAATCCTACCTCTTGGAATTTTGCTAATTTTTTATTCTATTCCTGTCCCTAATTATTTGGTTTAAATTTTTTTTTTTGGCAAATTATGATAAAAATGAGTTTGTTGGTTTAGTGGTAAAGTGCTTATTAGTTACTTTTTGGGTCTTGTGTTTGAATCTTGTGGTGCGCAAGTGGAAAAAAAATTTTGCTCAAGCTTTTGTTAACTGTTAGAATTTAATTTAAATTCCATAAAATCTGGTCAGTTAGGACTTGATTAAAATTGAATTATTTTAATTTGATTTTTTTAGTTATCACCCCTAGTTTTACTCCCACTTTTAACCGCCTAACTTCTCCCATACCTCTGTCATGTTTTTTTTCCCCTTTCTTGCTTCATCTTCCTTTTGTTCTTTCTTTTTTTTTTCTTTCACTTTTCTTTGAGTTCTTTTCGTTCATTTTCTGTTAAATTTTGATTCCAGCCATCCTATCCTTTTCTGTGTTCGTGTGTGTTACTCCCAATCCGATCATAGTTCAAAGCAGAGTGTAAGTACTGCCAAGATATTTTTCTGTTATTTTAACCTTAATTTTGTTCTTCAACAAGATTGAGTTATAGGTATTTAGTTTTTTTTTTCCATGTTATGTTAAGTGTTTTCGTGATTTTCTTTAGTTGAAAGAGGTGAGAATCAAATTCCTCCAGCAGAGTAATTCGCGTTTTGGACATTGCTTTCAAAGTAGTGAGTATTCGAATCTCGTTTTAGGAACTGAAATTTTGATAAAAGAATGTTATTTTAGGTAAGTTTTTCCTCGATTAATTAGGGTGATTTAATGAAGAATTGTAGGATTCGTGAGTTCCAATTCAGGGGTTGAGAAAACCTACTATCAGGTGTGTGAAATTAACCCGAAATACCGCTCAAAACTTGAGAAAATTACGAAACATGGGTTGTTTTCAAAACTTCCCAGCGCCACACGGCTGTGTGCCAGGCCATGTGGTAGACCGTGTGTGATTACACGGCCTAGATTGGTAGACCGTGTAGCCTGTTTTGGCCAATTTTAAGGCCCAATTAGGGGTCGAATGAGGGACTCAAAATTGGATTCGTAGGCATCATGTAGACCTGAAAAAGTGTAAGTTTTAGTATGTACATACACAAGGATAAGCTTAAGAAGAATGTTAAGTATGTTTTATTGTGTGAAAATTATATGCTATGTTATGTTCCCTAAAACAAAATATATGTGTATTCATGTTGTAGGACTTATGATATATGTATTTATGTATAATATTATGACTATGATTCTGTCTATGTTTTGGGGTGGGATATGATCTGATGGAGGAAGTGTTATATGGCAGGTTTTACTGCAACTATGGCGGCTAGACCACAAAATTTTTGTTTGGCAGCTCAGTTGCATATTTATGAGTGGCATACCGCCACATATAGGTGTGATTAGATGGATTGACTCTTATAGTCCTAATTGGTGTGATTGGTGGGACAGAGATGGTGTGTAGCGATTGAGGTAGGATATGATATGATATGATATAAGATATGATATAATATGAGATATGATATGACATGACATGAGTTATGATATGATAAGATATACAACATGCTACAACATGATATGAAAACTAATATGATATGATATGATATATGATATGCTCCGATATGAAATCTGATATGCTATGATACATTCTATTATATATATACTACAATACGTGGGCCAAATCACACACTGGGCGTTAAGCTCACGCATTTGTTTGTTCTGCTTCAAGTGATCCTCAAACATAGGACTGGATGACGACTCTGGAGCTCGGATTTCACTCTTTTGATTTAAGTATACATTGGACTCTCTTTTGTTTATATGGGCTTTTCGGCCTTTGGGACATTTTAAATTGTTTAGGACATTAAAAACTATTTTGGTATTTATTTTGAAAAAGTTTTAACTTTTAATGATGCTTAAATCAAGATAACTAAAAATGAACCACGGTTATACGATCGATTTGCTATAATGCTTCCCTGTAACACCCCTTACCCGTATTCAATGCCAGAACCGGGCACGAGGCGTTACCATATTAAAATCCTCAAGATCACCACTTAGGCTCAACATGACCACTCTCTTTGGCCATCACAACAACCTCAATCTCGACTTACGAGACCTCACTCAAACTCTCGAGGACTCTCGAGACCATATCGAAAACTCTTACGATCTTAAAATTTTTCTCTTTTATACAGGGCTCACACGCCCGTGTAAGATGATGCACGCCCATGTGTAGACACACACGCCCATGCTCTCCAACCGTGGTGAACACTGACTTCACTTACACGGCCTAGAGTCTAGACACAAGCCCGTGTGGCTAACTCGTGGCCAACACTGATTAACCCACACGCCCTAGGCACATGCCCGTGTGGCTAGTCCGTGGCCTATTCTGATTTAATATACTAACATGCAGGGGGCACACGGCCAAGTCACAAGCCCATGGGCTGACCGTGTGTCACACATGGCCTAGACACACGCCTGTGTGTCTATCCACATGGACAGGAACAAAGCTATATGCCAAGTTCTTTTCACCCTTCTAGCATACACCACATGCACCCATTCAACACATCCATAATTGACTCATATGAAGTACAATCTCACATAGATAACTACATCTTTTCATATAATAAAGTGCCAACAACTATGGCATTATACAAAATAGATTATCCATATAAAGGCCAACACGTCATAGCCATTTACAACAAAACTCACTAACTTGTTTAGCCCCTATACATGCCATATACAAAACATTGAGTCTATGTACCAGAGTGTGCTGATAGTGTGGGCGATCTTCCAAATGATCCTCGTATCTCGATTCAACACTTTTGCTCTATAAGACAAGGGAAAAGAAAGGGAGTAAGCTTTGAGCTTAGTAAGTTTACACATAATCAATTAAGCACCATAGTATAAGCTAAACAACAATTAGCATTATACTAACATATAATGTACAACTATGCTTACTCTTTCTATCCCTTACCACATTTCCAACACATCATGAGTCACTTACTCATTACCATTGACATGCACCCCTGCATTCAATATCACATTTACACGATATACAACATATCATTATTTCTCGATAATACATACACACAAATAATCCACACAAAGAAATCCACACGCTAATGTCTCGGTGGTTCCGCCACTTAGCCCACCACAATCAATAAATAAGGTAGTATCGCACTTAGCCTACCATAAAGGTAATCGTAGTGGTTTCGCACATAGCCCACTAGACAATATACCCAACGATAGCATCGCACATAGCCAGCTCATCGTCATTATGCATTAAGATGGTATCGCACTTAGCCCATCTTTTAGCATTATCACTACACATTCAGATATCTATTTACTCAATCATTCATCCATTCACAAAATCTATCACATTCATTCCACTTGAACCACATAGGTTCTCAATCATTCTCAACCATGCTATACACTAGCTAGCATTAACAAATTGTAAGTATGAATGCATTGTTTATACATAGACTTACCTCGATACTCAAAAGTATAGAAACGTGCAATTTAGTCCACCACTTTGCTCTTGCCTCGGTTTCGATCCGGGCTATGTCTTTCTTGATCTATAATGATAATTCAACTCATCAATATACACATTGACTAAATTGACCCACATCTCATACTTTGGCAAAATTACCCTTTTTCCCCTAAACTTTCTCCTATTTACGCTATTGTCCCAAGGCTCATAAAGTGATTTTTATTCAACTTTCTAGCCTTTCATGCTTAGCCGAATCACTTACTCAACTAAAGCAATCATCAATTATCACTACATCACACATGTATGACCAAACTCAAGATTTTTACAAACTAGTCCCTACATGCATTTTCTATGGAAACTCATTTAGCAAAAGATGTTTCTACTACATCAAGCTTTCATAATCTTCCATAAAACATCAAAATACATGCATGTCATACATGGCCACATTTTTGAACATCCATCATAGCTCATCAAATAGCTAAAAATAGCTTACTCATGCTACAAGGACTTTAAAAATACAAAGAATACCAAAAACGGGGCTTAAATGCACTTACTAGCAAGCTTGAAAATTTTGAAGAACCCTAACAATGGCTCTCTCAATTTTCTAAGAAATTTGGAGAAGAAGATGAATGAATTTTGTCATCCTTTCTCCTATTTTAATCACTTAATTGTTAAATGACCAAAATGCCCTTTTTGATAAACTTTCTATTTTAACTAATCCATGCCCAAATTTGTCCAAAAATTAGAAATTGGGAAAATTACTATTTAAGGACCTCTAATTAATATTCTAAAGCTATTTCACAAAAATAGCTTCTAGAATCTCACATTTTGCAACTTTTGCAATTTAGTCCTTTTGGACAATTCAACCGCAATTTCACAAAATTGCTTCATGAAACTTTCACACTAGCATGCATACATAGCATAAACCTCAAAAACTCATTCATAAACCTCGAATTTGTGGTCTCGCACCACTATGCCGATTAGGCCCTAAATCGGGATGTTACAACTCTCCCCCCTTTAGAGATTTTCTCCCCCGAAAATCTTACCAGTAAAGAGGTTTGGATGTTGCTCTCTCATAGCTTCTTCCGTTTCCCACGTAGCCTCTTCCACACCGTGTTTCTGCCATAACACTTTTACTAGTGCTATGCTCTTATTTCTCAACTGTTTCACTTCTCGAGCCAAGATCTTAATCGGGTCTTCATCATAAGACATATCCGGTCTTATCTTAATTTTTGTCGAAGGAATCACATGTGAAGGATCGGAGCGATACCGTCGCAACATCGACACATGGAACACATTATGAATCTTTTCCAACTCTACCAGTAAAAGCCAACCGGTAAGCTCTTGCCCAACTCGCATCAGTAATCATATACGGCCCTATGAATCTTGGACTCAATTTTCCTTTTCGTCCAAATCTCATAATCTTCTTCCATGGGGACACTTTCAAAAACACTTTGTCGCCCACTTCAAACTCAATTTCTTTTCTTTTCAGATCCGCGTGCACGACTTACTTCTGGTCCAAAGCAACTTTCAGACTATTACGGATTATTTTCACTTTCTCCTCAGTCTCTTTCACAAGATCGACTCCATGGATCCGTTTCTCACTAAGCTCGGTCCAATACAAAGGAGTCCGACACTTACGACCATACAAGGCCTCATACGAAGCCATCAATATACTTGACTGATAACTGTTGTTGTAAGTAAATTTGACTAAAGGTAGATATCTCTCCCAACTACCCTCGAATTCTAACACACAGCATCGAAGCATATCTTCAAGAACTTGAATCACTCTTTCAGACTGACCATCGGTTTGCGGATGGAACGCAGTACTGAAATTCAACTTTGTTCCCAAAGCCTCTTACAACCTCTTCCAAAGCCTCGAAGTGAACCTCGGATCCCTATCTGATATTATAGACACAGGTACACCATGTAACCTCACTATCTCTCGCAACATACAATTCAACTAACTTATCCAAATAATAATCAACACGTCTTTGAATAAAGTGAGCCGACTTCGTTAGTCTATCCACAACAACCCACACAAAGATCTCTCTTTTTGAGTCATCGGCAACCCCGTCACACAAAATCCATGGTAACCCGATCCCACTTCCATTCGGTACCAACACCGGTCAAGCAATCCGAAGGCACTTGATACTCGGCTTTCACTTGTTGACAAATCAGACACTTTGTCACGAACTCTAAAATATCTCTTTTCATACCCGGCCACCAATAATACTTCTTCAAGTCATTGTACATTTTCGTACTGCCCGGATGTACTCACAAACATCCACTGTGGGCCTCATGCAAAACCTTTCGGATTAACTCCTCATCTCTTGGTACACAAATTCTATCACGGTACAGCAAACAACCATTCGAGCCCACTCAAAAATCGGAATCACTTTCTGATTCACACTTAGCTCTCTTAGCTAGCATCTCACTATCATTTCTTTGAGCCTCACATATCTGTTGAACTAATAGTGGCTTAGCTCGCAACTCTGCCAAAATAGCACCATCATCAGATAATGCTAAACTCGTGCTCATAACTCCTAGAGCATACAAGGATTTCCTACTCAGGGCATCCACAACCACATTCACTTTTCCCGTGTGGTAGTCAATGACTAACTCATAGTCTTTCAACAACTCAAGCCATCGTCTCTGTCGCAAATTCAGATCCTTCTGATCCATCAAATATCTCAAACTCTTATGTTCCGTAAAGATTCGGCACTTCTCACCATATAAGTAATGTCGCCAAATCTTTAACGCAAAAACAATCGCAGCCAACTCCAAATCATGAGTCGGATAATTCTTCTCGTGCGGTTTCAACCGCCTCGAGGCGTAGCGACTACCTTACCCTCTTGCATCAACACGCAACCGAGACCATTAAACGACGCGTCCATCAGAAACCACGAACTCTTTCCCGATTCTCGGTTGAACCAAAATCGGCGCCTCGATCAACATTGTTTTCGATCTCTCGAAACTCTATTGACATGTCTCACCATTCAAACATGACATCTTTGTGCAATAGTTTCGCGTCATCGGGTAGCAATCATAGAGAACCCTTTACGAAACATCTCAGTAATATCCTCGCTAATCCCAAGAAACTTCTCGATTTCGACACGTTCCTTGGTGGTTTCCAATCCACAACAAATTAGATATCTTACTCGGGTCAACTCTAACACCATCACCCGACACAATGTGTCCTAGGAATCCGACCTCTCGGAGCCAAAACTCACTCTTGCTAAACTTAGCGTACAACTACTTATCTCTTAAAGTTTGCAAGACAATTCTCAAATGTTCTTCATGATCGTTCTCATCCCGAGAATAGATCAATATGTCGTCAATGAAGACAACTACAAACTTGTCCACATACGGTCTAAAAACACGGTTCATCAGATCCATAAAAATCACTGGTGCATTCGTCAAACCAAACGGCATAACCAAAAACTCATAATGGCCATACCTTGTCCGAAATGTAGTTTTCAACACATCCTGCTCTTTCACTCTCAACCGATAATAACTGACCTCGTGTCTATCTTGGAGAACATCTTGTAGCTCCCTTCAGCTTGATCAAAAGATCATCAATTCTTGGTAAAGGATACTTATTCTTAACCGTCACTTTGTTAAGCTGTCTATAGTCTATACACAATCTCATAGACCTATCTTTCTTCTTCACAAACAATACCGGAGCACCCCACGGTGAGTAGCTCGGTCTTGCAAAACCCTTATCTGTCAACTCTTGCAACTGAACCTTCAGTTTTTTCAACTCTAAAGGTGCCATCCTATACGGAGCAATTGAAATAAGTCTTTGTTCCCGAACTAACTCAATCCCAAACTCAACCTCTCTCACTGGAGGTAATCCGGGTAACTCTTCCGGGAATACATCTGGATACTCACATACCACTGGCACTATTACAAACTTTACTCCAACCTCTTGAGTATTCAACACAAAAGAAAGATAGGACTCACACCCTTTTCTCAAACATTTATCATCCACTAAAGAAGAAATCATCACTGGTAGACTATCCGATCCACCTGATTCAACCCGAACCACATCTCCACTCTCACATTTCAATTCAATAAACTTACTACCACAGTTCACTAAGACACTATGGGTAGTCAACCAATCCATGCCTAGGATTAAATCAAACTCATCAAACGGCAACAACATCAGGTTTTTTGGAAAGCAATGACTCTCAATCATCAAAGGATAATTCTTACACACATTGTCCACTAACACATGCTTACCTAACGGGTTTGACACCTTAACCACAAAGTCCGTAGACTCAACAGTCATACTCAAACTAGATGCCAATCTCATGCAAATATAAGAATGAGTAGACCCTGGATATATTAAAGCAATAACAAGGGTGTCAAAGAGAGAAAAAGTACTCGTTATCACATCAGGGGAGGATACCTCTTCACGAGCGCAAATGGCATACGTCCTCGCAGGTGCCTGACCCTCCGGTCTCATAGCAGAGTCTCTAGATGCACCTCTACCACTATTCCCGCCTCTCGGGTTCCTTGGTGGTCTACCCCTTGCAGACACATCACTGGATCTCATCTCTAGCTTCTCTTCCTTATCATCTCTCTCGGGGCAATTTCGGATAAAATGGCCGGGGGAACCACACTTATAACAGTTTCGACTGTTACCCTAACACTCTCCGGTGTGATATCTACCACAACTTGGACACTCTAGTTTATTCTTTGGATTGCCCACACTTTCCATCGAAGTAGCTTGGACTCTCGAATCCGAATGAGTATTGCCCAAGTCTCGATGCGAATAACCCACTGGTGCTGTCGTCCTAGGACTCACTTCCTTGGACCTTTTCGATTGGGCTTGATACGACTTCCCATCGATCTCTTTCTAACATCTCGGGCTTCACTCACAGCCCTTCTCTTTTCTGTACTCAACTCTTCGGCCTTACTTGCCCTTTCGACCAACACCAAAAATTCTTTCAACTCCAAAATACCCACTAGGAGTTTGATGTCCTCATTCAAATCCGTCTTGAACCTCTTACACAAAATGGTCTCTGCCGACACACATTCTTGAGCGTATTTGCTAAGCCTAACAAACTCACGCTCATATTCTCACATCGACATTCTTCCTTGCTTCAACTCAAGGAATTCCTTCCTTTCCGATCGATAAATCGTTGGCTTATATACTTCTTCCGAACTCTTCCGAAAAGAAGTCCCACGTCACCCTCTCTCGGGACTCACCGGCGTCAACGTCTTCCACCAATGGTATGCCAAGTCCTCAAGATGAAGGATACAACACACTTCAAGCTCTCTTGGTGTACAAGAGAGTTCCTCAAACACTTTCATCGAGTTCTCTAACTGAACTCGCCTCTCTCGTGGTCATCATCAACCTTAGCTCTAAACTCCTCAGCCCCGTGTTTTCTAATCTTATCTACTGGGGGTTTCGATATCCTCACTACATCAATACCTTGAAGAGCCACAGAAAATGGCTGAGGTATAGGGGGAGGTGGAGGAGGTTGAGCATTAGGGTTCGCTCGGACGTAATCCGAGTACTAATAACTCATCATTTGGAGAAAGGCTTCCCGTGCCCCTTTCCCTTGACCTCTAGCCTCAGGTCCACTTTGAACAGGCACGGTTCCTTGCGTAGGAGCCTGCGCATTACTAGCTGCTTCATCAGCAGTCAATGGATCAGAATCCATATTCTATATAAAACAAAATTTAAAATCATCAGAAGCCACCACACTATCATTGTACACTTATGGCATGTATAGCTAGACTTTTACACCCGCTATGGTAGTCATAGAACCGACTAAACCATAGCTCTGATACCACTAAATGTAACACCCCTTACCCGTATTCAACGCCAAAACTGGGCACGAGGCGTTACCGTATTAAAATCCTCAAGATCGCCACTTAGGCTCAACAAGACCACTTTCTTTGGCCATCATAACAACCTCAATCTCGACTTACGAGACCTCACTCAAACTCTCGAGGGCTCTCGAGACCATATCGAAAACTCTTACGATCTTAAAATTTTTCTCTTTTATACAAGGCTCACACGCCCGTGTAAGATGATGCACGCCCGTGTGTAGACACACACTGTAACAGTCCGGTTTATATCCTAGTCGAAACAGTGGTTTCGGGATCACAAATTCGAGTCTGTATAATATTTTTAATATTATTTTCTGCGCTGTTAATATGTGACTAAGCATGTGTTAAATTTTCGTAAGTTAATTTGTCTGTCTGTGTGTTTATTTTAATAAAAAGGATTGAATTGCATTAAATGTGAAATTTGCATATTTTTATGAAGGGATGCCTAATTGTTACGTCTTACTAAATATGGGGACTTATGTGGCAATTTGGCCAAAATCATAGATAGTGGACGGCAACATGCATATACATTATGTTTGTATATGTTTATTTATATGTTATGTTAAATATTCATGTATTTATATTTTATATTAATATGTTATAATAAAAGAAACAAAAGTGGTAGTGGATATTCATTCATCCATTCACCACCGAAAAACACTAAAGAAAAAGAAAGAAACTTTGGCTAAGGCATTCGACACTTACAAGCCAAAATTAAGGTATGATTTGGTTTCAGTTTTTGATAATTTCTACGTTTTTGCAATTGTTGCTTTGTATACTTCAAAACCCATGCCTCAATTTTGTGTATTAATGATGTTGTAAAAAAATGCCATTGATGATATGTTGAGTTTTGAGATGAGTTTAGTTGCTAAATGAAAGATTTGAGCTAGATGAACATGTTTTGTTCTTGAAGTTTTGATGAATTTAGCTAAATAGGGCTAAATTGTGAAAATATTATTTTGGAGGACTAATTTGCGAATTTGATGAGAAATATGGACTTATATAGTCCCTAGGGAGATTCAGCTAAGCATGTGTGTGAACAAATTTTGTGAATTTGATGTTTTGAGAAAAATGGACTAAATTGATAAATTGTGCAAAATTGAGGGTTAATTTGCAAATAGCCCTAAATGTATGTCTTTGGATTGAATTGAATGAATTAGTGAATAAAAGAGTTAATTCTGAATATGTTTAGATCAAGAATCGAGGAAAACAGACTTAGATCAGGGGAAAGCGAAAGTAATCGAGTAGCCGTTTCCATTCTCGATAAATCGAATCCGAGGTAAGTCATATTGCAAATAAATGTAATTGTATTGAATTGAGCTTATTTACATGACTATAAATGATAATGAATGCTTATGAGATTCTATGTATATGAATTCCGGGATAAGGTCGATATAGTGATAAGTTTGAGAAGTTCCGTATGAACTTAGGAATACATAGGTATCTGTTCTGTTTTATCATGTAAGACCACGTGCGGGACGTTGGCATTGATTTGAAATTTCATGTAAGACCTCGTCTGGGACGTAGGCATCGACATGAGTGTTACGTGTAAGACCACGTCTGGGACGTTGGCATCGATATGAACTATACGTGTAAGACCATGTCCGGGACATCGGCATCGTATTAATTCGTATAAGACCCTGTCTGGGACAGTTGCATCGATATCTGATTACATTTAAGACCACATCTGGGACGTTGGCATCGATATAAACTATACGTGTAAGACCATGTCTGGGACATCGGCATCGTATTAATTTGTATAAGACCATGCGGGACGAAGGCATCGATATCGATTACATTTAAGACCACGTGCGGGGCGTTGGCATCGATATGAACTATACGTGCAAGACCATGTGCCGGGACATCGGCATCGTATTAATTCGTATAAGACCATGCGGGACGATGGCATCGATATCGACTACATTTAAGACCATATGCGGGGCGTTGGCATCGATATGAACTATACGTGTAAGACTATGTGCGGGACATCGGCATCGTATTAATTCGTATAAGACCTATGCGGGACGATGGCATCGATATCGATTACATTTAAGACCACGTGCGGGGCGTTGGCATTGTATAACTATTCGGGCACTTTATGTGTTCTATTAGATTACAAACGGTTTAATGGCCAAGTTCAAGAAATGAATGAATATGTAAATTGTATATTTGTTTCAGGTATGTTCGATAAGTACACTTTGTGTGTATAAGAAGGTAAGTATTTTCTTAAACTTACCTAAATGAATTATGTATTTGAATATGAGAATATAAGTGTGTTATATGGATTGAAATGCTATGAACTAATTAAGTATGTAGTGATATGCAAGTTTGAAAGATGAATGGTCTAAGTGAATGTATTAAGAAGAATTATGATGATGCAATTGAGCCATTAGTGAATTTAGATTGATTATATGTTTTGAATGTCTATATGCTAAGTTTATTTGTATATGGCTTACTAAGCTTTTGAAAGCTTACTTTGTGTGTGTGTTTTCTCTGTTTTATAGATCGTCAAAGCTACTGAAGGCTCGGGGACCATCGAGGATCGTCATCACACTACTAAACCTATTTTGGTACATTTTGGAAATGTATAAAGCTAGATATGGCATGTATAGGCTAGCATTTGGTATAAGTTTGTTATATGAATTTAGCCATGTGATTTGGCTAGTTATGATGTTGGGAATTTGCTTGAAAGAATGTGATATATGAAGTATGTTTTGGCATGGTTAATTGATTCATGAAATGATCAAGCTTTTGAGTTAAGCAAATGAATGTATTATGCTTTTGTTATATTGTTTGGGTCTTGGAAGTTGGCATTGTTGAAATGGTTATTGAATGTATAGATTGATTGGTTAATTGGTATGTTTTTGGTTGTCATATATGCATGAAATGGAAAGGTAAATTTTGCTTGTAGGTATGACCCAAGTGGGTGGTATTTTGGCCTTGAAAATGGCCTATAATGTCACACGCCAGGTACACTGCAGGCGTGCCTAGAGGCCGTGGGCTAAGTTAAAAGTTAGCACACGAGTACACGGCTTTGGCACACGGACGTGTCTGCTGCCTAGTAGCCATTTTGAATTCAACAGAATAGACCACGGCCAGGGTACACGGGCGTGCTTGATGGCCGTGGAGCTTAAGTCAGATTTGACCACGGCCAAGGCACACGGGCGTGCTTGGTTGCTGTGGATGTGAAGTTAGTATCGACCACGGGGAGGACACACGGGTGTGTCTAGCAGCCGTGGAAGACACACGGCCAGCACCCACGGGCGTGTATCCCCTGAAACCAAGAAAAGTTTTAAATTTTTGAGAAATTCTGTATGTGTTCCGGTTTAGTCCCGACCTTATTTCTGATCATGCTTTAGGTCTCGATGACCTACCGAGGGGACAATATGATTGTAATTGACATATGATTGTATGAAATTTTCTGTAATTGTTTCCGATCTGTCAGGTAACGCTCTTAACACTGATCCAGTGATGGACACGGGTTAGGGGTGTTACACACATGCCCATGCTCTCCAACTGTGGCGAACACTGACTTCACTTACACGGCCTAGAGTCTAGACACACGCCCGTGTGGCTAACTCGTGGCCAACACTGATTAACCCACACGCCTTAGGCACACGCTCATGTGGCTAGTCCGTGGTCTATTCTGATTTAATATACTAACATGCAGGGGGCACACGACCAAGTCACACGCCCATAGGCTGACTGTGTGTCACACATGGCCTAGACACACGCCCGTGTGTCTATCCACATGGACAGGAACAAAGCTATATGCCAAGTTCTTTTCACCCTTCTAGCATACACCACATGCACTCATTCAACACATCCATAATCGACTCGTATGAAGTACAATCTCACATAGATAACTACATATTTTCATATAATAAAGTGCCAACAACTATGGCATTATACAAAATAGATTATCCATCTAAAGGCCAACACGTCATAGCCATTTACAACAAAATTCACTAACTTGTCTAGCCCCTATACATGCCATATACAAAACATTGTGTCTAATGTACCAGAGTGTGCTGATAGTGTGGGTGATCTTCCAAATGATCCTCGTATCTCGATTCAACACTTTTGCTCTATAAGACAAGGGAAAAGAAAGGGAGTAAGCTTTGAGCTTAGTAAGTTTACACATAAACAATTAAGCACCATAGTATAAGCTAAACAACAATTAGCATTATACTAACATATAATGTATAACTATGCTTACTCTTTCTATCCCTTACCACATTTCCAACACATCATGAGTCACTTACTCATTACCATTGACATGCACCCCTGCATTCAATATCACATTTACACGATATACAACATATCATTATTTCTTGATAATACATCCACACAACTAATCCACACAGCTAATCCACACAGTAAATCCACACAGCTAATGTCTCGGTGGTTCCGCACTTAGCCCACCACAATCAATAAATAAGGTAGTATCGCACTTAGCCTACCATAAAGGTATTCGTAGTGGTTTCGCACATAGCCCACTAGACAATATACCCAACGGTAGCATCGCACATAGCCAGCTCATCGTCATTATGCATTAAGATGGTATCGCACTTAGCCCATCTTTTAGCATTATCACTACACATTCACATATCTATTTACTCAATCATTCATCCATTCACAAAATCTATCACATTCATTCCACTTGAAACACATAGGTTCTCAATCATTCTCAACCATGCTATACACTAGCTAGCATTAACAAATTGTAAGTATGAATGCATTGTTTATACAAAGACTTACCTCGATACTCAAAAGTATAGAAACGTGCAATTTAGTCCACCACTTTGCTCTTGCCTCGGTTTCGATCCGAGCTTTGTCTTTCTTGATCTATAATGATAATTCAACTCATCAATATACACATTGACTAAATTGACCCACATCTCATACTTTGGCAAAATTACCCTTTTGCCCCTAAACTTTCTCCTATTTATGCTATTGTCCCAAGGCTCGTAAAGTGATTTTTATTCAACTTTCTAGCCTTTCATGCTTAGCCGAATCACTTAATCAACTAAAGCAATCATCAATTCTCACTACATCACATATGTATGACCAAACTCAAGATTTTTACAAACTAGTCCCTACATGCATTTTCTATGGAAACTCATTTAGCAAAAGATGTTTCTACTACATCAAGCTTTCATAATCTTCCATAAAACATCAAAATACATGCATGTCATACATGGCCACATTTTTGAACATCCATTATAGCTCATCAAATAGCTAAAAATAGCTTACTCATGCTGCAAGGACTTCAAAAATACAAAGAATATCAAAAACGGGGCTTAGATGCACTTACTAGCAAGCTTGAAAATTTTGAAGAACCCTAACAATGGCTCTCTCAATTTTTGGCAGCCTTGGAGAAGAAAGATGAATGAATTTTGTCATCTTTTCTCCTATTTTAATCACTTAATTGTTAAATGACCAAAATGCCCTTTTTGATAAACTTTCTATTTTAACTCATCCATGCCCAATTTTGTCAAAAAAATAGAAATTGGGAAAATTGCTATTTAAGGACCTCTAATTAATATTCTAAAGCTATTTCACACAAATAGCTTCTAGAATCTCACATTTTGCAACTTTTACAATTTAGTCCTTTTGGACAATTCAACCGCAATTTCACAAAATTGCTTCATGAAACTTTCACACTAGCATGCATACATAGCATAAACCTCAAAAACTCATTAATAAACCTCCTATTTGTGGTCTCACACCCCTATTCTGACTAGGCCCTAAATCAGGATGTTACATTCCCGCTGCAACTTTTATTGAAATTTGCTAAGATGTTTTATCTCACAAACAAAGTAAGTAAATTAAATACATTTTGGTAAAACTAAAAAATGTGATTTTCTTCAATGTTCTCACGGGTTTTCAAAGAATGGTACGTCTTCAATGAGTTAATCAAACTTGATTTCTTTGGAGTTAAAGAGTATTTCCCAAAATGAAGTAATGTTGTTTTCACGTACAATGTAACCTCCACAATCCGACCGTAACATCCAGGTCGGGTTTGGGGCGTTACATTTGGTGGTATTAAAGTCAGGTTGTAAAACTCGGGCTGTGCATTTTGGGTTCAAAATATTTTAGAAAATGAATTTTTATTTTAAAATGAAATTTTACTAAAATGACCTTTTAATTTTTGGGAAAGTGAAATCGGGCTCTGGCGCCGGTCCGAGTAAAAACCTTGAACTTTAGTTAAGCTTTAGATATACTTTTGCATGTGATGCTTTAGTACAAGAAGTTGCCTTTAGAGACTATAGTGTTATAAAACACGCTCTAAATACTAATAAATACTCTGATAAAAGTTTAAAAATTTAAATTGATTTATAAAATTTTGAAAATTGTAGATAAGATAATGAGTACTTGTGGATCTCGAGGACATGGTACCCATGGGTGCGATGGTCTTCGTCGGAGGGCTCGAGTCAAGTCATCTTCGATGGGTAGTATGCCCTAATTGGATACAAGTGAAACTGTAGGAACTCCGACCACTGAGACTAGGTCTGAGGCTCAGACTACCGGGGACGACACACTGTCTCAAGCAATTTTAATGGTTTTGGAGAGAGTTGTTGGGACCCATACTAGATCTGGGAGTCGAGGGTCGGTAACTGAACGACTTCGGTCCAATAGAGCTGAACTATTTAGGGGCGTCACTGGGGTCACCCCGACTGTGGCCAAATATTGGTTGGTGGCCACAGAAAGGATAATGAATGATTTAGATTGTACCCCCGAGCAGAAACTGAAGGGTGCAATATCTTTGCTTCGTGACGAGGTGTATCAGTGGTGGTTAATAGTTGAGGAGGGTATTCAGCCTGAACGATTAACTTGGGATTATTTTCGGAGTGCCTTCCAAAATAAGTATGTAGGGGCAAGCTATGTTGAGGCCCGTAGACACGAGTTTATGGGGCTAACTCAATGGGATAGATCGGTGGCCAAGTATGAGGCCGAGTTTTTGAGATTGAGTAGGTATGCTCATGGTTTGGTAGACACTAATTAAAATAAGAGCATTCGTTTTGAGGAGCGTTTGAGGTATGACATCAAGGTTTTGTTAGATCCCTAAAGAAAGCAAGTCTTTGAAGCCTTAGTAGACAAGGCAAAAATTGCTGAAGAAGTTAAGCACACCGAGTGTGAGAAGAGGGAGAGGGAGAAGAGTCAAAATAAGAAAAAAAGATATTCGAGTCCTTCTAGTTCTTCTCAGCGGCCTATAAAATAGGCCAGGTATGAGAAACCTCTGTAGGTAGAGCCAGCTGCCAAAGTTGAGCATGCTGTTAGGGTTGAGCAGGCACAGATTTTTGGGTTTTATAATAGGCGCCATCCAGGCGAATGTTGGGGAAGGATTGGGGCATGCTATAGATGTGGGTATACTGAGCATAAAATTAGCGAGTGCCCCAGTGCGGGCTCTAATTCAAGGTCAGATTCAGCCTTAGAGGGTTGTTCAATAGCCTACTATAGGTCGTGGTTAAATAAGAGGTGATAACGATGGTGGTCGTGGTCAAAGGGCACCAGACAGAGGTGCAGTTCAGACTAAGGCTAGGCAGCCAACTTTAGTTTATGCAGCAAGGTACCAAGAGGACAGGGATGTGGCTGATGTGATTGTCAGTACGTTTGTTATACATTCTTTACCATATTTTTCATTAATTGACTGTGGTTCCATGCATTCTTACAAATCTAGTAGTGTATCGGGTAACTTGGGGATTTTGGCTGAGGACACTATCTGTGAACTTTTCATGATTAGTGTTTTAGGTCAGTCAGTCTGAGTTAGTAAAGTTTATAGGAGGTTTCCGCTTGAGGTTCAGGGATTTGTATTTCTGGGAGATTTGATAGAGTTGTCATTTGGGGAGTTCGACCTAATTTTGGGTATGGATTGGTTGTTGAAACATCAGGTTGGATTAGATTGTGAATCTAAGAGAGTGACTTTTAAGGTTGGAGATGATGTGAAAGTTGTAATGGTTGGAAAGCGGCGATATTATCTCTTTAATGTGATCTCTGCTCTAGTAGCTGAAAAGTTAATTCATAAAGGTTATAATGCACATTTGGCATATGTGCATGATACGAGTAATATGGGTTCGGTTGTGGAAGGGATTTGTACTGTCAATGACTTTCTTGACATTTTTCCTGATAAGTTGTTACGATTACCTCTAGATAGGGAGGTTGAGTTTAGAATTGAGTTACTACCAGGGACAGCTTCAGTGTCCATCACCCATTATCGAATGGCATCGAAGGAGTTGAGAGAATTAAAGTTGCAATTTCAGGAACTTCTGGATAGATGGTTTATTCAGCTTAGTGTGTCCCCATGAGGAGCATCGGTTCTCTTTGTCAAGAAAAAATACGATACTATGAGGATATGTATGGATTATCATCAGTTGAACAAATTAACGACAAAGAATAAGTACCTACTCCCAAAGGATTGATGACCTGTTTGATCAGTTTCATGGGGCAGCTGTGTTTTCAAAAATTGATCTTCGTTTTAGGTATCATTAGTTGAAGGTTAAGGAGGCCAATATGCATAAGACAGCTTTTAGGACTCACTATGAGCATTATGAATTCCTTGTTATGTCATTCAGTTTGACTAATGCTTCGACGGTGTTCATGGACCTCATGAACCGGGGTTTTTCATCCATATCTAGACTAGTTCGTCATAGTGTTTATCGATGAAATTTTGGTATATTCTAAGACTGAGGATGGGCATGATAAACATCTTCTAATAGTTCTTCAAATTCTTCGTGAAAATGAATTGTATGCCAAGTTGAGTAAATGTGAGCTTTGGTTTGGTGAGGTTATGCTTCTGAGGCATGTGGTTTCTGCTGAGGGTATTTGAGTGGACCCTAAACAGATAGAGGTTATTCTGGATTGGAAGTACCCTAGAAATGTGACTGAGCTTTGGAGTTTCCTAGGTTTAGCAGGATATTATCGGAGATTTATTGAGGGGTTCTCTTTGATAGTAGCTTCTTTGACTAAGTTGCTACATAAGAATGCTCTATTTGTTTAGGCTGTTGAGCAACAATTGAGCTTCAAGAAGCTCAAATCGGTTTTGACTTAGGCACCCATACAGATTCAGACTGAATTTGGAAAAGAGTTTGTTGTCTATAGTGATACGTCGCATACTGATTTGAGTTGTGTGCTGATGCAGGAAGGTAAGATGGTAGCGTATGCATCTAGACAACTCAAGCAGCATGGGGGTAATTATCCGACTCATGACCTCGAGATTGTCGCGGTTGCCTTTGCACTCAAGATTTGGAAGCATTATCTGTATAGTGAAAAGTGCATCATCTATACTGATAATCAAAGTCTTAAGTACCTCCTCACTTAGAAGGAGTTAAATCTTAGACAGCATCGTTAAATCGACTTGCTTAAGGACTATGATTGTTCGATAGAGTATCATCCTGGTAAGGCCAATGTGGTGGCCAATACTCTAAGCCGTAGATCTATGTTCGAGTTGAGGGCGATGTTTGCTCGCCTAAGTTTGTTCAATGATGGTGGGATTCTGGCTGAGTTGCAAGTTAAACCATCTTGGTTGGATGAAATTAAGAGTAAACAGTTTCTAGATGAGTCTTTGATTAGAAAATAGTTTCTAGATGAGTCTTTGATTAGTCGGGTTCAACATATGGACTTCAGGTTTAATAATGATGGTGTTTTGTGTTTCTAGGGTCGTATTTGTGTGCCTAAGGATGTGGGTCTAAGGTAGCCTATTCTACTAGAAGCATATAGTAGCTCTTATGCTATGGATCCAAGTGGCAACAAGATGTACAGTGACCTCCGAGAGTTATACTGGTGGCCTAGGCTAAAACGTGAGGTAATCGATTTTATGTCACATTGTTTAACGTGTAAGAAAGTTAAGGCTGAGCACCAACTTCCGTCTAGATTACTTCAACCCATTAAGATTCCATTGTGGAAATAAGAACGAGTAACTATGGATTTTGTTAGTGGTTACCTTTGACACCCACTAAGAAGGACTCAGTTTGGGTTATTATGGACTGGTTGACTAAGTCCGATCACTTTATTTTGGTTAGGACCAATTAATCTTTACAAAAGTTGGCAAAGCTTTATGTATCCGAGATTGTTAGGCTTCATGGGGTTTTGATATCGATTATCTCAGACTATGATCCCCAGTTTACTTCTCGTTTTTGGAAGAAGTTACATGAGGCTTTGAGTACGTAATTGGAATTTAGTACGGTGTTTCATCCACAGACCAATGGTCAATCTGATAGGGTAATTCAAATTTTGGATGATATGCTTCGGAGTTGTGTTATTGATTTTTGAGATAGTTGGGAGGAGTTTTTACCGCTGGCTAAATTTGCTTACAATAATAGCTTTCAGTCTAGCATTCAGATAGTGCCATATGAGGCACTTTATGGTCGAAAATGTCACACTCCGCTTAGTTGGACTGAGTTGGGTAAGAGGAAGGTTCTGGGTCCTAAGTTAGTGGCTGAGACTGAGGATAAGGTTCGTATGATTTAAGATTGACTTAAGGCCACTTCTAATAGACAGAAGTCTTACGGTTCGAGATATTGAGTTCGAGGTGGGGGACAATGTTTTCCTTAAGGTATCTCCTTGGAAGAAAGTTCTCAGATTTGGTCGTAAGGGCAAGTTAAGCCCTCGATTTATTAGACCGTATCAAGTTTTAAGGCATGTTGGACCAGTCGCCTATCAGCTATAGTTGACTTCGGAGTTAGACCGCATTCATAACGTCTTCCACGTATCTATGTTGAGGCGTTATCGGTCTGATCCTTCACATGTTGTTTCAATGGAGGAAATTGAGTTAAGGCCGAACTTGTCTTTTGAGAAGGAGCCTTTACAGATATTGGATCGTGAGGTTAAGGTTTTGAGGAGGATGACTTTTCCGTTAGTTAAGGTTCTGCAGCAGAATCATGGTTCAGATGAGGCCACTTGGGAGCCTGAGGACTTGATTCGTCAGTAGTATCCATATCTTTTTTAGTCAGGTAAAATTTCGAGGCCAAAAGGAGGGGGGAGTTGTAACATCCCCAAAATTTTTTATTATAGAAAGTTAAATTATGACAAGTGATTTAATTTAGTTTAGTGGTTATGTGATTTGTATGTGTGTAAGAGGTCCTAAGTTCAAATCCTACCTCTTGGAATTTTGTTAATTTTTGGTTCTATTCCTATCCTTGATTATTTGGTTTAAATTTTATTGTTTGACAAGTTATGACAGAATGAGCTTGCTGGTTTGGTGGTAAGGTGCATGTTAGTTACTCTTTGGGTCTTTTGTTCAAATCCTGTGGTGCGAAGTTGGAAATATTTTTTTTGCTTTGGCTTTTGTTGAGTGTTAGAGTTTAATATAAATTCCATAACATCTGGTGAGTTAGGATTTGATTAAAATTGAATTATTTTAATTTGATTTTTTTTAGTTATCACCCCTAGTTTTACTCCCACTCTCAACCACCCAACTTCTCCCATACATATTCCACATTTTTTTTTCTTTTCTTGCTTCATCTTCCTTTTGTTCTATCTTTTTCTTTTTCTTTCACTTTTCTTTGAGTTCTTTTCGTTCCATTTCTATTAAATTTTGATTCTGGCCATCCTATCTTTTTCGGTGTTTGTGTGTGTTACTCGCAATTCGGTCGTAGTTCAAAGCGGGGTGTAAGTTTTGCCAAGATATTTTTATGTTATTTTAACCTTGATTTTTTTCTTCAACAAGATTGAGTTATGTGTATTTAGTTTTTCTTTCTATGTTATGTTAAGTGTTTTCGTGATTTTGTATAGGCGAAGGGGGTGAGAATCAAATTCCTCCAACAGAGTAATTCGTGTTTTGGAAGTTGTTTTCTAAGTAGTAAGTATTCGAATCTCATTTTAGGAACTAAAATTTTGATAAAAGAATGTGATTTTAGATGAGTTTTTCCACGATTAATTAGGGTGATTTAATGAACGATTGTAGGATTCGTGAGTTCCGGTTAGGGGTTGATAAAATCTACTATCAGGTGTGTGAAACTAACCCGAAATATCGCTCAAAACTCGAGAAAATTGCAAAATAAGGGCTATTTTCGAAACTGCCCAGCGTTACACCGTCGTGTGGTAGGCCGTGTGGAGCACACAGCTGTGTGTGATTACACGGCTTGGATTGGTAGACCATGTGGGCCTTTTTGGCCAATTTTAATGCTCGAATAAAGGACTTAAAATTTGGGTCCATGGTCATCATGTAGGCTCGGAAAAACGTAAATTTTAGTACATATATACACAAGGATAAGCTTAAAAAGTATGTTAAGTATGTTTTGTTGTGTTAAAATTATATGCTATGCTATGTTCCCTAAAAGAAAATATATGTGTATGCATATTGTAGAACTTATGATATATGTATGTATGAATGATATTATGACTATGATTCTGTCTATGTTTTGGGGTGGGATATGATATGATGGAGGAAGTGCTATATGACAGTTTTTATTGCAACTATGGCAGCTAGACCGCAAAATTTGTCTGGCAGCTCAGCTACTTATTTATGAGTGGCATACTGCCACATATTGGTGTGATTGGATGGATGGACTCTTGTAGTCGTAATTGGTGTGATTGATGGGATTGAAATGGTGTGTAGCGACTGGGGGTAAGATATGATATGACATGAGTTATGATATCATAAGATATGAAACATGCTACAGCATGATATGAAAATCGATATGATATGATTTGATATGATATATGATATGCTCCGATATGAAATCTTATATGCCATGATATATTCTGTTATATATATACTACAATACGTGGGCCAAATCACACACTGGGCGTTAAGCTCACGCGTTTGTTTGTTTTGTTTCAGGTGATCCTCAGACATAGGATTGGACGACGACTCTAGAGCTTGGATTTCACTCTTTTGGTTTAAGTATACATTGGACTCTCTTTTGTTTATATGGGATTTTCGAACTTTTGGACATTTTAAATTGTTTGGGAAAAACTATTTTGGTATTTATTTTGCAAAAGTTTAACTTTTAACTATGCTTAAATCAATATAACTAAAAATGAACCTCTATTATACGATCAATTTGCTATAATACTTCTTGTTTCAAGTTTTATTAAAATTTGCTAAGATGTTTTATCTAACAAACAAAGTTAGTAAATTAAATACATTTTGGTAAAACTAACAAACATGATTTTCTATGTATCTAAGAATTTCTAAATTAAAAAATCTGCTAATTTAGCACGTCTCTGTCTGCTCTCTCTGGCAGTTTTAGGGTTTTCTTGTTTCTATTGGTATTGGCGTGACGGCAGTGATTTTTCTTCAGTTTTCTTTCTTGCTTTAGCAAATTGATTCAAACAATTACTTTACGTACTATTATGGAGGCAGATTTCGCAGGGTTAATGCTCGATGAGGAGGAAGAAGCAGTTCTACAAGTACAAGTTGGAGCGAATACAGATGGAGAAGTGGGAGGTTTTCGATTGGTGGGGTGTTTCTTAACAACTAGTATTATACACTTCCCAGCAATGAAGAGCACTATGGCAAATCTGTGGCATCCCGTTTGGGGGGTTCAAATTAGAGATCTGGGGGAGAAAAGGTATTTATTTCAATTTTTTCATGTTATGGATTTGGAGAGGGTTATAAAGGGTTCACCATGTACTTTTAATAACCACTTATTGGTTCTCCATAAGTTGTAATGTGGGGAGGACCCTTTGAAAGTCCCTTTAATTTATTCCCTTTTTTGGGTTCAATTACATGATGTTCCTGTTGGTTTTTTCTCGAAAAATCTGGCAATTCAAATGGGTAATTTTATAGGCAATTTCATGGAGTATGATGGTTCAAATCTGGGAAAAGAAAATAGAAATTTTATGAGAATAAGAATCAAAATTGATATACGGTGACCTTTGAAGAGGAAAAAACTGATAATGTGTTATGGAAAGTGCTCATACGTTAGATTTAAATATGAAAGATTATCACTTTTTTGCTTTTATTGTGGTCATTTGAGCCATAGTGATTCTTTTTGTGAAGCGAGGATGACATTAGGAGTGGAAGTTGCCGAGATGGGATGGGACTTATCATTAAGGGCACAATCTCCCTGAGCTTTAACGATGACTAGCGTGTGGCTTCGGGAAGAAGGAGAGGGGGAGTGGGGGGAAATGGCGAGGGAAGGCAAATTTTGGGGAATAATCTGAGGGGTTTAGCAAAAAACATGGGCAATAGGAATAAAATAGATCCTCTATTGAGGATTAATTTGGAAGGGAGGGTATCTATTCCATGGAAAGAAGGTGGAAATTAGAGTGGGAGTCAGATTCATACTTTAATGGAATATGATCTTGAAGATGGGGTGCTAATTGGTGAGGAGGGTCAAAAGAGGAATAGAGGAGAGATTGAAGACATACTGGCCAAGGAAGAGACTAACACTTTGGCGGTAAGAAATAGGAGGGTAGTGGAAGTTAGTCATCTATCATCGGCGGCTGCCAAGAGGCAAGCCGACCGGGTGCAATGAAAATCTTAAGCTGGAATGTCCGTGGATTAGGGAGTCCATGGAAAATTTGAAGACTTCGGCATGTGCTGAAGTTATATAATCCCCAAGTGGTCTTCTTTATGGAGACAAAAATTTGTAGGAGTCAAATGGAACAAGTTCAAAGAAGCTGTGGGTTCTTGAATGGTATCGATGTTGACTCAAACGGATCTAGAGGTGGACTATGTCTGGCTTGGCATGGAGATAACAATATTCAGCTTCAAAGTTTTTCGCAAAGACATATTGTTGTGATCATAGATGAAGTGGAGGAAGGGCACAAATGGAGGTTTACTGGTTTTTATGGGTCCCCCTACTCACAAGATAGACTTGGTGCATGGAATCTTTTACGTCATCTAGGTATGGTTGGAGAGCTACCATGGATGTTTTTTGGGGACTTTAATGAAATTTTATATGGCTTTGAAAAAAAGGGTGGTCTACCCCGAGAAGAAGGAAGAATGGAAGCTTTTCGTAAAGTATTGGAGGAGTGTAATTTGTTGGATATGGGTTTTTCTGGAAACTGGTTTACTTGGGAAAGGGGAAATCTGCCAGAAACTAATATTCAAGAACGATTAGACAGGGGTGTGGCGACTGAAGAATGGTTTCATTTATTTCTGAATTTAAACCTTGACATCTTCCACATACGTTTTTAGATCATTGCCCATTACTAGTTAACACAAAGAAGGAGGATAGGGAGAGAATTCATAAAAGTTTCAAATTTGAAGCATGGTGGGTTTTGGAGGAGTTGTTCTTTATTGAGGTCAAAAATATCTGGGAAAATTCTACGAGAGATTTATTAAGTAAGCTAGAAAGTGTGAAAAGAGGCTTGAAGCAATAGGCCGGTCAGTCCGATATAACAGAGAAGAGAAGAAAAATATGTTAACTTCTAAATTGGTTCAGTTACTAGAAGCTGAGAGAAATAAGGATAATTTGGTAGATCTTATTGATAAAAGAATTCAACTCAATTTTGAGATCGAAAAGGATGAGAGTTATTGGGAACAAAGGGCGCGGGTTAATTGGCTAAAACTTGGGGATAAAAATACCCTTTCTTCCACAAATAAGCAACACAGAAACGACAGAGAAATCTGATTCGTAAGATGCAATATGATGATGGGAGGGAAACGGATGAAATACAAGAAATGGAGTTGATAGCCAGATCATATTTTCAGCAATTATTTTCTGCTAGAAGAAGAGGAAATTATGAGCATATTTTATCAGGAATTACTCGTTGTATTTCAGATGAGGATAATTCAAAGCTAAAGGCGAGATATACAAATGAGGATATTTAGAAGGCTTTGGCAAAATTGGGTCCCACAAAAGCACCAGGAGAGGATGGATTTCTGGAGGTATTTTATCAGAAGTGTTGGGCAATTATTGGGGAAGATGTTACTACTTTTTGCCTCACTCATCTGAATAGAGGTATGGATATCGGCTCAATCAATAAAACTAATATTGTGTTAATTCCGAATAATTCAAATCCAGTTGATATAACGCATTCCAGGCCTATCAGCTTGTGTAACGTCATCTATAAATTGATGGCCAAAGCTATGGCAAATCGCATTCGAAACGTATTAGACAAATGCATTGATCTAGCACAAAGTGCTTTTGTCCCCGGGAGATTGATTTCAGATAACATTTTGCTTGCTTATGAACTACTTCACACTTTGAGACATAAGAGGGCGGGGAAAAAAGGATTTATGGCGGTAAAACTAGATATGAGTAAGGCATATGATAGGGTTGAATGGAATTTTGTGGAAGAAATAATGAAGAAATTGGGATTTGATTTAGAATGGGTGGCCTTACTAATGAAATGCATTACTACAGTATCTTATTCGGTGGTTTTAAATGAGTATAATGGGGAAATCTTTTTCCCTTCTAGAGGATTAAGACAGGGGGACCCGTTGAGCCCGTTCTTATTCTTATTCTGTGGAGAAGGTCTCTCTAGTCTTATGAAGCTAGGAATGCAGGAAAAAAAAGTGAGAGGAGTCAAGGCAAGTAGAAGTGGGCCGCAGGTTTCTCACCTACTTTTTGCAGATGACTACATATTGTTTGGGGAAGCTAGTGAAAGGAGCACAATTTCTTTGAAACAGATTCTACATGAATATGAAGTCTGCTCGGGCCAAAAAGTTAATTATTCAAAATCTACAATTTTTTTCAGCAATAATACGCAGGAGGAAGATAGAAGAACAATTACTAGAGTGCTCGGGGTACGAAGCTCAAACAATCCGGAAAGATATCTAGGGTTACCTAATCTGGTGGGTAGAAGAAAGAAGGAATCTTTTCAGAATTTGAAAGATAGACTACAACAATGAATAGATAATTGGAGTATCAAATATCTCCCACAAGGAGGTAAGGAGGCTTTTATCAAAGCTGTTTTACAGTCTATACCAACCTATTCAATGGCGTGTTTTTTTCTTCCTAAATCTTTATGCATGGAATTGGAGGGTATAATTGCAAAATTTTGGTGGTAAAAAAATAGGGGGAAAAAGGGGATTCATTGGTGTGCTTGGAAGGATATTTGCTCGCTGAAAAAAGTGGGTGGTCTGGGTTTCCGTAGTCTTGATAAATTTAATATCACATTATTAGATAAGCAGGGTTGGCGTCTTATTAATTATCCAAATTCTTTGTTAGCCCGTATTTTAAAAGATAAGTATTACCCGAATACGAATTTCTTAAATGCTCCTTTAGGTAACTTGCCTTCACTTACCTGGAGGAGTGTTTAGTCAGCAAAAAGACTTCTGGAGGAAGGATTATGCTAGAGGGTTGGTAAGGGAGACCATATATTAGTGTGGACCGATCTCTGGGTGTCGGCTAATGAAGAAGACAGAATACAGAATTACAGCAGAAATGAAAATATCAGATTAGTGTTCGACTTAATCGATAAAGATAGCAGAACTTGGAAGAGTGAATTGATTGTCCGTACCTTTCATACGGATATTGCTAGGAAAATACTGCAAATTCCGTTAGCAAAGTCCACCCATAAAGACTTTCAGGTGTGGAGAGAGGAGTCATCTGGAAACTTCTCAGTGAGAAGTGCCTATAAACTATTACAGGATACTATATTGAATCCTAATAATTATATACAGGCCGATACTAAAAAATTTTACAAGAAATTGTGGAATCTATACATGCCTTCGAAAATAAAAAATACAGTGTGGAAAATTTCGTGGAATTACATCCCCACTTTTTCTAATTTGAAGATGAGAAGAGTAATGGTTGAGGATCGGTGTATTAGATGTCATCAAGGTAAAGAAGACAGTAACCACATCTTCCGATTGTGCCCTACAACGAAGGAAGTGTGGAGACATTTAAACTTCTCATGGGTTCTTAATAATAGCAATCCATATTTTTGGAATTGGCTTACCTGGGTTTTTAATCAAGGGACGAACGAGCAATGTAGAATCTTTTGTTGCGGACTCTGGTTAATCTGGACAAACAGAAACAAGTTAATCTATGAAGGCAAATCAAAGCACCAGTCGGGATATCTCAAAACAAGTTACCAGTTACATTTCAGAGTTGGATGGTATAGAGGACAAAGTACTTATCTTGGAAGCAAATACGAGACCCATACAGAACAGGCAAAGGGCGAATGTGGCTATCTATTTTGATGCGGCTCTTGACCTACAAAATTTCAGACCTGCGTCAGGCCTAGTTGTTAAAGATGAGGGGGGTAGAATCGTAGCATCAAAATCAACTCTTCATTTCAACGTTGCATCTCCGTTTGCGGCGGAAGCACATGCAGGATTTCAAGCAACAAAATTAGGGATTCATATGGTTTTTCATAATCTGGACATACTAGGAGAATCGAGAACGATAATAACAAAATGTCAAAGTGCAGATCGTGACAGATCAAATATCGGAGCAATTATCAGTGACATTTAAAACCTAAAGACACACTTCCAAGAAATCAGATTCCATTTCATCCCAAGGACAGAAAATACATGCGCTCATCTATTAGCAAAAGCAGCACTCAAGAATGGTAAGGAACAATACCTAGAGGGAGGGATTCCACGATCGATTAGAAGAGAAATGGAGCAGAATCGCCTGGGACTTTCGGATTAAAAGAGAAGAAGAAATGACTAAGACCATCGGAATGGAAGAGGAAAAGAAGAGTTTGTGACTTTTGAAATGAAAGAAAAGGAAATGGTTCCGTTTTGGAAATAAAGCAGATAAGCAAAAGATTTTTTTCAGAAGATCTGCTATTGCTTTACAATTGTCTCGGGGATATGAATTGACAGTATCATTATGATGGCCAGCTGTACCCGACGACTGGAGTATAGATATAGGTTTACCATTTCTGTTCAGTTTTTTATTTTTGAATTTACGGGAAAATCTGATGGCGGCCCATTTTTGTTATTTGTTTTCTTAGGCCTACTTAGCTGGAGTTAACCCAATCCAACATATGGGCTATTCTTTGTTTAAGATTTGAATTCATTAATCCAGTCGAATTTTTCAAAAAAAAAAAAAAAAAAAATAAACATGATTTTCTTCAACGTTCTCACGGGTTTTCAAAGAATGGTACATCTTCAACCAGTTAATCAAACTTGATTTCTTTGGAGTTAAAGAGTATTTGCCAAAATGAAGTAATGTTGTTTTCACGTACAATGTAACCTCCACTGTAACAGCCCGATCTTGGGTCTAGTCAGAACAATGGTTTTGGGACCACAAATCCAACGCAGTAAAATTTATTTTTATTATATTTCTATGGTCTACAGTTTTATGAAATGATTTTGTGAAAATTTCGTTCGAAAATTTTGACGTTTGGGCACTTAATTTAGTAAAAAGGACTAAATTGTAAAAAGTGCAAAAGTTGAGTTCTGCTTGTTAAAGGTGTCCAATTGCTATGAGATTTTAAATTAGAGGTCCTTAGTTGGTAATTAGACCATTGGATAAGTTAGTGGACAAAAATGGACATGAATAGGTGAAATTTCAAAGTTATGCATTAAGGGCATTTTGGTCATTTGGTAAATAAATGAATAAAAAGGGAAAATAAAGCCAAAATTTTTGTCCATCTTCTTCTCCATGTGCTGAAAATTAGAAGGTCACCATAGCTAGGGTTTGTTCAACTTCCAAGCTTGATTGTAAGTACATTCTAGCCTGTTTTTAATGCTCTTTATATTTTTGAAGTCGTTATCATCCGATCTATCTATTTCTACCATTAATTTGAGAGATGATTGAGGTCTAGGGTTTGATCCATGTTATACATGTGTGTATTTTAATGTTTAATGGTAGATTATGCAAGTTTAATGTTAGATAAACAACTTTTGCTAGGTGATTTTTGATGAAAATGTCAAAAAGACCTATTTGTAAAAAGATTTCAAAATGTGTGTATGATTAAATGAATAATGTGGGCTGTTATAAGCATGAAAGAGGTTCGGCTAGGCTTGGGTCTAGAAGAAATCGAATAGATTTCATTTTACGAGCCTAGGGGCTAAAATGTAAAAATGTCAAAGTTTAGGGGTAAAAATGTAATTTTTCCATAATATGATTTTTGGACTAAATTGAGAAATGTGGATAATAAATGAGTTAAATTTGCTATTATAGATCAAGAGAAACGAGGTTCGGACCTAGATCGGAGGAAAAATAAGGTGTTTGACGATTAGGTCTATTTCTACTATTTTTGTATCGAGGTAAGTTCGTATGTAAATAATGCATTGTTTTATTTATGTTTTAAATGCTTTAATATTGTATGAATTATGATTGACTCCTTAGATGTAATCGATAAAGTTTGAAAAGTAAGAAATCTCTGTTGAACCTTAGGAATAGGTAGGATATGAGTGTCATGACATTAGGGTTATTTGAGATTACGTGTAAGACCATATCTGGGATATGGCATCGATATGAGGCTTCGTGTAAGACCATAGCTGGGCTATTGGAATCGATAAGAGATCTCATGTAAGACCATATCTGGGATATGGCATTTGTATGGTATTGTGTGTGTGAGATTCCCGAGTATCCTTTAGTATTCCAAGTGGTTCAACGGGAAATTCAACGAGTATGTCAAAGTTGTGAAAGGTTATGATTATGTTGCGAGTTGGTACAGTTACGTACGTAAAACTCATTTACTAATGAGCTCGATATGTGATGAATCTCTCAGTAAGGTTATGAATGAGTAAGTTATGATTAGAAGACCTTGATATTATTTATGCCAAGTTCATCATGTTTATTTGTATGATACATATGTGATTATAATGCTTATTATTTGCATAGGAACTTACTAAGCTATATAGCTTACTCCCCTTTCTTTTCCCTTTTCTTATAGTGTCACCAAGCCAGCTCGGGCATCGAAAACTGTCGGAGATCCATTCACACTATCATCTTAATATTTTGGGTACCATTGATTTTAATATCTTGAGTTATGGCATGTATAGGGACTTGGTCATTTTGTTATGTGATATAATTGATTTAGCCAAATGTGTTGGCTTATGTTGGCTGATAATTCATTTTGTAAATGGCCATTGAAATTGGCTAATATTGGTTCAAGTATATATATATATATATATGCATATGATGATGCTTTTCATGGATATGGGAAATCGCATGATTTGAGTTGAGATATATGTAATGTTTGTGTATGATAGGTGGTAGTATGTGAATGATGTCTTGATGTCTTGGTTGTGGCTGATTTGATTGTATGTATATGCTTGAAATGGTGCTACGTTATATGGTGTAGGTGTGAGTATTAAAGGGTGGCAAAAAGGGCTTGGTAAATAGCCTTATTTTTGTCCCCACGGGCATGTGTTTCGGCCGTGTGTCCCTTACACCTTAATTGTTGCAAAACAGAATGTCCAGAATTGAGCACACGGGCAGAGACACGGGCGTGTGTCTCGGCCGTGTGTGCTACACGACCTTGGACATGGGCGTGTGTCTCAGCCGTTTAAAGTCTGCACCTATTTTATGAAAAATTATGGAAATTAAATCGACCACACGGCCTAGCACACAGGCGTGTGGCACGACCGTGTGGCACAAGTCAGAGAGCTCCCTATTTTGAACCCGACCTGTAGCACGGGCGTGTCTAAGGGTCACACGGGCGTGTCCCTTGGACCACACGGGCGTGTTAGCCTTATAACATGAAAAATTTTCTAAGTTTTGTAAAATTTTCTAAAGTTCTCGGTTTGGACTCGAACCACTTCAAAAGCATGTATTGAGCCTCGTAGGCTCGTTTTAGGGACGATATGAATATATGTGAAAAGTTTTAAATTTGGATGGAAATTACGTCTCGATTTTTTAAGTTTGCTTGTGTTTAAGTCCGATAATGCCTCATACCCTTTTCCGGCGTCGAACACGGGTAAGGGATGTTACATTTAGTGGTATTAGAGGGACAGTTTAGTCGTTTCTTGGACTAACTTAGCGTGTGTAAGAGTCTAGCTATACATGCCATAAATGAACTGTGATAGTGTGATGACTCCTGACAATTTTAAATTGTGTTTTCATAAGTAAATGGATCCCAATCGAGCTGAGGTTGATGAAGTTGAAAGTAATGCGCCGGCTCCCACTCAAGGGGCAGCGCCGTCTGATAGTAGACCTCCTACGGTTAGTCAGGGAGAAGGGGTAGGGAAGCATTTCTCCACATGATGAATGAGTGGTATACATAATTTTTTCAAACAAATCCGAATGCCCGACCTCCTCCACCCCCACCTATTCCTCTACTGGTTCCCGTAGCTCCACAGGGTATGGAAGTTGTAAGAATGAACAAGCCCCCGGTTGATAAGATCTAGAAGAACGGGGCTGAAGATTTCAGAGCTAATGTTGATGATGATCCCAAGAGAGCCGAGTTTTGGCTCGAAAACTCCATCAGGGTATTTGATGAGTTATCCTACACATCGGATGAGTGTTCAAAGTGTGCCATCTCACTTCTGAGAGATTCTGCATATCACTGGTGAAATACACTGGTATCGGTGGTACCAAGAGAGAGGGTTACATGGGAATTCTTTCAAGAGGAGTTCCGAAAGAAATATATTAGTCAGCGGTTCATCGATCAGAAACGTAAGGAATTTCTTGAGCTGAAACAAAGTCATATGACAGTGACAGAGTATGAGCGAGAATTTGTCAGACTTACTAAATATGCTCGAGGGTGTGTTTCTACCGAGGCTATTATGTGCAAGAGATTTGAGGATGGATTGAATGAGGATATTCGTGTGTTAGTTGGGATCTTAGATCTAAAGGAATTTGTGGTATTGGTTGAACGGTCTTGTAAGGCCTAAGAGTTGAATAAAGACAAGAGCAAAGCTGATCTTGAAGCTAGAGATTTGAGGAAAAGACTGATGAGTAAGTCATTTCCATCTCAGTCAAAGAAATCTAAAGAAATGTATTCCCGTTCGAATGTTTCAGCGGGGTATTCACACAGAGATCGTGGGAAGCAACATTCGAGTTTTAAATCTCAAGCTACTTCAATGGCAAGTTTGGGTAATGTAAAGTCTAATAGACCGGAATGACAACATTGTGGAAGAAGACATCCCGGCAAGTGTAGAATGAATAACGGGGCTTGCTTTAAGTGTGGTTCTCAAGAGCATTTTATCCGAGATTGTCCTGAAATGGCTGAGAAAGAAAATTTTCAAAGTGCGAGGCCGAGTAATACTACTAATAGGGGTAAACCACTGAGAAATACCGAAAATGGAGCTAGTAGTAAAGATGTGACGAAAGATACATCTGTGAGATCCAAAGCTCGAGCACCTGCTAGAGCCTATGCCATTCGTGCTCACGAAGAAGCGACATCTCCCGATGTTATCACTGGTAATTTTTCTCTCTATAATACTAATGTAATTGCATTGATTGATCCTGGATTGACTCATTCTTATGTTTGTGTGAAATTAGTAGCTAGTAAGAGCTTGCCAGTTGAGTTTATTGAGTTTGTGGTTAGAGTGTCAAACCCCCTAGGCAAACATGTATTAGTTGATAGAGTTTGCAAGAATTGTCCCTTGATGATTCGAGGTCACTATTTTCCAGCTGATTTAATGTTGTTTCCATTTGATGAATTCGATTTTATTTTGGGTATGGATTGGTTGACACTACATGGTGCCGTAGTAAATTGTAAAAGAAAGATTATTGAACTGAAATGTGAAAATGGTAAAATCCTTCGGATTAATTCAGATGAGTCGAGTGAGTTACCTGTTGTGATTTCTTCGATGTCTGCCCAGAGGTGTGTAAGGAAAGGTTGTGAAGCTTATCTTGCTTATGTGTTGAATACAAAAGTGTCTGAGTTGAAAATTAAATCAGTGCTGATAGTTTGTAAATATCCGGATGTGTTCCCGGAAGAGTTGCCAGGGTTGCCACCGGTCAGAGAAGTTTTGTTTTGTATTGACTTAGTACCAGAGACCTTGCCGATATCTATTGCTCTGTATAGAATGGCTCCGACTGAATTGAAAGAATTAAAAGCTCAGTTGCAAGAGTTGGCAGATAAGGGTTTTGCGAGACTGAGTTTTTCACCATGGGGTGCACCAGTGTTATTTGTCAAGAAGAAAGATGGATCCATAAGACTTTGTATTGATTACCGACAGCTCAACAAGGTGACTATAAATAACAAGTATCCTTTTCCAAGAATTGATGACTTGTTTGATCAGTTGAAAGGGGCAACATTATTTTTGAAGACTGATTTGAGATCTGGCTACTATCAGTTGAGAGTTAAAGAGTCAGATGTGCCGAAAACTACTTTCAGGACAAGGTACGGGCATTATGAATTTCTTGTTCTGCCTTTTGGACTAACTAATGCCCCTGCTATTTTTATGGACTTGATGAATCGAATTTTCTGACCGTACTTAGATAAGTTTGTGGTTTTGTTCATCGATGACATTTTGATTTATTCTCGAGATGAGTCTGAGCATGTCGAACATTTAAGAATTGTTTTGCAGACCTTGAGAGATAAGAAATTGTTTGCTAAGTTAAGCAAAAGTGAGTTTTGGCTCCGAGAAGTCAGATTTTTGGGACACATTGTTTCTGGGGATGGTATTCGGGTTGATCCGAGTAAGATTTCAGCAATTGTTGATTGGAAACCGCCGAGAAATGTATCGAAAGTTAGAAGCTTTTAGGCTTATCCGGTTATTATCGATGATTTGTTAAGGGTTTTTCGATGATTGCTACTCCTATGACTAAGCTGTTGGAAAAGGATGTTAAGTTCGAATGGTTAGAAAAATGTCAGCAAAGCTTCGAGAAGTTGAAAACATTATTGACTGAGGCGCCGATTTTAGTGCAACCTGAACTGGGAAAAGAGTTCGTAATTTATAGTGACCCGTCACTGAATGGATTAGGATGTGTGTTGATGCAAGAGGGCAAAGTGATAGCTTATGCCTCGAGACAGTTGAAACCGCACGAGAAGAATTATCTGACGCAGGATCTAGAATTGGCGGCTATAGTGTTTGCATTGAAAATTTGGAGGCATCACTTGTATGGTGAGAAATGCCACATCTATACCAATCATAAAAGTTTAAAGTATTTGATGACTCAGAAAGATATGAATTTGCGACAACGGAGATGGCTCGAGCTACTAAAAGATTACGAGCTTGTGATTGACTACCATCACAGAAAGGCGAATGTAGTCGCAGATGTTTTGAGCAGAAAGTCCTTATTTGCTTTGAGAGCAATGAGTACGAGATTGACTTTGTCTAATGATGGTTCAATTTTGGCCGAGTTAAGAGCTAGACCGGTATTTCTTCAGCAGATTTGTGAAGCTCAGAAAAGTGATAGTGAATTATAAGCTAAAAGAGCTCAGTGAGAATCTGGTAATGATTCAGACTTTCGGATCGGTTCGGATGATTGTTTGATGTTCTGAGATAAAATATGTCTACCAAAAAATGATGAACTTATTCAGAAGATTTTACACGAGGCATACAGTGGTTGCTTATCAGTTGATCCGGGTAGTACGAAAATGTATAATGATTTGAAGAAATGGTATTGGTGGTCAGGTATGAAACGGGATATTTCAGAGTTTGTTTCGAGATGCTTAGTTTGTCAACAAGTAAAGGCCGAACACCAAGTACTTTCGGGCTTACTTCAACCAGTGATGGTACCCGTGTGGTAATGGGACAAAATTATGATGGATTTTGTAACGGGTTTGCCTTTGACCCCGAAAAAGAAAGCTACCGTTTGGGTCATTGTCAATAGATTGACGAAATCGGCTAATTTTATTCCAGTACGTACCGATTACTCACTTGACAAGCTAGCTGGATTGTACATTGCTGAAATTGTGAGATTGCACGGAGTGCCTATTTCTATTATTTTGGATAGAGATTCGAGGTTTACGTCTCAATTTTGGAAAAAAGTTGCAAGAAGCTTTGGGACAAAGTTGAACTTTAGTACCGCATTTCATCCACAAACCGACAACCAATCAGAGAGAATGATTCAGGTTCTCGAAGTTATGCTTCATTGTTGTGTTTTAGAATTCGAAGGTAGTTCGAAAAAATATCTACCTTTAGTCGAATATGCTTATAACAAAAGTTTTCAGTTGAGTATAAAGATGGCACCGTATGAGGCACTGTATGGCCGCAAGTGTCAAACACCGTTGTATTGGACAGAGCTTAGTGAGAAACAGATTCACAGGGTTGACTTGGTTAGAGAAACCGAAGATAAAGTAAAGGTAATCCGTGATTGCTTGAAAGCCACTTCAGATCGACAAAATTCGTACACATATTTGAAAAGAAAATAGATCAAATTTTAGATTGGTGATAAAGTATTCCTGAAAGTATCTCCGTGGAAGAAGATTCTGAGATTTGGCCATAAAGGCAAGTTAAGTACACGTTTCATTGGGCCGTATGAGGTTATTGAAAGATTAGGGCCAGTGGCATATCAGTTAGATTTACTGACAGAGTTGGAAAGGATCCACAACATGTTTCATGTGTCTATGTTACGCTGTTACCGATCAGACCCTTCACATGCGATTTCTGCGATAGAGGTCGAGATTCGACCTGATATGACTTATGGTGGAGAACCAATCAAGATTTTGGCTCGGGAAGTTAAACAGTTGAGAAATAAGAGTATAGCCCTAGTGAAAGTTTTATGGCAGAGACACGGTGTTGAAGAGACTACGTGGGAACCTAAGGAAGCTATGCGAAAACAGTACCCAAACCTATTTTCTAGTAAGATTTTCGGGGACAAAAATCCCTAAGGGGGGAGAGTTGTAACAGCCCGCTTGGGTCTAGTCGGAATAGTGGTTTCGGGACCACAAATCCGACGTAGTAAAATTTATTTTTATTATATTTCTATGGTCTACAGTTTTATGAAATGGTTTTGTGAAAATTTCGTTCGAAAATTTTGACGTTTGGGCACTTAATTTAGTAAAAAGGACTAAATTGTAAAAAGTGCAAAAGTTGAGTTCTGCTTGTTAAAGGTGTCCAATTGCTATGAGATTTTAAATTAGAGGTCCTTAGTTGGTAATTAGACCATTGGATAAGTTAGTGGTCAAAAATGGACATGAATAGGTGAAATTTCAAAGTTATGCATTAAGGGCATTTTGGTCATTTGGTAAATAAATGAATAAAAAGGGAAAATAAAGCCAAAATTTTTGTCCATCTTCTTCTCCATGTGCCGAAAATTATAAGGTCACCATAGCTAGGGTTTGTTCAACTTCCAAGCTTGATTGTAAGTACATCCTAGCCTGTTTTTAATGCTCTTTACATTTTTGAAGTCGTTATCATCCGATCTATCTATTTCTACCATTAATTTGAGAGATGATTGAGGTCTAGGGTTTGATCCATGTTATACATGTGTGTATTTTGATGTTTAATGGTAGATTATGCAAGTTTAATGTTAGATAAACAACTTTTGCTAGGTGATTTTTGATGAAAATGTCAAAAAGACCTATTTGTAAAAAGATTTCAAAATGTGTGTATGATTAAATGAATAATGTGGGCTGTTATAAGCATGAAAGAGGTTCAGCTAGGCTTGGGTCTAGAAGAAATCGAATAGATTTCATTTTACGAGCCTAGGGGCCAAAATGTAAAAATGTCAAAGTTTAGGGGAAAAAATGTAATTTTTCCATAATATGATTTTTGGACTGAATTGAGAAATGTGGATAATAAATGAGTTAAATTTTCTATTATAGATCAAGAGAAACGAGGTTCGGACCTAGATCGGAGGAAAAATAAGGTGTTTGACGATTAGGTCCATTTCTATTATTTTTGTACCGAGGTAAGTTCGTATGTAAATAATGCATTATTTTATTTATGTTTTAAATGCTTTAATATTGTATGAATTATGATTGACTCCTTAGATGTAATCGATAAAGTTTTACAAGTAAGAAATCTCGGTTGAACCTTAGGAATAGGTAGGATATGAATGTCATGACATTAGCGTTATTTGAGATTACGTGTAAGACCATATCTGGGATATGGCATCGATATGAGGCTTCGTGTAAGACCATAGCTGGGCTATTGGCATCGATAAGAGATCCCATGTAAGACCATCTCTGGGATATGGCATTTGTATGGTATTGTGTGTGTGAGATTCTCGAGTATCCTTTAGTATTCCAAGTGGTTCAACGGGAAATTCAACGAGTATGTCAAAGTTGTGAAAGGTTATGATCATGTTGCAAGTTGGTACAGTTACGTACGTAAAACTCATTTACTAATGAGTTTGATATGTAATGAATCTCTCAGTAAGGTTATGAATGAGTAAGTTATGATTAGAAGACCTTGATATTATTTATGCCAAGTTCGTCATGTTTATTTGTATGATACATATGTGATTATAATGCTTATTATTTGCATAGGAACTTACTAAGCTATATAGCTTACTCCCCTTTCTTTTCCCTTGTCTTATAGTGTCACCAAGCCAGCTCGGGCATCGGAAACTATCGGAGATCCATTCACACTATCAACTTAATATTTTGGGTACCATTGATTTTAATATCTTGAGTTATGGCATGTATAGGGACTTGGTCATTTTGTTATGTGATATAATTGATTTAGCCAAATGTGTTGGCTTATGTTGGCTGATAATTCATTTTGTAAATTGCCATTGAAATTGGCTAATATTGGTTCAAGTATATATATATGCATATGATGATGCTTTTCATGGATGTGGTAAATCGCATGATTTGAGTTGAGATATATGTAATGTTTGTGTATGATAGGTGGTAGTATGTGAATGATGTCTTGATGTCTTGGTTGTGGCTGATTTGATTGTATGTATATGCTTGAAATGATGCTATGTTATATGGTGTAGGTGTGAGTATTAAAGGGTGGCAAAAAGGGCTTGGTAAATAGCCTTATTTTTATCCCCACGGGCATGTGTTTCGGCCGTGTGTCCCCTGCACCTTAATTGTTGCAAAACAGAATGTCCAGAATTGAGCACACGGGAAAAGACACGGGCATGTGTCTCGGTCGTGTGTGCTAAACGGCATTGGACACGAGCGTGTGTTTCGGCCGTGTGAAGTCTGCACCTATTTTATGAAAAATTATGGTAATTAAATCAACCACACGGCCTAGCACACGGGCGTGTGGCACAGCCGTGTGGCATAAGTCAGAGAGCTCCCTATTTTGAACACAGCCTGTAGCACGGGTGTGTCCCTTGGACCACACGGGTGTGTGAGCCCTGTAACATGAAAAATTTTCTAAGTTTTTTAAAATTTTCTAAAGTTCTCGGTTTGGACCCGAACCACTTCCAAAGCATGTATTGAGCCTCGTAGGCTCGTTTTAGGGGCGATATGAATGTATGTGAAAAGTTTTAAATTTGGATGGAAATTATGTCTCGATTTTGTATGTTTTCTTGTGTTTATGTCCGGTAATGCCTCATACCCTGTTCCGACGTCGAACACGGGTAAGGGGTGTTACATTCACAATCCGACCGTAACGTCTAGGCTGGGTTTGGGGTGTTACATCTACTCCTTCAATTTTTCATCCTTTCAATTTTCTTTCCACTCTATTAAGGTAAGCTTGAAGTCTTTATAATTTTATATAAAGTTTCCTCATTAAGTTTTAGCCATGTATTAATGCAACACTAAGAGCATGCTTGGTTGGGTGGAAAATTGGAGGGATGGGAGGAGAGAGTGGAAAAATGGAAAGAAAATCAATTTTTAGTGTGCTTGGTTGGAAAGAAAAATGAGAGGAAAGAAAATAAGAGAAATTACCATTTTTCATCCTAATCCATAAAAATTAATCCTTCTAAATTAGAATGATGGGGGGAGAGAAAATGAGAGAGTGATATGTATGTTAGTTCAAAATTATACATTTTTTGTATGTTTTATTTCCTTTCCTTTCATTTTTCAACTCTACCAAGTAATGGATGGAAAGAATATTGCATTTTCTTTCTATTTTTTTTATCTCTCCCACCAAGCACACCTATGGAAAGAAAAATTATATTTTCCATTATTGTGCTTAATTAAGAATAAAAGTCAAACGAAAAAATAGAATGAACGATCATTTTCCATTCTAATGCATAAAAATCAATCATTCTAAATTGGAATGATGAGAGGATAAAAAATGAGAGAGATGTATATATTAATTCAAGGCATGTTTGGTTGGGAGGAAGAGGAATAGTTACAACCCAATTTGATAGGCCCACCACCAAACATTAGTTTGGTTGGCTGTAATGTCTATGGCGGCCTCCATTGAATCCATTCCTATTCAAGGAAGAGGCTGCATAGCCATTCCTATTCAGGGAAGAGGCTGCATATGTAACACCCCTTACCCGTATTCAACGCAGGAACCGGGCACGAGACGTTACCGTATTAAAAACCTCAAGATCGCCACTTAGGCACAACATGACCACTCTCTTTGGCCATCACAACAACCTCAATCCCGACTTACGAGGCCTCTCTCAAACACACGAGGGCTCTCGAGACCATATCGAAAACTCTTACGATCTTAAAATTTTTCCATCTATACAGGGCTCACAAGCCCGTGTAAGATTTGGCACGCCCGTGGATGTCACACATGCCCATGGTCACTACCCGTGCATGAAAACTCAAGCATTCTGCCAATGCCCCACGGTTAGGGCACACGCCTGTGCCTTCCACCCGTGGTGCACACTGACTACCTTAACACGGCCTAGAGTCTAGACACATGCCTATGGCCAACACTGATTAACACACACGTTCTAGGCACACGCCCGTGTGACTAGTCCGTGGTCTATTCTGACTTAAAATACTAACATGCAGGGGACACACGGCCAAGTCACACGCCCATGGGCTAACCGTGTGTCACACATGGCCTAGACACACGCCCGTGTGTCTACCCACATGGACAAGAACAAAGCTATTTGCCAAGTTCTTTTCACCCTCCTAGCATACACAATCATGCACTCATTCAACACATCCATAATCAACTCAAAATCTTACAATATCAATTAGATAACTACATCTTTTCATATAATAAAGTGCCAACAACTATGGCATTATACAAAATAGATTATCCATCTAAAGGCCAACACATCATAGCCATATACAACAAAATTCACTAATATACAAAACATTATACAACACATCATAGCCTTATACATGACATATACAAAACATTGAGTCTCATGTACCAGAGTGTGCTGACAGTGTGGGCGATCTTCCAATTGATCCTCGTATCTCGGTTCAACACTTTTGCTCTATAAGACAAGGGAAAAGAAAGGGAGTAAGCTTTGAGCTTAGTAAGTTTACGCATAAACAATTAAGCAACATAGTATAAGCTAAACAACAATTAGCATTATACTAAAATATAATGTACAACTATGCTTACTATTTCTATCGCTTACCACAGTTCCAACACATCATGAGTCACTTACTCATAACCATTGACATGCACCCCTGCATTCAATATCACGTTTACACAATATACAACACATCATTATTTCTCAATAATACATCCACACAACTATGCTACTCACTATCACATCCACACAGCAAATCTCTCGGTGGTTCCGCACTAAGCCCACCACAATCAATTGATAAAGTAGTATCGCACTTAGCCTACCAACAAGGTATTCATAGTGGTTTTGCACATATCCCACTAGATAATATACCTAACGATAGCATCGCACATAGCCAGCTCATCGTCAATATGCATTAGGATGGTGTAACAGCCCGATTTAGGGGCTAGTCGGAACAGTGATCTCGGAATCACTAATTCAAGGTTAGATAAAATTATTTTCATGATATGTTATGTGTTATAACATGTTTTTAAGGATGCATGAAAATTTTGGAGCCTTAATTTTAGCGATTTCTAGCTAAATTGTGAAAAATGACTAAATCGCATAAAGTGCGAAAGTTCTATTTTAATTGCTAGAGGTACCAAAAAGCTATGGTTTGTAAATTAGAGGTCTTTAAAGTGCAAATAGGCCATTTTGGAGTGTGATGGCCAGCCATGTGGTATGGGAGACAAGAGAATTTAATGCTTAGTCAAAATTTGGTGAGAAAAGATGAATAAAATATGACAAAAATAAAAGCTATTATCTTTTTTATTTCTTCTCTTCCTCCACCGAAAATAGCAGCCATGGGAGGGGTTTTTGAAGCTTAAAATTTCAGCAAGTTATTCTCCACTCAAGTAAGTGATTTTGATGGTATTTCTTGAAGAAAATTGTACTTTTGGAGTCCCCAAAGCTTAAGCTTTCTAAAGAGGGGACTAATTTGCAATATGGTTGAAAGTCTAGGGACTTCCCATGATAGAGTTCATGTTGTTTGATGAGTTTTTATGGAATAAAATGAATGATAGGGTGATGAGAAACAACTTTTGTGAAAGGTGTTGTCATGAAAACACCTAATTGGGACTAAAATGCAAAAGTTGTAATTTGTTCATTTAAGCATGAAATTGATGGAATTGAAAATATTTGTAAGAGGATTAAATGCTCAGCTAGGCTTGTTTAACAAGAAAATGTGATGAAAATTTATTTACGAGCCTAGGGGCAAAATAGTAATTTTGTCAAAGTTTAGGGGCAAAATAGTCATTTTTTCCTAAAGTTTAGATTATGGTATATCATGATTTAAGTGATTAAATTAGTAAATTTCATTGTTCTAGATCAAAAAAAATGAGTTTCGGACCTAGAACGGATGAAAAGAGAAATATGGGCAAAAAGTCCTTTTCGGCTCTTTCGACATCGAGGTAAGTTCATGTGCGAATGTTGCAATTACGTATGAGCTGATTTGGTATTCCAATGTTGTATGGAATGTATATTACTATATGAATGTATGAAATGTCTCTTGATGAGATGTCAATGGAATTAAATTTAGAGAAACGGGAAAGGTGTATAGCACGATAGGACAATGGTTAAAGTCTTGAATAAGACCATATTGGAATATGGCCTCGGTGTAAGAATTCGTATAAGACCATGTCAGGGACGTGGCATCGATATGTTAGTGTATGTAAGACCCAATTGGGGTATGATGATAATGAGAACTATGTGCATGAGACTCAAGAGAGTTATTTAAGAATTCGAATGATTCAATGTATATGTTGAATGTATGTGGTTGTACCATGAGTAGCACAAGTATGTGTAGAACTGAATTGAGATGAATTCAATATATGATGAACCCCTAGTGGGGTATGTGTAGTTGATGCACCTTAGTTGCATGAGACAGATTTATTGATGTACTGTGTGAATGATAACGAGTACCGTAGAAAGTTAAGCAAGAATAGAAGCATGTGAAGATGTTCTCGAATGAACATTTGAAATAGAGATATACTTGTGGATTATTATCCATGAATGTAAATAACGGTGAGCTATGTGCGATATCACTTTATTAATGGTTAGTGATGGTGTAATGCGATACCATCAACTATATTATTTATTGGTGGGGTGTGTGCGCGTTACCACTGATTGATTAGTAATCGATGGGCGTGTGTGATACCATCGCTATAAATGATTGGTGGGCTGTGTGCGTTACCACCTGATTGATTAGTAATCGATGGGCTGTGTGCGATACCATCGCTTATAAATGATTGGTGGGCTGTGTGCGTTACCACCTGATTGATTAGTAATCGATGGGCTGTGTGCGATACCATCGCTTATAAATGATTGGTGAGCTAAGTGCGAAATCACCATAGGTATAAATGATTGGTGGGCTGTGTGCAATACCACCCTATAAGAGATTCAATGGTGGGCTAAGTGCGTAACCACCGAGAGATTTGTAGTATGAGCGACTTATTGAAAATGCTTGATGTGTTGTTTTGTATGATCTTGTGATAATCAGTGCAGGAATGTATGCTAATTAAACGAGCGAATTGGCTTGTGGCATGGTAAAAATGTGGTAAGAGATAGAATGAGTAAGATTCAAGAATGATTGAGTAAGTAACCATGAATTGATGAGAAAAACTCGGCATATTGCCTTGGGGTTATGTATATTCAGTGAATATTAATATTTGTCAGATTATGCAGATGAACTTACTAAGCATTATTGCTTACTCCTTTACTTTTCTCATCTCTTATAAGTTTCATTACTTAGCTCAGGTTGGAGACCGCCGGAGATGTTTTCACACTATCGAGCAGACACACGGTATGAGGTATCAAGTCCTTAAGAGTCATGGCATGTATAGGGATTCGATTAAAGTTGATGAAATCTAATTGTTGTAGCCAAATGTTGTTGGCGTAAGAGAATTTATAGAATGGTTGTGTATAGCCAGTGATGATGGCTTAAGTTGTTGTAAATGTTGTGGGAACAATTCTCCCCAGTGTATGAGAGGAAAACTTTATTTTCATGAACAAAATGTGTTAATTTATGAGTTTCAATTGATGATTTGAGAATGTTTTGAAGAAGTATATGAATGTATGCAAACAAGAGTAGTAAAAGGTTTGTAAGATAGCCTCTAAGTGCCCACACGGATAGACACACGGGCGTGTGTCTAGGCCGTGTGTCTCCTGCACCTTAGTATCTTAAGTCAGATTAGACCACGGGCTGGTCACACGATCGTTTGTTCAGGCCGTGTGATACACACGGTTGGCACATGGGCGTGTGCCAAGGCCGTGTGAAGTCTGCACTTGACACTTAGAAATTTCATTGTCACATGGTGCCGCCGCAGCGCAGCGTGTGCACGACATCGGTGGATAAGTCGAGAATGCCAAGGTTTGGCACGGGCGAGGAGCCACGACGTGTCCGCATCGTGTGGGATTTTGCCGCATCCTCCACGGGTGAAAGACACGGGCATGTTTTAGGGGTGCACGGACATGTCCCAAGTCACACGGACGTGTGACCCCTGTTTCGAGAGAAAGTTTCCAAATGAGTTTCGAAAGTTTCAGGACGAAAGTCTGAGGCCTCGTAGGCCCATGAAATGTCTGATTTGACTAAGAAAGAGAAGTTTTTAATTCGGAACGAAATTTTATAGCCCGTAAGTACATGTTTAAGAAAGTTCAAGCATAGTAATGTCTCGTATCCGGTCTTAGCCTCAGACTCGGGTATGGGGTGTTACATTTAGTGGTATCAGAGCATGGTTTAGTCAGTTCTCGGACTAACCTAGCACGAGTAAGAGTCTAGCTATACATGCCATGTGTGGACAGTGATAGTGTAATGTCTCCCAGCTCTAACGAAATTACTTTGTTAAGACAGAGATGATTCCCAACCGAGCTAATTTTAGTAAGTTTGTAAGATTTTCAAGCTTCATGGATATTTTCATTGAATTGCTTGCTATGTTGTTAGATGCACATTATTTCCATGAAAATGTTTAATGATTTATTAAACAAAGAAGTTACTAAGAGCATGTATATGAAAGTCCCGATTGAAAATGAATTACTTAGGATACTCAATCTGCCACATGAGACAAGAAAGTCCGTATAAGACCATGTCAAGACATGGCATCGGCAATCAAGCAAGTTATCATGTAAGACCAAGACAAGCCTTGGCATTGAAGAGTTACTATGAGATGAAGACCCATATAAGCCCAAGCCAAGGCATGGCATTGGTGAGTAATAAGGAAGATTTCATGTAAGTCCAAGCCAAGGCTCGGCATTGACCAGTTCATGAGTAACGTTACCAATAAGACCATGTCAAGACATGGCAATGGTAAGTTCCCAAGGGAACCCACAAGCAAGACTTCGTGTAAGTCCATGTCAAGACATGGCATCGATACCAAGTAAGAGATCCCATGTAAGACTATATCAAGGATATAGCATTGGCATCAAGATACATGTGAAATGAGATTCAGTATCCTCAGTCATTCATAGTAATTCATCGGGCAAAAGAATAAAGCTTAAATGAGATAGTAAGAAAGTTAGTAGTAAAGTTGATATTATGTCATGCTAGTGAAGGCTGACTAACAAGTATAATTCATGTTATGAATGATGATGTTGAGATTATGCTTGTTATAGTAAAGTATCTTGATCTATGTGATCAAGTGTTACAGATACCTTGTTTACCTTACAAACATGAGACTAGTAAGTACCATGACGTACGTAAGAAGCGATGAGTAGTAAGTAAGCATTTGAGATTTGTGATGCCATTGTTTATGATAAATATGTCCACATGGTTAAATCTCACATGTGATCATTAAAAGTAGAGAATGCATGATGTTTTGTTTTATGACTCTGTTATGAAGCCACACATATTATGGTGTGGAAGTTAAAGCGAAAAGTTTGACTAAGTAGAATGCAGGAGATGAGTACGGTCATTCAATGATAAAATGATGAATAAGACCATGGTTCGATCATGGCGGTACATGTGATCCCATATAAGACCATGTCTGGGGCATGGCATTGGCATCGATACAAGATTCCGTACAAGACTATATCTGGGATATGGCATCGGCATCGACATGAGTTTCCATGTAAGACCGTATCTAGGATATGGCATTGGTATTGATATGAGATTTCGTGTAAGACCATAGCGAGGCTATGGCATCGTGACGACATGTAAAGCAATAGGTGGGCTATGATGTTGTGATACGAGTAAGACCATAGTTGGACTATGACAATCAAGTAAACTACGTACTCAAAACCCGTAAGACATTCTCTAGATTAATAAGGAATAGTAAGAGGAAATAGAGTTAAATGTTGAGTACTCAAGTAGACCTTAATGTGAAACTTGAGTAAATGAAGTCACAGTTCGAATGTATAAGTGATAGAAACAATTGTAGCGTGATAAATATGAAAACTCCCTTGAGGCGAGTTGTGTGACTATGATGATATTTCATTGTCAATGAGTAGTAAATCATATGTATGTAGTCACGAGAGTTAGGTTAAGGGACTTTGCAACCTCACTCCCTTACCACTGTTGAATTTTGATGAGACGTTATGAAAGTTAAGTTGAGTCAGTTTGCATCGGATTAATGCAATAATTATGCTAGCATGATTAAGAATGCCTTGTATCACATCGATGCATAATACTCTACTAAATAGAGTAACTGTTGTTGAATATGAGGTTGAAGTCCTAGAGGACTAAAATGATGAGGCTATCATCGAGATATGAGATAGACAAGGTCCCGTATAAGACCATGACCGGGACATGGCCTCGGCACCGAGTTGAGATTCCGTATAAGACCATATCCAGAATATGGCATTAGCATTTATAGGTGACTCCATAAAAGACCACATCAGGAATGTGGCATTGGTTTCGTACCTACATGAAGGACGATGAACATACGTCTTTGATTATCCCTAGTGATTAATGGGACAGATAGATGAGTCTAGAGGTAGAAATGAGAATGGTACTAAAGTCGTGTGAAAGAGTGAAAACATGTACTCGTGAATGAATCACGAAGAGACGATTACGATATATGACACGGAACGTGTTATATAAGTGAAAGTATGAGTAAGTTGGCTAGAAGCCTATGGTTTGTGCATGGTTAGTTAATGCCATGGATGGGATTATAATGATCTCCTTTAGTATTATGTACTAATACATGTTTTCCTTCAGGGATGATGTAGTTGTTCTTTTCATAAATTGTGATCGTGTGAGAATGTTAGCTGATAGTAAAAATCAGACAAAACGGTTGTCGATTTAGTTAATTGAAATTGACATTTCCTTTATCTCCTCGTAACCTTAATTGGGTACCTTGAGGAGGAAATTGGTGATGATTCGTGTATAAGAGGTGAAATCACAAGTTTCACGTTGTGTGATGGGTTTTCGGGTAAGCCAAATAGAGTTAACGAATTTGATCGAGATGTCCCTGCTATCGTGAGATATGACGGTCGTAAAGGTTCTAGATTGGCATAGCAAGAGAAACTCGGATGAGAGTATGCTTAAAATATGTTCTCGAGTATGGAGAAAAGAGTAGATTAATGTATTGAGATATGATTCAAGTTACTGTATATTCACGCATGAATCAATAAAGAGAATAAAATTTTGTGTGTACGTGAGTAGGGAGCATAATATAAAGATATGCTCATCGAAATGTTCAAACCATGATAGTTGAGTTGAAAGCTATTGAAAGAACTGTTTATTTGAAAGTTCTAGTACTGAGATCAGTCTGAATCGAGAGAAATAGTTGACAGGTTGGTGATCCAGAGACAATCACTTTTGTGTCTGTGTTGTGAGTTAGATATTATGTATTGATCCATGAGAAGATCGATGTGTATTTTCTGAATTTCTATAAGTGAGGGTATCTTATGCTACAGAAGATTTTTAAGATGAAATAGTGGAAAGGGCTTGAGCTATTACAATGGTGGGTATAGTTATTGTGATACTACTCAGATAGTAGACATAGTACAGATGTCTGAATGAAAGATCCATGTTTAGTAATGTAAGTTAGTTACTTGATTGACTCTAGTTGGTAATATCCTAGTTTCAGCGAGGTTAATGACTATAGTGAGTCTTCCTTTCAAAACAGAAGAGTTCAGAAGTGTTATAATAAATGGTATATTAAATAAGTTATCCATGTTGGATAAGATTTCTGTTGTTGATGCTTCCTTGAGATAGAAAGTGAATGATGTTGAATCCAGAACTTATACAAGAGTTTTGGTATGAGATTTAGTAGTAGCATATCTACTAATGCACAAGTAAGGAACTGCAGTTATGTGCATAAATGTTTTGACAATAGGGTACATTTCACTATATGATCGAGTTATAGTCAGAAGTAGTTGATCACTAAAAGCTAAATTTTCAAAGCGTACAAGTCAAGACTATTATAGTTAGTAAACGCTTGAATGAGAAAATGAGATACAACCTTATAAATTTCAAATTTGATTTGACAAATTCCCAAGAAGGGGAAAGTCATTCAAATTGTAGTGAATCAACCAAAGAAAGATTCGAATGATCATTTGGACATGTGCGAGTTCCAAATTGGTAGATTACAGAGTATATGCCCCAGAGGAAGAATAACCTAGGTCTCAAGTTACATTTTGACCTTATGTATCACAGTTTAAGAGTTGTTTGCAAGAGAAATTTGAGGATAGTGGACTCGTGATTTTGAGGAGTAGATGGAAACGTTTTAAGAATGTTGGTAACAACTCCTCCTGATTAGATTTTCGGGGACGAAAATCCCTAAGGGGGGAGAATTGTAACAGCCCGATTTAGGGGCTAGTCGGAACAGTGATCTCAGAATCACTAATTCGAGGTTAGAGAAAATTATTTTCATGATATGTTATGTTTTATAACATGTTTTTAAGGATGCATGAAAATTTTGGTGCCTTAATTTTAGCGATTTCTAGCTAAATTGTGAAAAAGGACTAAATCGCATAAAGTGCGAAAGTTCTATTTTAATTGCTAGAGGTACCAAAAAGCTATGGCTTGTAAATTAGAGGTTTTTAAAGTGAAAATAGGCCATTTTGGAGTGTGATGGCCGGCCATGTGGTATGGGAGACAAGAGCATTTAATGCTTAATCAAAATTTGGTGAGAAAAGATGAATAAAATATGACAAAAAGAAAAGCTATCATATTTTTTATTTCTTCTCTTCCTCCATCGAAAATAGCAGCCATGGGAGGGGTTTTTGAAGCTTAAAATTTCAGCAAGCAATTATCCACTCAAATAAGTGATTTTGATGGTATTTCTTGAAGAAAATTGTACTTTTGGAGTCCCCAAAGCTTAAGCTTTCTAAAGAGGGGACTAGTTTGCAATATGGTTGAAAGCCTAGGGACTTCCCATGATAGAGTTCATGTTGTTTGATGATTTTTTATGGAAGAAAATGAATGATAGGATGATGAGAAACAACTTTTGTGAAAGGTGTTGTCATGAAAACACCTAATTGGGACTAAAATGCAAAAGTTGTAATTTGTTCATTTAAGCATGAAATTGATGGAATTGAAAATAGTTTTAAGAGGATTAAATGTTCAGCTAGGCTTGTTTAACAAGAAAATGTGATGAAAATTTATTTACGAGCCTAGGGGTAAAATAGTAATTTTGCCAAAGTGTAGGGGCAAAATAGTCATTTTTGCCTAAAGTTTAGATTATGGTATATCATGATTTATAAGTGATTAAATCAGTAAATTTCATTGTTTTAGATCAAAGAAAATGAGTTTCGGACCTAGAACGGATGAAAAGAAAATTGTGGGCAAAAAGTCCTTTTCGGCTCTTTCGACATCGAGGTAAGTTCATGTGCGAATGTTGCAATTACGTATGAGCTGATTTGGTATTCCAATGTTGTATGGAATTTATATTACTATATGAATGTATGAAATGTCTCTTGATGAGATGTCAATGGAATTAAATTTAGAGAAATGGGAAAGGTGTATAGCATAATAGGACAATGGTTAAAGTCTCGAATAAGACCATATTGGAATATGGCCTCGGTGTAAGAATTCGTATAAGACCATGTCAGGGACGTGGCATCGATATGTTAGTGTATGTAAGACCCAATTGGGGTATGATGATAATGAGAACTATGTGCATGAGACTCAAGAGAGTTATTTAACAATTCGAATGATTCAATGTATATGTTGAATGTATGTGGTTGTATCATGAGTAGCACAAGTATGTGTAGAACTGAATTGAGATGAATTCAATATATGATGAACCCATAGTGGGGTATGTGTAGTTGATGCACCTTAGTTGCATGAGAGAGTTTATTGATGTCTTGTGTGAATGATAACGAGTGCGTAGAAAGCTAAGCAAGAATAAAAGCATGTGAGGATGTTCTCGAATGAACATTTGAAATAGAGATATACTTGTGGATTATTATCCATGAATGTAAATAACGGTGAGCTATGTGCGATATCACCTTATTAATGGTTAGTGATGGGCTGTGTGCGATACCATCAACTATATTATTTATTGGTGGTGCGTAATGCGTTACCACGATTGATTGATTAATGTCGATTGGTGTAATGCGATACCATCGCTTATAAATGGTTGGTGGGGTGTATGCGTTACCACGATTGATTAATGTCGATGGGTCGTGTGTGATACCATCGCTTATAAATGATTGGTGGGCTGCGTGCGTTACCACACGATTGATTAATGTCGATGGGTGTGTGTGCAATACCATCGCTTATAAATGATTGGTGAGCTAAGTGCGAAATCACCATAGGTATAAATGATTGGTGGGCTGTGTGCAATACCACCCTATAAGAGATTCAATGGTGGGCTAAGTGCGTAACCACCGAGAGATTTGTAGTATGAGCGACTTATTGAAAATGCTTGATGTGTTGTTTTGTATGATCTTGTGATGATCAGTGCATGAATGTATGCTAATTAAACAAGCGAATTGGCTTGTGGCATGGTAGAAATGTGGTAAGAGATAGAATGAGTAAGATTCAAGAATGATTGAGTAAGTAACCATGAATTGATGAGAAAAACTCAGCATATTGCCTTGGGGTTATGTATATTCAGTGAATATTAATATTTGTCAGATTATGAAGATGAACTTACTAAGCATTATTGCTTACTCCTTTACTTTTCTCATCTCTTATAGGTTTCATTACTTAGCTCGGGTTGGAGACCGCCGAAGATGTTTTCACACTATCGAGTAGACACACGGTATGAGGTATCAAGTCCTTAAGAGTCCTGGCATGTATAGGGATTCGTTTAAAGTTGATGAAGTCTAATTGTTGTAGCCTAATGTTGTTGGCCTAAGAGAATTTATAGAATGGTTGTGTATAGCCAGTGATGATGGCTTAAGTTGTTGTAAATGTTGTGGGAACAATTCTCCCCAGTGTATGAGAGGAAAACTTTATTTTTATGAACAAAATGTGTTAATTTATGAGTTTCAATTGATGATTTGAGAATGTTTTGAAGAAGTATATGAATGTATGCAAACAAGAGTTGTAAAAGGTTTGTAAGATAGCCTCTAAGTGCCCACACGGATAGATACACGGAAGATAGCCTCGAGAATTTCTTGCAGATTTTCATACTCAATATTTCTCATTAAGGAAGAATATTCGTCGTTTTCAAAATCAGGTAATTCAAAGAATTCATTAATAGCGTTTGAGGTTATTGGTACCTTGATTCCGCGAACCGAAACTTCCGCCAACTCGCTTGAGATTAAATTCGCATAAAATTCACGAACTAACTCCTCATCCACACTAGGTCTTTTCTCACAAAACAACTCCCAATTGAGAGCTTCAGCAACCTAACGAATGCGCGCCGTGAAATCAATATAATTGCTTTCTTTCAGTGTAAAGCCTTTCTCTGGATGCATCTGTTGATTCTTGAAAATACTTTCGTATCTCGTTTTGGCTTCTTCACAGTGGAATTTGTTTTGTGATTCTTCAATTTGGGCAGAGGCACGAGTTCTCTTGCGAGGCATGATTATCCTGAACATAAGATGGAAACTATTATTTTCTCAAAAATTTAATTAATATAAACTATTAATAATTCAATAAATTGAAAAATTAAATAATTAAATAAAATTAAAATTTAGGAGAAAGATTTGTCTTACCACCTTTTTTATAAAAATTAAGAACTCCTAAAAAAATAATTATAAACCAAAAGATGTCAATTTAGAATAGGTTGGAGGGTTATCGACTAGGGATGTTGGTGCGAGTAGAAAAACTGGTGTGCCGCACGGATCTTTGGGGCGCCATGGGCGGCGTGCGACGGATGTGCGTGGGAGCGATGGGCTGGCGGCGGTAGCTATGCGGGTGCGCAGACGACAACGCCGAATGGGAAGCAACATGGGCGTGCGCAAGCTAGAGCTAGGAGCAGCACGAGGCGCGTGAAGCAGGACATGCAGCACGCGATCGAGTCAGGTGCGCGCGGGGTGAGCTTCTGGCCGAATGGCTATCGGGCGGTGTTGCGGCTAGGGAGTTGGGGGCTTGCGGCACTCAGGTGATTTGGTATTTGGTGGGGATGGAGTTTGAGTGATGAATAATGGAGAAGGTTGGTGGAATTTATAAGGAAAAGGAGTAGGAATTAAAGTAGAATTCTTAGAAAAATTTAATAATTAAAATATTCTAAGTTCTAATCCTATACAAAGTTAACAACAATCAATAATTAATATAATGCATATTAAATTATTATTTGCTATTAATTTATTAAAATAAAAACTTATTAAATAAAATATGATTAAATTTAAACTAATCCTAATGTAAAGTTGATAATAATTAATATATATTATAATGGATATACTTATATATTAATGATTATCATCTTTTTTTTTTAATTAAACCAAAAAATTCAATTAATATTTACAAAAAGAGACATCTAATTTTTAATATTTACAAAAAGAGCAACCAAGTTTTGGAAATAATTCAATTAAGTACCTAGACTTAAGGAAAATTTGAAATTGAGTTGCAATTTAAAACTTGGATCAAAATTGACCCTTTTTATTTGAAAACTAAAAATTTATTTTGTCATTTAGGAGATAATTTCTCAGAAGATTATGTTAAAATCAATTCCCAGGAAAGATTGGAGAGGTCACAAACGGTCCCGCTTAAGTTCGAATCTCTTAGACAGAATTTATTTAAACATACTAATCCCAAAAATATACCTTAAATCCTTTATTTAAAGAGAAAAAAAATAAAAATTAAATATCCGATAAAATGAACGAGATTTGATCCCGATCAATTTTATCCCCTAGTAATGTTTTAAGCACTGAGCATTGACTCGAAAATTACCTCCCTTACTTTGAAGTTCAACAACTCAGTATGGATAAACTCGGTGAATCGTAAATGGTGCGGACCAACGTCATTTTAACTTACCTGGAAAGAACCTTAATCTGGAATTGAATAACAAGACTTGCTGACCTGCTTCAAATTCTCGAACTCGAATGTGCTTGTCATGCCATTTCTTAAGTCTCTCCTTGAGTAATTTGGCATTCTCGTATGAGAACATTTGGAATTCTTCTAACTCGTTGAGTTGGAGCATCCGTTTCTCTTTAGCAAGCTTAAGATCCAAGTTGAGTTGTTGAAGAGCCCAGTAAGCTTTGTGCTCTAACTCCAAGGGGCAGATGACAGGCTTTCCCAAAGACCAACCTATAGGGTGACATCCCTAAAGGTGTCTTGTATGCTGTCCTGTAAGCCCATAAAGCATCATCCAGTCTTTTGGACCAATCTCGTCGGTTTGGGCAAACTACCTTCTCAATTATGCCTTTGATCTCTTTGTTTGCCAGTTCAGCTTGCCCATTCGTCTGCGGATGGTAAGCTGTGGAAACCTTGTGCTTCACTCAATGTTTGTCGAGTAACCATTTCAACCACTTGTTCACAAAATGGGACCTTTCATCACTGATGATGGCTCTTAGGGTTCTAAACCTTGTGAACACATGCTTCTGCAAAAACTTCATCACAACCTTAGCATCGTTTTTCGGATATGCTTCAGCCTCAACCCACTTAGATACGTAGACTACTGCTACCAATATGTACTTGTGACCAAAGGTCGGAGGAAAAGGACCGAGAAAGTCAATACCCCAAACATCGAATAATTCTACCTCAATGATGTTTGTTCGAGGCATCTCATTTCTATTGGTGACGTTTCCAACCCTTTGACATCGATCACAACTCTTTACGTAAGCATATGCATCTTTGAATAGTGTTGGCCAAAAGAATCCGGCTTGCAATACCTTGGCCGTAGTATGTGTACCTCCAAAGTGTCCCCCACTCGGAGCTGAGTGGCAATGGTATAGAATCTTATGTACTTTATCTTCTGCCACGCATCTCCTGATCATTTGATCTGCACACTTTTTAAACAAATATGGCTCTTCCCAGAAATAGTACTTCACATCGTGAAGAAACTTTTTCTTTTGATGATACGTCTTAACTATCGGCATCAAACCACAAGCTAAATAGTTAGCAATATCAGCAAACCAAGAGGTATTATGGACATGATTTACCTTCAGTATGTGTTCATCTGGAAATGTCTCCTGAATTGGTATAAGAGGAGAATTCCCTTCTTGCGGCTCCAATCTAGACAAGTGGTCTGCTACTTGGTTTTCTACTCCCTTTCGATCTTGGATTTCTAGATCAAACTCTTGAAGTAGAAGTACCCATCAGATCAGTCTTGGCTTAGTATCTTTCTTGGCAAGTAAGTACTTAATTGTCGAGTGGTCTGTATAGACAGTCACCTTGGTACCTACAAGATAAGATCGAAACTTGTCAAAAGCAAACACAATAGCAAGTAACTCTTTCTCTGTTACTGTATAATTCAGTTGAGCTCCTGTTAGAGCCCGACTTGCATAGTAGATGGGATGAAAAACTTTGTTCCTTCGCTGGCCCATGATAGCTCCTATCGCGAAGTCACTTGCGTCACACATCAATTCAAATGGCAAATCCCAGTCTGGTGTGACGATTATGGGTGCCGAAACTAACTGACTCTTCAAATCATTGAAAGCTCTTAAACACTCCTTATCAAATTTGAACGTCGTGTCCTTCTCCAATAATTTTCATAAGGGTTTAGCAATTTTGGAAAAATCCTTGATAAATCTTCGATAGAAACCGGCATGGCCCAAAAAGCTCCTAACACCCTTTACAGATGTTGGAGGTGGGAGTTTCTCAATAACATCTACCTTTTCTCTATCTACCTCGACTCCATGTCTCGTTATCCGATGCCCTAGAACAATACCTTCTCGTACCATGAAATGACACTTTTCCCAGTTGAGTACAAGGTTTGTTTCTTCACATCGCCTTAGTACCTTGGCTAGATTGGCTAGGCAATCATCATATGTATCTCCAAATACTGAAAAATCATCCATAAAGACTTCCAAGTATTTTTCAGCCATGTTAGTAAAAATAGACATCATACATCTTTGAAATGTAGCAAGTGCATTACATAAACCAAATGGCATGCGTCTAAATGCAAATGTACCGTACGGGCAGGTGAATGTTGTCTTCTGTTGATCTTCCAGTGCTACTGTAATCTGATTATACCTTGAGTATCCATTGAGAAAATAGTAATAGTCTCACCCCCGAGTCTATCCAGCATCTGGTCTAAGAACGACAAAGGAAAGTGATCTTTCCTAGTCACCTTGTTCAGCTTCCGGTAATCAATGCAAATTCTCCATCCCGTAATCGTTCTAGTCAGTATCAACTCGTTATTCTCATTCTCAATGACCATAATACCTCCTTTCTTTGGTACGCATTGGACCAGACTTACCCATGAACTGTCTGAAATGGGGTAAATTATACCCGCATCTAACCACTTGATGATTTCCTTTTTCACCTTGTTCAGTCTTCGTTGCCCATCAATCGTCCCTTTTTCACTATCTTCCAGGATAATCTTGTGCATGCATACAGACGGACTAATACCGCGAATATCGGTTATGGTCAATCCGATAGCCTTCTTGAATTTTTTCAATACTAGGATGAGTTTCTCTTCTTGCTCAATAGTTAATTCTGCTGAAACAATCACAGGCAGAGTAGAAGCGTTACCTAAATAAACATATTTTAAATGTGAAGGAAGTACCTTGAGTTCTAATTTAGGTGGCTCCTCGATTGACGTTTTTGGTTGGGCATAATCCTTATCTTCTAACTCCAAAGATTCAAAATAGGATTGCGGATTAAATCCCCTTTGATTAGCTTCTAGCAAAGCTAAGTATCCATCCTCCTCTTCATCATTTGGAGGGTCTGATGTCAAAATTTGTTCCAATGGATCCTCAACATAGTTGAGTTCCTTTTCCACGATTAAATCCTCTAAACCGAACACTACAGAACAATCATCAATTGTGTCAGGAAATCACATAGACGTAAAAACATTAAATGTTACATGGTCATCCTGAACACGCAGAGTAAGCTCGCCCTTCTGCACATCAATAAGGGTCCTTCCGGTTGCTAGGAAAAGCCTTCATAGGATGATTGGCACTTCTTTGTCTGCTTCAAAGTCTAGAACCACAAAGTCAGCAGGAAAAATAAATTTGTCTACACGTACCAATACGTCCTCGATTTTTCCTTCTGGATGTTCTAAGGATCGATCTGCTAATTGAAGTGTAACCGTAGTAGGTCTAACTTCACCTATCCCCAACTTTCTAAATATTGACATGGGCATCAAGTTGATACTCGCACCCAAGTCACATAGTGCCTTACCACAATATGTTGCTCCAATGTTGCAAGGTATGGTAAAACATCCAGGATCTTTAAACTTTGGGGGTAGTTTGTCTTAAAAATATGCACCGCATTCATTTGTCAAGGCTACCGTCTCAAATTCTCCAAGTCTTTATTTTTTTGATAGGATATCCTTCATGAATTTGACGTAGTTTGGCATTTGTTCAAGTGCTTCAACCAATGGGATGTTGATATGAAGTTGCTTGAGTACGTCTAGGAACTTCTTGAATTGAATCTCCTACTTCTACTTCTGAAGTCTTTGAGGGTAGGGTGGTAGAGGCTTTTTTATTGGAACTGGTTGATTTGTCTTTTGTGGCAATTCTGCATCTAACGAAGTTGTTAGTTGATCAGAATTAGCTGGTTCTGAAGTTACCTTGTCAGATTTTGCAGATTCTGGTTCTGGCGAAACTGGAATTTCAACACTCTGTTGAACTTCCTCTAAGTCTTGAGCATCAGCTGGCTCCTTTTCAACTTCGATGGTGTTGGGTTCTAATGTCTTTCCGCTCTTTAATGTCAATGCTTTATAATGCTCCTTCTTTGGATTCCTCGGATTCTCCGTATCACTAGGTAAAGCACCTTGTAGTCGATTTCTGATTCAGTTGCAAGCTGGTCCACTCTATTCTCTAAATTCCTTAGAGTGGCGTCATTTTTTTCCATGTAAGCCTTTAATAGATTCTCTAAGCTATTGGACGGTTCAGCTTGGGTTGATTTCTGAACTTGTTAGGGAAAACTAGGTGGCTGGGTCTGTCTAGGTTGGGCGTAAATGTTACTGGTTCCCGCTCCTTGGTTACTCCAGGAAAAATTTGGGTGGTTTCGCCTCGATGGGCTATAGAAATATGATTGCAGTCCTTGACTTCCTCGATTTTGGTTCTGGTTACCCATGTAATACACGGATTTTGGGTTCGATGGACATTCTTCGAACAAATGTCCTTCCCCACAATAGACACAGGCTACATTTTCAACTTGATTCGGTGGCTGAGCTGCAAAACTATTAAACCCATTAGTGGTAAAATTTTTAAGCATTGATGATATTGATGATACCTGGTATGCGAGTGAAGTGAGAGCGTCCACTTCATGTATTCCAGTGACTCGTCTTCCCAACGCTGCTCGATTGGTTGGCTGTTGATAATTGTTGCTAGCAATCCTCTCAATGATTTCATAAGCCTCATTATAAGACTTAGAAAGGAGAGCACCATTAGTAGAAGCGTCCACTACCATCCTCGTATGAGCATTGAGACCATTATAAACGTCTCAAGTTGGATGCAATGTGGGATTCCATGATGAGGGCACTTTCGTAATAATTCTTTGTACCTTTCCCATTCCTCATACAAGGACTCATCATCCATTTGTTGGAAAGCAATGATCTCATTCCTCAACTTAGCATTCTTGCTAGGTGGGAAATACTTCATAAGGAATCTTTCTGCTAACTCTTGCCATGTGGAAATTGAATTTGGTGGCAATGAGTTCAATCAGGCTCGTGCTCTGTCCCTTAGCGAATATGGGAACAACTTTATTCGTAATGCATCTTCAGGTACTCTGGCTAACTTGAAAGAATTGTTCACCTCCATAAACAGTCTTAAGTGAAGATGAGGATCTTTGGTAGGCATTCCACTGAATTGGCCCACAGTCTGAAGCATCTGGAACATGACTGGCTTCAGCTTGAATTGTTGTGCCTCAATTTCGGGTCTCCTAATACCCGGATTAAGATCATGAAACACTGGCACGACATACTGTCTTAAAGTTTTATCCCTATCATCAGCAATAAGGATAGGATTTTGAGCAGGGTCTGCTCCGTTTCCTTGATTCAAATTTTTGAGATTCATCTCTTCGGTCCTTCTGTGACTTGCTTGTCTTCTTCGCTGTCGAAAAGTTCTTTCAATCTCAGGGTTTACAGGGAGTAAATCAATAATTCGGTCAATACTCACAAACACCTGAAATAATCACAGAAAAATTAATTTAAGTTAAAATTGAACAGAAAAATAAACCAAAATGCAAAACTAACAAATTCACAAATAATGACTTTTTAAAATAGTCACTGGAAATGGCGCCAAAAACTTGGAACAATGGAAATGTGCAAGTGTACACAATCGCAACAAGTAATAAAGTGACAAGTAAATGTCAAGTTATCGTACCCACAGGGATTGTGAAAAGAATTATTTATGAATGTAATTTTAAAAACACTTTGGTGAAGAAAAATATTTTGATTTGAAGAAGTGATTAAAAACTAGGATTTTAACAAAGTAAAATAAATAAAAAATAAAATAAAAGTTTCAATGCACGATTTCAAAAGATGATTTTAATCAAGATGACATAATTGTGTTAGATTAATTACATTTCTTAACTTAGAATTATTTAACTCATGTTTATGTTGTTACGAATAAATTCACGGCAACTCGGTAATTTGCTAACTTATGAACATACTTACCTACCAAAATCCATTTATCTCTTGACTATATCTCTATGTCAATTCAACCGATTAAACAAATTTTAATAAGCAAATGTGTTAATGCACATATATACTTATGAAATTAAAATAATCTCTTGTACATATCTCTATGCCAATTCAAACAATTAATTCAATCTCATAAGCACATAAAAGATTACGTGAGGTAACAATGTATTTCTTTCTTGAAACAATTTAATCACAATAATCTTGCAAGTTATGCAAGGCAAATGTATCGTTAGATACCGTTGCTAATTTAACCCTCAGCTACCTTAGATGATTAAACATGCACTGATTAAGTGTCGTGTCAATTAATTACAATTTCAATCCATTTAAATAATTAATTCATTAGTTACCTTACAATTGTAATGCAAGAATAACTTAGTCATGGTTTTACTTAATCAAACATCTTACCGAGACCTATAACAACACAAACACAATTTTAATAAATTAAGTAGACGAAATTCAATCAACCTAACACGAATTAAATTTAAGCCATATCAATTAAATTAAACATTTCAACATCATAATTATTCATAGACATGTTCATCATAACAACAACAAAAATTAAAAGGATAGGGAACGAGAATCAAATCTGGTGTTTCTCCGTGGCTTGACTGGTTTGCTCCACTCTTCCTTCTCCACTTGTTCTTGTCAAACCGAGGCTGCTACGAACACTTTAATGCAGCTCCAAATGGTGGATGAATGACTCTTTTTCAAGAGGTGAAATCGGCAAGAGAATAAAGAAAAATGGATGGGAAATGAAGAGAGAAAATTAAGAGAGAAGAGATGAGATGAGAAAAGTTGAGGTGTGTTTCAAATGAGCAGACAAGGGGGGTTTTTATAGGTTGAGAGGGCTGCTAAAAATAGCCAAAATCAGCAGCCAAAGAGCCCTCCCATGGCCGGCCACACATGTAGCAAGTTTGAAGTTTTCAAACTTGTTATATTAAGGTAGAGGAAAATCTAGAAAGGCACAAAAAGTGGAGGGGTTTGTTTGCAATTTGAAAAAATCTTCAAGGGCCATTTTGCAAGCTAATTAATCAGCCAAGCAAGCTGATTGGGTCAGCATGTGGGACAATTTTGGGCTGCCCAATACTCGGTCGATTTGGTTTTCTCGGTTCAGCTCAACCGAGCCACTTTTCATAATTAATTAATAATAATTTATTTAACCCAAATTAAATTGGATATAAATTAAAATTAATTATATTATGGACTAATACACATAATTTGGACCGTCTTAGGCTAAAAAATTAATTCGCCTTGATGCTTCAAAGTTTTGCGCTTCTAACAATGTCTGCCGAACCGTTTTTCGCCCTTTGTGCAAATCTGTTGAAAATAATCAAAATTAATTATAAAATTAATTAAAATTCATTATGTTAATAATTTAAGTACAAAATAATTATTTTATAATAATTATATATTTTTGACAAGAATTTTACCGAACTTGCATGAATTTGAGTTAAAAAGGGCATGAAAAAGTGTGTATATTTTCGTGTTTCCAATTGTATTTTGCTGTATTGAATGATATCGAAATTAATGATTCTCACTCGAATGAATGATGAACTATGCTCATACACCGTTTGACATCAATTTGATAATGTCTATGTAACGATATGGAATTCCTATGATGGTTCTATTTTCTTCTGTTAAAGCTAATCTGTTTCACTATATTCGATATTTATGTTTCTTTAAATAATTGTTCGACTCACACTGAGCTTTTCATAAGCTCACCCTCAATAGTGTTTAACATATCAGGTAAATCTAGAAATTAGGACCGGACTCGGCATTCGGAGAATCACATTGGCCCTCGAATTATTTTTTTTAATAAGTATTAATCAATCTCTAATGATTTTGGTTTGTAATTTTAATGACTTCTGGTTTGTGGTTTGGTAACTTTTCTTCTAGCATGCATGGATTAATCAAGCATAATAATCGGATAATGCATGATCGGGCTCAAGTAAAATTTGATATTGTTCCCTAGTTTCCGCTGCATTGCAAAGGAACCGTTTTTGAAAAAACAAATCGATAAGGCAACTAATTTTCCAAAATGACTTGAAAAATGATTTTTCCGCTGCATTAGTTTAACTTCGAGTTTTTTTTGAAGAAGAGCGGTAAGCAAACGGTTTTTCTAAAACAACATTGTCAACAATAAAATGAATTCTAAGCATACATGACCTAATGAATGAACGCTTTCAAGCTAACTCAAAGTACAACTATGGTTTTCTCTAAAATGAGTTTGTTTAAAATCTTCAAAAGTAATGTAAGTTAGCTTAGTCATTTCGGTGGCTAATGTAGCCTTCTCAATCTAGCCATAACGTCTAGGCCGAGTTTGGGAGGTTAACCCTATTTCATTCCAGTGAACCAAACGTATAAGATGAAAATTTTGTAAGTCGAAAGTATTTTGCTGGAAATTTTAGAATCTATAAATCTGAATCATATAATTTGAGTAAAAAATAAAACTAAAACTGTATTATTATATGGTATAACATTTTACTGAAAAATCTAGAATGTTTTGAAAAGTATATATATAACAATTATATAGCTTAACTATTTTTTTTACTTTTAATAATTTAATTGACACGATTAATTTTCTTTTAAAATTAAAAAGAATTAAAACAATTTATTTTAAACTTAATGTTACCATATAAATAGTATTTTAAAAAATAAATCAAATTAAAATATTGTAATAAAATTTTAAATACTTGTCATTTGAAAAATAGAAAAATGAATAGAAAATAAAACATTTGAAAAATGCATAAATTTGAATTAATATATACATTTCTCTTATTTTATATCTTCTCATTATTCCAATTTAGAATGATTGATTTTTATGCATTAGGATAAAAAATGATTATTCATTCTATTCTTTCCTCTCACTTTTATTCTTAATCAAGCACAATAATGGAAAATATAATTTTTCTTTCCATAGGTGTGCTTGGTGGGAGAGATAAAAAAAATTAGAAAGAAAATGCAATATTCTTTCCATCCATTACTTGGTAGAATTGGAAAATAAAAGGAAAGGAAATAAAATATACGGAAAATGTATAATTTTGAACTAACATACATATCACTCTCTCATTTTCTCTCCTCTCATCATTCTAATTTGGAAGAATTAATTTTTAACTCTAAGTTAATATTACATCGATTTAATTCCTTTTTTATTAATATATAAGTTTGAAATTGCCATCCATATATTTTTAAAATTTTTCATTTTAAAAATATATAATATTTTATAGTTGATTTTATATCTAATAACCTGAGTATTAGCTTGCTTATTAAAAGTATATAAGATTTTACAATGAATTTTCTAACTATTATATTGAAAGTGTTTAAAAGTTTCTAACAATACATTTAGTTTTATTTTTCACATCATTAATAAAAATATATAATAAAATTGCAAAAAAAATTAATAAAATTTATTATTAAATACAATTAATGCATCGCATTGTTTTATTAGTTTAATTTATTAACTATTTAAAAATATGATACTAATTTTTTTTAAACAACTGACACACCCTTAACAAAAGTAAATCACTATTACATACGCATCACAAACTTAAACCTTAACTTAAACAAGCATCCATCACTACTATAAGGTATCTTGTTTTACTATATAATATTTTATTTAATAAATACTTTTTTTTGAAATTTTCTTAGCTTTTCATAATTGAAATAATTTAACTATTTTCAATCTCATCATGATTAATTTAAATATCCAATTAAGAAGGAAAATTAGCTAAAATGACACACATTCCATTTCTGTGAAGTCAAAAAAGTTTTAATGTGAGGTTTGCTGGTTTTTTTTTTTTAATTTATACTTTAATTTTGAAAATTTGATTTTTTATATAGTTTTTTATTTTACTGTTAGAGTTGTTGAAGTAGTAATTATAAAAAAGGTAAAATATTTTTTTTGGTCTCAATGTTTATAATTTTGTCAATATGGTCCTTACTCTTTAAAAATAAATAAAAATTATTATAAAAATATTACAAAAATGATTTAAAAAAGTCTTTAAAATTCAAAATGAAAATTTTAAAATTTATTTTAAAAAATTTAGAAAAATATGAAAAATATAATATTTACTCATTGAATAGTAATAAGACCTCTCCAAAGTTTGAACTACTTGTTGAATCAATATTATATTGGATTTGAACTAATTTAATTTTAAATTTAATTCAAATAAATTATGTATCAGAAATATTTTTATTCGAGCTTAATTATAAATTATATAAAATATGAGTGTAGAGTGATTTTAAAATAATAATACAAACTTTGATTTGGTTTGAATTAAATTAAAATATAATGTTACCATATAAAAAATTATATTAAAATGGATCTCGTTATGGCATAATGCAAAGTCAGTAATTGACGTTTGTATTTTAAATAAAAACATTATACAATATATTTAAACTAATTTTCTATATTAATTTTTTAATATTTCACTGAAAATATAATTGCAAAATTAAACATAATAAGCTAAATTTTATTTTTTAAAAACATGGTAATTATAATTATAATATTATGAATATCTTATTAAGTGGATGTCCATCATGATCAAGATAAAGTTTTGATGTACTTTAAATTCTAATAGTTATTAGAATTAGATCTCTACTTCTTTTATACTTCTTATGCATATAAATAGAGACTCTAATGAAAGTATTGTAATTATTTCCTTTGATTAATAAAGTACATTCTCTATTACTTTCATATTTTCTTTGTTCTTTATTCTCCCCATCTCTCTTTATTTTATAACACATTATCAGCATGATGATTCTCTATCTTTTTTTTCAAAATCTTTCGAAGTCATCCCACAAATCAAATTCATTTTCACCTTAAACTTTCTCCCTTAAACTTCATCTTCAGGATGTTGAAAGATTCAATCTCAGAATGGATTGTGGTTCTTATTTTCAATCTTTAATTTATAATTGTACAAGCATGGGTAAATAATAAATTTGGTAAGAAACTTTTATATTTCGACCATATTTTCTCTTTCAATTAAAGTAAGACTACTATTAATTTTTATTTGACATAAATTTCACATTCTGATAGTATTTGATTTTTACATTTCTATGTTAATTTTATTTTATGTAAAAGGCATAATTGTTGATTAGATATGTTTGCTATTAATATGGTATGTTTTCTCTATTTTTTTGGTAAATAATTCTTTTTGAAGTTTTTTCAATTAAGTTATATTATGCATAATAGTTAGATGTTTAAAAATTTGATTATTAAATTCTTGTTATTAAATATTTTTGAAATTTTATTAAAATTATGATGGAAAGTGTTATTAACCTACCATTGTTGATTAAAGGGAAATTTGATAGGATCTATTGAGTCTTATTAACTTGCTAATGTTGAATGATTGTATGATATCTTTTAACTTTAACTTATAAATATTTTATTAGAGCAAGATAAAATTTTATAACATATATGTGGTATTGAAATTTAGTATAACGTGTGTCGAAACCATTTGAAAATTTGGTTTTATGAAAAAAAAAAGCGGGGTTCGACTTTTAAAAACGAAAATGGGAGTCGCCGCCAATCCCTTTTTTACTTAGGTGTGATTGGATCATGTTAAAAACGTTTTATTTTAAAATACTGATTTTGGTCTTCGAAAAACAATAAAAATGGGTTTGGGAGTAAGTTACGTATGAGGAAGGGTTAGCACCCTCATAATGCCCAAAAATTGGTACCTAATCGATAAAATCATGTCCTAATGTTGAAACTTTAAAAAAAAACTTTAGAAAATGGTCCTTTTATTTGAAGAAAAAAAACCCAGATTTACCTATCTCAAAGAAATAAAACACCATACCCAGTAAGTTAGGATATAGCATCTCATGACTTCAAAACTAAGTACGTCTTTATTTTAGAAAATTCCTACCTCGAGACACAAAACATCATACCCAGTAAGTTAGGACAAACGCTTTGAATTCCCAAGAATAGGTTTTTTATTTGAAATTTGTAAGTTTCGGTTTTAAAAGAGAAGGGATATGTAATACCTTAAGTTTCACGAGAAAAATTGAAACCAAGTAAGTTAGAGCACAATTCTTCTCGAAATCCCTCAAATATCACATATCACCTTATTTTTGAAAACCATTTGAATAAAATGTGTCAATTCAAAAGATTTTTATAAAAACAATGGTTTGAATAAGATATTATATGAATACATTGCAGCATACATGCCAAATAACGATTTATCATAACTACAAATTATAACGACAATTACTTCTAATAAATAAATTAAAGAAAGAATAATATAAACAACAAATGATATAAACAATAAAATAATTATACTAAAGCATGCAATTAATAAAAATAAACGAATATGAGATATAATGCAGCAAATAACCAAAGATAAGAAAAAATAAACATAAACTTTACATACATGTAAGATAAAATAACAATATAGAATGAATTATAAAAAAAACAAATTAATATGCAAAAATGATGTGAAGTAGTCAAAAATAGTATATATATATTTTTAAAAAATAAGTAAAATATGTTGTTAAAGGAATAATATATAATTTTATAATATAATAGTTTAATACCTATATATTTCTTATAAACAATAAAAATAAATATGTGTTACAATATAAAAGTGATATTTTATAATATGTAATATAATATAATAAAAAAATTTAAAAACATAGATAATTAAGATAAAAGTTATAAGATAATATACATACATATAAATAATAATATTAAAAATAGTTATAATAAGTAATATATGTAAAATATATAAATGCAATAATTATGAAAAGTACATATATAATAGATAATATAAATAAAATATATTACATAATATAAATGGATTTTATACAAAAATAAAAAAATAAAAAATAAAAATGATATAATATAATACTATATAATATAAAAAATTTAAAAAAAACATATAATATAGTAATTAATATATATAAATAATATGTAATGAAAATAATTTTGAGCTAAATAAAATAATAAATAATAATCATTTAATATATAAGGATATTACATAAATATATATATTTATACTATTAATGTATTAATATATAAATAATAAAGAAAATATTATAGACTATTCAATATAATAAAATAATTTAATATAATATTAAAATAATAAAATAAAAGGATAAAAATAAAACAAAGAAAACAGGGGTTAAAAAAAGCAATTAAAACGGATATAAAAGGACTAAATTAAAACGCGTGTTAAATCACAGGGGTTAAAATGGCATTTAGGCCAAATTTTAAAACTACGACGTTTTGATCTTAGCCTTTAAAGAGTCTGAGGGATTAAATTGGAAAGTAATTAAATCTTTAAGGCCAAATTAATAATAAAAAACTAGATTAAACAAATTGAAAATGCGGAGGGGTTTATTTTGCAAATATACCATCGACATAAAAAAACATGCGGATCTTTTTGCCCATCGGGTCGATGCGCGGATCTAGCCTTAAAACGGCATCGTTTTGGTCATTAACTGACCACACCAAAACGGAGTCGTTTCTTGGGTTTATAAAAATCAATTTTCAGAGAAAAAATTCATTTGTTCTGAGTTTTAAAAAAAAAAATTAGAAAACTCTATCCACACTGAGGTTCTAATCGTCGCCCCTTTGGACCACCGCCACGCGCCTCACGCGCCACCACGTATGGTGGCCGGATATTAAAACCTCGCCATCGAAAGGTAAAATCTATGCGCCTTTTTATTTGTTTTTTTTAACAGTATTTATGTGTAAAAGAAAAACATTGATTAAAAAAACAAAATAAAATAACACTAAAAAATCACCTCGGTTGAAAAACTGTGTATTCTGTTTCGATGTCCCTTTATTATTTCTCTGTTTGTTTGAGTATTCGTGTTTTTTTTCTCTCTACGTATCTATGTGTCCCTTTGTTACAAAATAACCAGGCTTTTATAGCCTTGAAAATAAAAAATAAAAAAGGAATTTGCTACTGCTTTGCCATTTTTATTGCGATTTGTTTCCTTTTGCAGGTTGATGACGATGATCTCGCGGTGATGACTAGGCGCGCTAACTGCGGCACGATTTGGTGGTGCGCGAATCGCGGCTTGACGAGGGGCGGACTGAAGGGCTATTCGGCGCGACGATTAGGTTAGGGGCTGCTTGCGGCGCCTAGGGTTTCCCGAAACCCTAGGCTACTGATTTCGTTGAGCATTGGGCCCTTTTGGTCCGTCTAAGTCTGGGTAGGTCAGTTTAGGTATTGGGTCTTGTAAGTGGGCTCGGGTAATTGGTTTGTGATTGGGCTCGGGTAGTTTAGGGTATTTGGGTTAAATGTAAAAGGACTGTAAAAACATTTATTTGTTTATTTTATTTTTATTCTGGTTTATTCTAGCCCGGGCAAAAATGGGCCATTACAGCTGCCCCTCTTTGCTCATTGTCGTGAAACGAGAATAGAGCAAAGACTATAAAAGGGCCAATTTTGCCCGGTTTTGGCTGAGCTTTGACTTCTTGATCCTTGCCTTCTTCAAACGGCTTCCAATCCAACTGTGTCTTCAGGGGTACTGGAACTTCATCTTGATTTCAATTAGCTAGATGTTTTCAATCTGCTTCCTGCAACTTCAGGAATGACAGAACTATTACTTTTCGATCTGTTCCACTGCAAACTCAGGGAGATAAAATCTGATGTTTTTTATTTGCTTCCTCCAACATTAGGAATGCCAAATCTGCTATTTTTCGATCTGCTTCCTGCAACTTCAGGAATGCCAAATCTGCTATCTTCAATCTGCTCCCTGCAAACTCAGGGATTGCCAGACTGATGTCTTCGATCTGCTTCCTGCAACTTCAGGAATGCCAAATCTGCTATCTTCAATCTGCTCCCTGCAACTTCAGGGATTGCCAGACTGATGTCTTCGATCTGCTTCCTGCAACTTCAGGAATGCAAAATCTGCTATCTTCAATTTGCTCCCTACAACTTCAGGGATTTCCAGACTGATGTCTTCGATTTGCTTCCTGCAACTTCAGGAATGCCAAATCTGCTATCTTCAATATGCTCCTGCAAACTCGGGGATTACGGTCGATGTCTTCGATCGCTTCCCGCAACTTCAGAATGCCAAATCGCTATCTTCAATCGCTCCCCCGCAACTTCGTGGATTGCGGACCGATGTCTTGATCTACTTCCCGCAACTTCGGAATGCCAAATCTGCTATCTTCAATCCGCTCCCCCGCAACTTCGGGGATTGCGAGGTCGATGTCTTCGATCGCTTCCTGCAACTTCGAATTGCTAAATCTGCTATCTTCAATCGCTCCTGCGCAACTTCAAGGATTGCCGGATGATGCTTTCGATCGCTTCACGCAACTTCGTGAATGCCAAATCGCTATCTTCAATCGCTTCCCGCAACTTCGGGGATTGCGGTGATGTCTTCGATCGCTTCGCAACTTCGTGGAATTGCCAAATCGCTATCTTCAATCTGCTCCCGCAACTTCGGGATTGCGGTGATGTCTTGATGTGCTTCCTGCAACTTCAGGAATTGCTAAATCTGCTATCTTCGATCTGCTCCTTGCAACTTCAAGGATTGCCAGACTGATGCCTTCGATCTGCTTCCTGCAACTTCAGGAATCGCCAAATCAGCTATCTTCAATCTGCTCCCTGTAACTTCAGGGATTGCCAGACTGATGTCTTCGATCTGCTTCCTGCAACTTCAAGAATTGCGAAATCTGCTATTTTCAATCTGCTCCCTGCAACCTCAGGGATGCCAGACTAATGTCTTCTATCTTGCTATATTGTCCTCTAGAGGACATAACCTATAAAATGGGTATATGCTTATGTCTAATAATTAGGATGCCTTGATTGAAATGTATCAAATGCTCCTAATTAGACATGCAATGATATATGAATGGAAAATGTTATGAGAATGCTTCCTATTTTAAGTGTCATCACTCATTTATTCGTCAAAGTTTCCTCTTCGTTCCTTACGAAGTATCAATCATATTCTGCTCAAATTAATTTGCCACATGGTAATTCTGAGTCCTCTCCACTTGAACCTTGGGACATGAAGTTGGTACCTCCCACTACAACTTCAGGGAAATAACATTTGGTTTCTTCCATCTTTCTGTTACCACTCAGAGGTACAGAACTTACATCACTTTCAATCAATTTGATCTGTTACACCATTCCCTGGGTGTAATAACCAGATGTATGTGTCTGAAATTTACATGAATGCAGGGTATCCCGACAATGATCCCCTTTTACACTTGGATTGACCTTGTTCGTCATTTGCCGATATGGTATCACCAACGAAATTGTCTTATCCAATAAGAATCCGAAGAGATAATCGTTTTTCAATGTTTCCAACCCTTAGGCTTGGTGAGTTCTGAACAATAGTCACGTTTCAGATTCCTTATATTATTTAGAAGTTTTCAGAGTAATATGCAAAACTCCTTTTATGAAAGTGTTATTAGTCCATTAATCGTTATTTCAATATAAAATGCTTGAAAAAGGGTCACAAAAATGGACGAGAAAGAAATTAATCAGGAGCATGGCTCGAAACAAATAAGCTAATCAAAGATCACCAAGGCAATAAAAGAAAATTGATTTGGGTGTATCTTGAAAAGAATAAAGCAATCAAATATAACAAATTCAAAATTGAGTAAGATAGAAGCTAGGTGCCCCAGATATCGCAGCCTGAGCTTCTTTGTACAAACTTCTTGAGGACCATTTTAAGCTCGATATGTGTTTAGAGGATCCGGAGTACTTTGTCGATGCCCTAAGATGTAACATACTTCTTCATTGTTAATTCAAGTGTAGCAAGACTACTGTATGCCCCACTTTTGATCAAGATTTGAGCCGCCCTTTTCGGGTTTTTGGCTCAAAGCCCCTTTGGTCTCAAAGCGCCCTTTGCGGGTTTTCACCTTTGCCTCTCCTTTTTCTTTCTTTCTTTTTTCTTCTTTTTCTTTTTCTTTTTCTTCTTTTTTTTTCGAGGTGCCCTTTACGGGTTTTCACCTTGGTCTTTCCTCTTTCAGGAAAAATATTTCTTGACTGAACCTAAATTCACAAGATTGGGCAAGTCTTCGCCATCCGTTTTGGTCAATATCAATGCTCCTCCAGAACAGGTCTTCTTTACAACATAGAGTCCTTTCCCGTTTGGCATCTGCTTTCTCCTAAAATCATTTTATAGAAGAAAGGTCTTTTTCAACATCAGGTTCCCTCGTGAATTTCTCTAGGATGAACCTCTTTGTCATAAGCTTGCATCATCTGATCGTGATGGATAACTTTAACCTTTTCTTCAACTAGGTTCAATTGGAAAAATGCTTCAATTCCATAAACTAATGGGTAAGATGTTGCCCCAGCGAAGGTTTTGGCCAACATTCAATAAGACAGAGGGTAAATGGTAGCTTCTTATGCCAATCCTTACAAGTCTTAGTCACTTTTCATAGTTTTTTGTTGTTTTTCTTTTTGTATTTTTTTCTTTTGGCAACTTTTGTTTTGCCTTTGTGTGATATGTTTTTGATCTTTGGACAAACTGTACTTTGACTTTGTACAATTATGCATTATTAAACATGATCGTTTATGGCATTCTTTGCTGGCATATAATCCTTCCCTTTTTTTTTTGAAATTCAATGACTGTCGACTTTGCAATATTGACATATGAAGCAACATTCACCTTCTTACTGAAGTAGACGACAACCATGACGGTGAATCGATGTCAACTAGAAGCGTTTTGATGAGATTGACCCCATTATATCCATGCCCCACATATAGAAAAGTCTGTGAAAAGAATAAAAGAGTCACATAAATCTCGTCTTCTTCAATTCAGTATTTGCGGTATAACTGATGCAATCCCCTTCCATGGTAAACCAACAGTGCCCGATCCTCTTGTTTAGCCCGCGTCTTTTTAGTCCAGGCATATTTTGATATGATCGTGCGAAAACATCTTTGAATTTTTGAAGATAATGTTTCGCCTTATTTCTGTGATGAGCTAGGCTACAATCTTCACCTCTTTTCTAGACTCATAATATCCCCTGACCCTTTATAGAGTAAGGTCTGTTTTTCATTATTCTTAACAAATCAGAAGATAAGTTACAATCCCTGTCATATTCAAAGTCCTTAGATCCCCTAGACCCATATCTTTTTCAAAAAGGGAATCAGTAACAACGTCGCTCATGTCGTTGATATCTGGGGACCTAGTGTAGGTTCGAAAGAAGATTTCAAAAGAATAAATGATTCAAAGAACAGTTATTTGTATAGTCATGAATAAAGAATGAAAGGATATTTGAAAGAAAGTCCAAAGAATAAACAAAAAGAAACAATTGTTTGTACAGTATGAAATGGAAAATAAAAGAATATTTACTCAAAAGAAAATGCATTTTATTAAAATAAAAATTCTGGACATAAGCCTATTTCACAAAAGAGTTCTTATTGCCTCTAGGCTTAAGGCAACAAGCGTGTTTTGAATATTACTCTAAATTCGCTCTAAAAATACAGGGATCTCTTCCACAGTCCCATTATTTAAAACACTCCCAAGTATACAAGGGCTTGGAAACTTCGTTCCCCGATTCCCTCTTCGCTTTTTGATTTCTTCAATGGGTCGCAACTTTCTTGTCTCCTCCTTCAACTATCGCATTTACTGCCTCGTCAAAGTGATTAGGTTTTGATTAATCGTCGAACTTCACAATTCCCATTTTAATGAACCTTTCGACCAACTTTTTAAACGTAGTACAGTTTTCAATTGAGTGACCCGTTATTCCCTTATGGTAGTCGCATTGAGCGTTCGAGTCATACCATTTAGGATATGGGGGCTGTAACGACTTCAGATAAAATGGAGACACCATATGTGCGTCAAATAAACTTTGATATAGCTCCTTATACGTCATCGGGATTGGCGAAAATTGGAGTTTTTCAGAGTTTTGCCTTGGGGAGACCTGATTGCTGGTAGTCACCGTCTTTGGCTGATTTACTGTAATCGGCTCTGAATGGCTCTTGTTATACCTACCGGTACTATTTGCTTTCTTTTCCTTCTTCTTCAGGGCCTTTAAAGTCCATTCTTCCCTTTCCTTTGTTTCTACCGGAACAACCGGTTTGGCTTGATCATCACTCGGGTTAAAACCTGAACTTATCGGGAAGTTCAATAGGGACGAAGTATCATTCTGACATTGGGGTCCAATAATGATGGGTATCCCATGCAAATGCGTGTCTAGTTGAGTCGAGATACCTATTGGGGAATAAATGATGTCTTCCTCATCATCCACACTATTGACAGCTGGGCCACTCAATTTTTTAAGTCTTTCGGCTAGTAACTGGGTTAACTGGCCAATCACATTCTTTTGGAACTCAAACATTTGTTCCCGCATTTCTTGATGAATCTTGGTCAATTGCCCCTGCATCTGTATTTGCATTTTTTATATTCTCTCCAACCTTTGTTCCATGTTTTCCAGGTTAACTGAAATATTTTTACCTAATTAGGGTCCTTTTGTAAAAGTCTAATGCAAATGATGCAATGTGATGCAAATGCATGAATGTAAAGAGGCATCGATTCTGATTCAACTTCATTTTAGAAAACTTTATTAGAAAACAAAATCCTTCACATAAAGTGGATTAAAAATACGCTTTCGCCCTAAGTCCTAAAGTTTTTATTTTCCCAAGCAATGAAAGTAGCTCTTGACTACGATCGGACTGTAGCTCATACTTCACGCTCAATGTATCTGCCTGTGCTGCAAAAGTCTGTAGGTGATCAGCTACCTCTCGAATCTGGACTATTGCTTCACCCATGAGATAATCTCGACTTCTAACTTGATCATGAGAATGGTGGAGCTCCTCCTTCCAACGCCCTTCTCTTGTTTCAAGAAGCTCGATCCGAAGTTCACAACTGTGCAATGCTGATTCTAACTCTTCAGTCTTACTCTTCATTTCCTCAATTTTGTTCAGACTTGACTTTAGCTCGACCGCGGTATTACGGCTTCGATGGTGATGAAGAGACCTTCCAAGTTCAGCCACTCTAGCTTTTAAGTCTTCCTTTTCACTTCGGCTTTTTGACAAACTTCTCTCTAGGGTCTCATTTTGCGCCTGCATTTCTTGAAATTTCCTCTTCCAATAGTCATCTTTGGCCTTTTCCTCCTGGACCTCTTTTTGCCATTGTTCCAAAGTTTTCCCCAATCCGACATTCTTCATCGATAGACGCATCTTCTTATATTCAGTCTTCAAGCTATCTCGATCTTCCTCAATCTTCCTTTTCTCTTTTCTTATCTTTTCAGTCTCTAGTTTCTGAACATCTACGTCTAAGCTGAGGTACACCTTTTCCTCTTCCAACTTTTCTATTTTCTTTCCGAGCTCTGAATTTCTTCTTTCGAAATCATGTTTTATCATCTCCAATTCCGATGGGACCACTTGTAAAAATTCTTCGATCGATCGAGCGTCTTCTGAACTTGGCACAGGGATATTGTCATTGACTCTCCTACTCCACCATCCACTATACTCTGGAGTCGTCATTGGGCTCACGTCCACTCTCTTCAGGTGATGGGTCTGATTCCAAGCACTAGAAATATCCTTAACCCTCTTCTTGTAGCTATCCCCTTTATATGAAAACTCACTTTGAGCTAATCCGTGTGTAGCCAGTACAAACTGCCTTGTTCTGAATTGCCTTAATACGAGCAAAGGCGCATATCCAATGGCTCCCCAAATTCCTAGTAGAGGGACCCAATCAAAACTCCCACACCGATACAGAACTTCATTAGGAACCATCCAGGGGGCTCTCCACTCAACATCTTCTTCTCAGAGATTTTGTAGAAGCGCTATCCAATTTTCTTCGGCTATGTCATCTCTCCTTGGGGTGGCCACTATCTCTTTTAATAGAGAGTAATCTTCTGAGAAGACCCGATAAGGAACCTTGTCCACTCTCCAAAAGTGACTATGGAACCAAGCCAACAATAACTGTGCACATCCTATGAATCGCCTTCCTTAGCTCTCCTACATGCACTCAATGACCAAATGTTTCCGCCAAGATCGCGAGAGTGTGTGACTTGCTTGTCAAGTCAATTAAAAGATCTCGAGATGCTTCATCTACGTATCCCAATGCCCTCGGAAGATCACTAATCCATATATACTCAAAGCAAATACATCGACTTTCTTTTCATATCGTGGATGCTCTAAAATCAAATCTTTCAAAGCTTTCCATGAGATGCACTTATACTCACCTTTTTGCTTGATTCTGGCTGTGACCCACTGTTCGCTCACCCTCGTAATATTCATCAGTCTCTTCACAAAGGTTGGAACGTTAAGAGCCTTTGAGTAAGCTTTATCAACTTGAATCTTGGGACATCGCAATAGAGCTGTATACTCATCTACCGTAGGTACCAAATCAACTCTTCCGAAAGTAAAGCAACTATACGCAGAGATCCAATATTGGGATATGGCTCGAAACAGATGTTCATCTACCTTAATGTCCAACAGGTACAGCAAATCCCCATAGCTACAGTAAAACAGATGCTTGGTCTCGTTACTCCACTGATCCCATATCTCCCTTAATTCCTGAAGATTGTTCTGCGTCACACTGATGCGAGTGTAACACCCCAAACCCGGCCCAAACACTACAACTGGATCTGGTATGTCACTTGAGTGATTTTACAAAAACATGTGGCACTTTTGAGAAAACAATTATCAGGTTTAGATAGTTATACCGAAAACTTAGTAATTTATTAAGTTCATATAAGATATAAAGTTATAAAATGCCGTGGTGAATTTTAAATAGAAACCGAAATTTCATACATGTCTTAGCTTAGTTTAAACATAAAATTCAAATGCCCATAAATGAAAGCCCAACATGAAACCAAAACATAAATAATAGTCTAGTGGCCCAAGGCCTTATTACAACGAAATATAAAACCCACTTAAATAAATTTCTTAAAAATAGATAAATAGAGTAAAGTCTTTTCTTTGAATCCTCGATACTTTCATCGCATGGCCACCTTGCTCTCCTCTCCTCCAAATTTCCGGTCCGATGCACTAAGTGCTACATGAAATTGTTAAAATAATAGGGTGAGTCATGCGAAACTCGCAGCAACCCTCGTGCACCATCGATTGGGCCTTAGCCCACGGATCGAGAATATAGAACATAATATAGTAGATAACATACATAAAACCCAACCCAATCCTAGGTTTCCAACCACTATACACCACCCTTACCTGCAAATCACACCATTGGGGATTTCTACAATCAACCCACGCCACTACACACCATCGATGGCAGTCATGCTGCAGTTAGCTGCTCATCGTCAAAGTCGTGACAAAGTTACCAGGCTGAAATGGCAAGAGCCACCAGAATCAGAGTTGTGACAGAGTCACCAGGCTGAAATGGCATAAGCCACCAGAACAGATCACTTCCCCTTCATCAATCACCCAACCCCAAACATATATAGAAATCGACACACAAAACATATTGTTTTAACAGAAACATTAACTGATGAATGGCAGAAATCACTAACCTAATATTTAGCCTTTACCCTTCTCGGGTTTCCAAAACGTTATGCCGGGATTTCGGCATTTAACAGAGTATAGCAGACTTATCACATGTATATATATATTAGTAAAAAAATCTAATGGTGTGAGAAGTTACACACCTGGTTTTACGAAGTACTAAACTCTTAGTCGGTATCCCTACTATCCGGATTTATAACTTGGTTCAACAAAAGCCGGAAAATCACGAAGATTTAACCTCCCCTACATTCGGCCAAGGGTTAATAAATACCCAAATTTACACGTCAAAAATCAATAGACCTCCTTACCTTGAAATCCTGAAAGTAACACTATCCGAGTGTTACTGAACTATGACTTAGAGATCTACGCGATTGACTCCACTTCAGATCCCGGAATGCCGAAAATAAGAGAAAACAATAGATTAGTCACTAAATAGCCATTCGGCTAGAGACTTTGAAAAGTCGAAAAAGATTTGGATCCCACAAATCAATACTTACCTAAAATTCCCTTCAGATTTCGACACAAGCAGACACCCCAAAGTGATTTCGGCAATCACAGGAGACGAGATCTCACGATTTCACTTTTATGAAAATCCCGGAAAAGATGAACTGATGCGTTTTGGCTTTTTGAGATTCTCGAGTGAGGTATTTCGGCTTTTAGAAGAATGGAATAGAGTTTCGGTTTTGGCTTATGAAGAATAAACAAAAGAGAGCCTTAGCAATTTCTGCTAGGAAGTAATTTCGATGAGTAAGAAGAAAAAGACTAGAGAAATTTCTAAGAACAGAGAAAATCGAAAGAAAGTTCTCGGAGAAACTAATGAAATTTCGGCACACCCCCTAGCCTATACTGAATCGATTTTCCCCCCTCTCCTGTGTTTGATTTTCGGCCAACTCTGCAACTAAGAGATCACTTTTATCATTCTATCCTTTATCCACAATAGAGCACTCATCCAACAAAGACCTAATTATCTCCACTTTTCCCTCCTTTATCAGCTTTAGTTATCCATAAAAAAAACAATAAAACTCCTACAATTTAGCCTTGTAGCCGTCCCTCCTTTATCCCCTTTAGAGTGCCGAATTTGGCCCAAAACTTGGGCTCCAAGCAGCCAAAATTTGGGCCCTCACCATCCCTTAATAACGCCACACCCTTTTCTCCTTTGTGGCGCCACCTTGCTTTGGGCCGCAAGCCCAATCTGACATTTAAAACATAGATAACTACCTTTTAAAGTGCTAGAGTGCCTACACAGATATTTAGTCAAGGCCTCAGCCCATTCTCGAACCCAATTTGGACCTCAAATTCTTAATTAACATATTTAAGCATACACTACACAAAAATGCACAAGCCCATAAACTCAGGATGTTACAGTTCTACCCCCCTTAAAAATAAATTTCGGCCTCGAAATTTACCTGATCAAAAGAGATGGGGATATTGCTGTCGGATAACACCCTCTGGCTCCCACGTCGCCTCTTCTGCGCCATGATTTCGCCACAGAACTTTGACCAAAGGGACGGACTTCCTTCTCAACACTTTTACGTCTCGATCCAAGATTTGCACTGGTTCTTCCTCAAAGGATAAATCTGGCCTTACTTCAATCTCTTCCACCGGTACAATGTGCGATGGATCAGAACGATAACATCTTAGCATCGAGACATGAAACACGTCATGTATCTACTCCAACTCTGAAGGCAACTCCAACCGATAAGCCACTGGGCCCACACGCTCTAGTACCCGATACGGCCCAATAAACCGAGGACTTAACTTACCCTTCCGCCCAAACCTCATTACCTTCTTCCATGGAGATACTTTCAAAAAGACTTGGTCTCCTACTGCAAATTCCACCTCCTTCCGCTTTAGATCCGCATAAGATTTTTGCCGATCAGATGCCTCCTTTAACCGAGCCCGTATTAACTTAACTTTCTCCTCCGTTTTTGAAACTAGTTCTGGACCCAACACCTGGCGTTCACCCAACTCTGTCCAACAAGTGGGGGTACGACATCTCCTTCCATATAACACTTCATAAGGTGCCATCTGAATACTAGCTTGATAATCATATTGTATGCGACTCGCCAAAGGTAAATACTCCTCCCAACTACCCCTAAAGTCGATGATGCAACCCCTTAGCATATCCTCCAAGATCTCGAATTACCATCTCGGATCACCATCATCAGTGGGAAAAGTAGTACTAAAGTCTAACCTTGTTCCCATTGCTTGATGAAGAGCCTTCCGAAACGTGACGTGAATCTAGGGTCCCTATCTCGATATGATCGACACCGTACACCATGTAGTCTCACGACCTCGACCACGTACAACTTAGCCAACTTCTCGCAGAATAGTCAACACGAACCGGTATGAAGTGAGCGGACTTCGTAAGTCAATCCACAATCACCCAAATTGAATCCTTCTTAGTGGGCGTAAGGGTAACCCACTAACAAAATCCATCGTGATTCTCTCCCATTTCCATCTGCGGAATCTTCACCGGTTGCAACAACCCCGAAGGCAAGCGGTGTTCCGCTTTCACTGTTGGCACGTCAAGCACTTACCCACGAATTCCGCTACCTCTCGCCGGACTGCCACCAAAATTGCTCTCTCAAATCTCGGTACATCTTAACCCCTCCAGGGATGCATAGCGTAAGGGCTACTATGCGCCTCCCAAGAATCATCCGCCTTAACTCCACATCCTTTGGCATGCAGACTCTTCCTTGGAAACACAAACTCCATCACAATTCAAGCTATAGTCATCTACTTCACCATTCCGCACTTTTCGAATTCGAGCACTCAAGACATCATCCAGAAGTTGCTTTTCCTTGATTTGATTTGTCCACGTTGGTTTCACTTGGAGTTCAGCTACCAAACTGCCATCCTCATACAGAATGAGACGAGTGAACATCGCCCTCAAATCCGCTATCGCCTTCCTACTCAGCGCATCCGCCACCACGTTAGCCTTACCCGGGTGGTACTCAATGGACAGTCATAATCCTTTAACAGCTCGACCCACCTTCTCTATCTTAGGTTCAACTCCTTCTGGGTAAGGATATACTTCAGGCTCTTATGGTTCGTATAAATAACCGACTTCTCCCCATACAGGTAGTGCCTCCAAATCTTCAGAGCAAACACTACCGCTGCCAATTCCAAATCATGCGTAGGGTAGTTTAACTCATGTGGTCTTAACTGTCGAGACGCATATGCAACCACCTTTCCATCTTGCATCAACACACAACCTAAACCCGTGTGTGACGCATCACAGTAGACGGTAAATTCTTTTCCCGCCTCTGGTTGAATTAACACTGGTGCTTCCGTCAGGATCCTCTTCAGCTTCTCAAAGCTCTCTTGCTGTTTGTTGGTCTACACAAACGGTGCTCCATTCCTCAACAACTTAGTTAAAGGTGCCACTATCAATGAGAACCCTTCCACAAACCTTCTGTAATACCCGGCCAATCCCAAGAAACTTCGAACTTCTGCCACAGACTTCGGCGGTTTCTAATCCAACACGGCTTCTATCTTCCGAGGGTCCACCCTGATTCCTTCTGCAGAAACTACATGCCCTAAGAAAGTTACTTCCCTTAGCCAAAACTCACACTTACTGAACTTTGCGAACAACTGCTTCTCCCTCAAAGTTTGCAACACCACACGAAGATGTTTATCATGTTCCTCCTCTGACTTGAAATAAACCAAGATGTCGTCAATGAACACTACGACGAACCGATCAAGATATGGTTGGAACACCCGGTTCATCATATCCATAAATGCTACTGGCGCGTTCGTCAACCCGAACGGCATCACCAAGAACTCATAATGACCGTACCGAGTCCGAAATGCCGTCTTATGAATGTCTCCTTCCTTAACCCTTAACTGATGATATCCCAACCTTAAGTCAATCTTAGAAAAGACCGAAGCTCCTTTGAGCTGATCGAACAGATCATCGATTCTCGGTAGTGGGTACTTGTTCTTAATAGTCAACTTATTCAATTGACGATAATCCACACACATACGCGTGGATCCGTCCTTCTTTTTCACAAAAAGGACCGGTGCTCCCCACGGAGACACACTCAGTCGGATAAAACCACGATCCAACAGTTCCTGGATCTAAGCTTTGAGTTCCACCAACTCTTTCGGCACCATTCGGTAAGGAGCAATGGACACCGGAGCCATACCCAGAAGAAGCTCTATTCTAAACTCCACTTCGCGATCCGGGGGTAATCCGGGCAATTCTTCAGGAAAGACATCAGTGAAATCTTTGACTGTTCGAACCTCATCGACAGTCACCTCCTTAACATTCAAAGCACTGATAAAGGCTAGAAACGCATTACATCCCTTCCGAATCATCTTAACAGCTTTTAATGCGGACACTACGTTGAACAAGTAATTCCTTCTTTCTCCTAATACAACCACCTCCCCGCCTTCCGGGGTATTCAACACCATGCGCTTAGCCTCACAATCCAACTTAGCATGATGTTTCGTCAACCAATCCATTCCTAAGATAAGGTCAAACTCTCCAAATGGCAATTCCATTAAGTCCGCGTAAACACTACCCTTGAGTTTCTAAAGGTACATCCTTAAATAGTTTGTCTACTACTCTAGATTGTCCTAACGGACTAACCACGCTCATCTTCCTAGAAGTTATTTCAGTCTATACTTAGGGTCTCGAATACCGAGCATGCAACATAGGAGTGGGTTGACCCAATATCAATCAAGGCAAGAAATGGTTTATCAATAATAAGAAACATACCGGTTATAACATCCGGCGCGTCACCATCCTCCGCCGTGAAGCTGCATAAACTACACACCGCGCCTCGCATCTACATTACCGCACCTCTACCAGTGTGCTCCACGACCCCGACCGAATCTATTTCCACCTGGCCGCACCACCGACCCCTCGGTCCTCGCCGATCACCTCTCCTAGCCCGATCGTAACCTCGTCCCGTACTGGGTTGATCCTCCTTCTATGGATAGTCCTTAATCATATGCTCCGTGGATCCACACCTGAAGCACCCACCGGTTCTTCTTCTACACTCCCCGGAATGTGCTTTCCCGCACCAATTACATGATCGATTCGACTGCCGAGCACGAGCCGCCCATCGATCCCTAGGCCTTTTCTCGACAACTCCTGCACGCTCCCGATCGCCCGTAACTTCTCTTATTCCTTCCCACTCCATATCTCTTTCCTTTCTTTCACCGCTTTTACCTCTTCAGCTATCTTAACTTTCTCAACCAGGACAGCAAAGTCCCTCTCTCGCTGCGGAGCTATCAATACCCTTAACTCATTCCGCAGCCCATCCTCAAACCGTACACAATGTTCATATTCAATTGCTAACATTCCTCGAGCGTAGCGGCTCAAGCGCAGGAACTCCGCCTCATATTCAGCCACAGATTTACTTCCCTGCACCAAATTCAGAAATACCTTCCTCTGTGCATCCACATAGCTGGCCCCAACATGCTTTCCTTGGAATGACTCCTTAAAGAAATCCCAATCACTCCGGTCTGCAGCAGTACCCTCCTTTACCGTGAGCCACCACTGGTAAGCCTCTTCTCAAAAAAGAGACACGACCCCTTTCAACTTCTCCTCCACCGTGAAGTCCAGGTCATCCATTATGCGCTCAGTCGCTTCTAACCAAGATGCTCACCAGTTTAGGGGCTACGCCAGAAACACCTCTAAGCATCTCCGCTCCGCTGGCTCAAGTCGTTCGACACGATTTCCGAGCTCCGAACCCGTGCTCGCCTGAAGACTCTTTCGAGGACCCGCAACATCACCTGAGATATCAGTATCATCTCCGGCGCGATCCTCGAAATTCTCCCTCTACAATACAAGCGACTCAGGCATCTCGTCTCTCGACCCGTGGCGGACCGCCGGCTCGACACGGTCATCCTACCCCCTACGACCATGCGGCGGACGTCCTCGACCCCTTGTACTCATTCTTTCGATCGATGTTTATCTGATTAAGAATTTTATGAATTAATAAGTTTCTTCCACTGATTAACCACGAATAGTCTTATGAATAGTAGTTTAAGAGTGGTTCTTTCGAATTCGGAATTACATCTACAAGTTTCAGTGTCAAGTTTGTCTTCTAGTTCTAAGAAACACATACATGCAATCATCAACATACAAATAGCATCCATGAACTTACTTTCTTTGTGTAGGGGTATTTTCGTCATTTCACTACCCAGGGGTATTTTCGTAATTTATCCTACAGGGGTATCTTCGTAATTTTCCAAAAGAAATAGGGTTCCGTGGTGATTTCGCAATCCGGGGTATTTCAGTAATTTTGTAAATCCAGGGTATTTCGGTAATTTTGGTAAATTCGGGGTATTTCAGTAATTTTCAAACCAGGGTACTTTGGCCATTTTTTTTCAAATCAGGGGTATTCTGGAAAATTTTTACAACTCAAGGGTACTTTTCAAAATTTTACCAAAACTAAGGGGTTTTTTTTTACACAGGGGTATCTTAGAGAATTTGATTTCAAAAGAGTAATAGTGGCGTTCAGGTGTTTGTGGTTTTTGATTGATGTGGTGTGTTGTAAGTTTTTTTTTTAAACCGTTGACTTTGTAAATCGGGGTATTTCCGTAAATCTGGGGGTATATTTGCAAATCATGGATATCTTGGTAGTTTTCAAAATAAGGGTATTTTAGCAATTTTGTGAAAATAGGGTGGTTGGTCCCTTTCGGGTTTTAGTTATGGATTTTGGCCCACAACAAATCCTCGCGGCTAGGGTGAACAGTCACTACGCACTGTAGGATTCCAAAGAAGAGGAGGTGAGTCACTAGGATTGCTTAAGTACTGTGCTCTTCCTGATCCAATCCTAGACATGCGCATACTGTTGCCACACCTAGTCTTGCGACTGCTCACGGGTTTGTTTAGTGAAATTAAGTCTTATGAGATTGAAGGAGTTGTTTTAGCTAAGCCTAGAGTCCATCAAGTTCTAATCTAAATAGTCTACGTCCCATACAGCCCATCAAGCCCACATATATATATATCACACAATGGTTCAGAATACTTACCTGGCGGACTTGGGCCGGAGACGCAGGTGCCATGCCGATCTAACAAACCTGTTATCATTTAAAAACATTTATGTTTTAAAAGCTCATCTTTAGAAAAAGTTTTGAGCCCATAAACTCCCAAAGTCGAGTTTTGAACCGAGCTCTGATACCAATTTGTAACACCCCAAACCAGGCCCAAACACTACAACCGGATTTGGTATGTCACTTGAGTGATTTTACAAAAACATGTGGCACTTTTGAGAAAACAATTATCAGGTTTAGATAGTTATACCGAAAACTTAATAATTTATTAAGTTCATATAAGATATAAAGTTATAAAATGCCGTGGTGAATTTTAAATAGAAACCGAAATTTCATACATGTCTTAGCTTAGTTTAAACATAAAATTCAAATGCCCATAAATGAAAGCCCAACATGAAACCAAAACATAAATAATAGTCTAGTGGCCCAAGGCCTTATTACAACGAAATATAAAACCCACTTAAATAAATTTCTTAAAAATAGATAAATAGAGTAAAGTCTTTTGCTGAATCCTCAGTACTCTATCGCATGGCCACCTTGCTCTCCTCTCCAGCCCGGTCCGATGCACTAAGTGCTACATGAAATTGTTAAAATAATAGGGTGAGTCGCGAAACTCAGTGTGCAACCCTCGTGCACCATCAGATTGGGCCTTAGCCCACAGATCAAAATATAGAACATAATATAGTAGATAACATACATAAAACCCAACCCAATCCTAGGTTTCCGACCACTATACACCACCCTTACCTGCAAATCACACCATTGGGGATTTCTACAATCAACCCACGCCACTACACACCATCGATGGCAGTCATGCTGCAGTTAGCTGCTCATCGTCAAAGTCGTGACAAAGTTACCAGGCTGAAATGGCAAGAGCCACCAGAATCAGAGTTGTGACAGAGTCACCAGGCTGAAATGGCATAAGCCACCAGAACAGATCACTTCCCCTTCATCAATCACCCAACCCCAAGCATATATAGAAATCGACACACAAAACATATCGTTTTAACAGAAACATTAACTGATGAATGGCAGAAATCACTAACCTGATATTTAGCCTTTACCCTTCTCGGGTTTCCAAAGCGTTATCCGGGATTTCGGCATTTAACAGAGTATAGCAGACTTATCACATGTATATATATATTAGTAAACAAATCTAATGGTGTGAGAAGTTACACACCTGGTTTTACGAAGTACTAAACTCTTAGTCGGTATCCCTACTATCCGGATTTATAACTTGGTTCAACAAAAGCCTAAAATCACGAAGATTTAACCTCCCTACATTCGCCAAGGGTTAATAAATACCCAAATTTACACGTTAAAAATCAATAGATCTCCTTACCTTGAAATCCCGAAAGTAACACTATCCGAGTGTTACTGAACTATGACTTAGAGATCTACGCGATTGACTCCACTTCAGATCCCGGAATGCCGAAAATAAGGGAAAACAATAGATTAGTCACTAAATAGCCATTCGGCTAGAGACTTTGAAAAGTCGAAAAAGATTTGGATCCCACAAATCAATACTTACCTAAAATTCCCTTCAGATTTCGACACAAGCAGACACCCCAAAGTGATTTCGGCAATCACAGGAGACGAGATCTCACGATTTCAGCTTTTATGAAAATCCTGGAAAAGATGAACTGATGCGTTTTCGGCTTTCAGAGATTCTGAGTGAGGTATTTCGGCTTTTAGAAGAATGGAATAGAGTTTCGGTTTTGGCTTATGAAGAATAAACAAAAGAGAGCCTTAGTAATTTCGGCTAGGAAGTAATTTCGACAGAAGAAGAAAAAGACTAGAGAAATTTCGGCAACAGAGAAAACTGAAAGAAAGTTCTCAGAGAAACTAATGAAATTTCGGCACACCCCCCTAGCCTATACTGAATCGATTTTCCCCCCTCTCCTGTGTTTGATTTTCGGCCAACTCTGCAACTAAGAGATCACTTTTATCATTCTATCCTTTATCCACAATAGAGCACTCATCCAACAAAGACCTAATTATCTCCACTTTTCCCTCCTTTATCAGCTTTAGTTATCCATAAAAAAAAACAATAAAACTCCTATAATTTAGCCTTGTAGCCGTCCCTCCTTTATCCCCTTTAGAGTGCCGAATTTGGCCCAAAACTTGGGCTCCAAGCAGCCAAAATTTGGGCCCTCACCATCCCTTAATAACGCCACACCCTTTTCTCCTTTGTGGCGCCACCTTGCTTTGGGCATAAGCCCAATCGACATTTAAAACATAGATAACTACCTTTTAAAGTGCTAGAGTGCCTACACAGATATTTAGTCAAGGCCTCAGCCCATTCTCGAACCCAATTTGGACCTCAAATTCTTAATTAACATATTTAAGCATACACTACACAAAAATGCACAAGCCCATAAACTCAGGATGTTACAGTTCTACCCCCCTTAAAAATAAATTTCGGCCTCGAATTTACTCGATCAAAAGAGATGGGGATATTGCTGCTTGATAACACCCTCTGGCTCCCACGTCGCCTCTTCGCGCCATGATTTTCGCCACGAACTTTGACCAAAGGGACGGACTTCCTTCTCAACACTTTTACGTCTCGATCCAAGATTTGCACTGGTTCTTCCTCAAAGGATAAATCTGGCCTTACTTCAATCTCTTCCACCGGTACAATGTGCGATGGATCAGAATGATAACATCTTAGCATCGAGACATGAAACACGTCATGTATCTACTCCAACTCTGAAGGCAACTCCAACCGATAAGCCACTGGGCCCACACGCTCTAGTACCCGATACGGCCTAATAAACCGAAAACTTAACTTACCCTTCCGCCCAAACCTCATTACCTTCTTCCATGGAGATACTTTCAAAAAGACTTGGTCTCCTACTGCAAATTCCACCTCCTTCCGCTTTAGATCCGCATAAGATTTTTGCCGATCAGATGCCTCCTTTAACCGAGCCCGTATTAACTTAACTTTCTCCTCCGTTTTTGAAACTAGTTCTGGACCCAACACCTGGCGTTCACCCAACTCTGTCCAACAAGTGGGGGTACGACATCTCCTTCCATATAACACTTCATAAGGTGCCATCTGAATACTAGCTTGATAAGCATATATGTATGCAAATTCTGCCAAAGGTAAATACTCCTCCCAACTACCCCTAAAGTCGATGATGCAACCCCTTAGCATATCCTCCAAGATCTGAATTACCATCTCAGACTGACCATCAGTCTGTGGGTGAAAAGCAGTACTAAAGTCTAACCTTGTTCCCATTGCTTGATGAAGAGCCTTCCAGAAACGTGACGTGAATCTAGGGTCCCTATCCGATATGATCGACACCGGTACACCATGTAGTCTCACGACCTCGACCACGCATACAACTTAGCCAACTTCGCAGAGAATAGTCAACACGAACCAAGATGAAGTGAGCGGACTTCGTAAGTCAATCCACAATCACCCAAATTGAATCCTTCTTAGTGGGCGTGAGGGTAACCCACTAACAAAATCCATCGTGATTCTCTCCCATTTCCATCTGCGGAATCTTCACCGGTTGCAACAACCATGAAGGCAAGCGGTGTTCCGCTTTCACTGTTGGCACGCCAAGCACTTACCCACGAATTCCGTTACCTCTCGCTTGCACTGCCACCAAAATTGCTCTCGCAAATCTCGGTACATCTTAACCCCTCCAGGATGCATAGCGTAAGGGCTACTATGCGCCTCCTGAAGAATCATCTACCTTAACTCCACATCCTTTGGCATGCAGACTCTTTCTTGGAAACACAAAACTCCATCACAATTCAAGCTATAGTCATCTACTTCACCATTCCGCACTTTTCGAATTCGAGCACTCAAGACATCATCCAGAAGTTGCTTTTCCTTAATTTGATTTGTCCACGTTGGTTTCACTTGGAGTTCAGCTACTAAACTGCCATCCTCATACAGACTGAGACGAGCGAACATCGCCCTCAAATCCGCTATCGCCTTCCTACTCAGCGCATCCGCCACCACCACGTTAGCCTTACCCGGTGGTACTCAATGGACAAATCATAATCCTTTAACAAATTTCGACCCACCTTCTCTATCTTAGGTTCAACTCCTTCGGTAAGGATATACTTCAGGCTCTTATGGTTCGTATAAATAACCGACTTCTCCCCATACAGGTAGTGCCTCCAAATCTTCAGAGCAAACACTACCTCTGCCAATTCCAAATCATGCGTAGGGTAGTTTAACTCATGTGGTCTTAATCGCCGAGACGCATATGCAACCACCTTTCCATCTTGCATCAACACACAACCTAAACCCGTGTGTGACGATCATCAAGATGACGCGGTAATTCTTTTCCCGCCTCTGGTTGAATTAACACTGGTGCTTCCGTCAGGATCCTCTTCAGCTTCTCAAAGCTCTCTTGCTGTTTGTTGGTCTACACAAACGGTGCTCCGTTCCTCAACAACTTAGTTAGCTGCTCATCGTCAAAGTCGTGACAAAGTCACCAGGCTGAAATGGCAAGAGCCACCAGAAATAGAGTTGTGACAGAGTCACCAGGCTGAAATGGCATAAGCCACCAGAACAGATCACTTCCCCTTCATCAATCACCCAACCCCAAGCATATATAGAAATCGACACACAAAACATTTTGTTTTAACAGAAACATTTACTGATGAATGGCAGAAATCACTAACCTGATATTTAGCCTTTACCCTTCTCGGGTTTCCAAAATGTTATGCCGAAATTTCTGTATTTAACAGAATATAACAGACTTATCACATGTATATATATATTAGCAAACAAATCTAATGGTGTGAGAAGTTACACACCTGGTTTTACGAAGTACTAAACTCTTAGTCGGTATCCCTGCTATCCAGATTTATAACTTGGTTCAACAAAAGCCGAAAAATCACAAAGATTTAACCTCCCCTACATTCGGCCAAGGGTTAATAAATACCCAAATTTACACGTTAAAAATCAATAGATCTCCTTACCTTGAAATCCCGAAAGTAACACTATCCGAGTGTTACTGAACTATGACTTACGCGATTGACTCCACTTCAGATCCCGGGATACCGAAAATAAGAGAAAACAATAGATTAGTCACTAAATAGCCATTCGGCTAGAGACTTTGAAAAGCCGGAAAAGATTTGGATCCCACAAATTAATACTTACCTAAAATTCCCTTCAGATTTCGACACAAGCAGACACCCCAGAGTGATTTCGGTAATCACAGGAGACGAGATCTCACGATTTCGGCTTTTATGAAAATCCCGGAAAAGATGAACTGATGCATTTTCGGCTTTCAGAGATTCTGAGTGAGGTATTTCGGCTTTTAGAAGAATGGAATGGAGTTTCGGTTTTGGCTTATGAAGAATAAACAAAAGAGAGCCTTAGCAATTTCTGGCTTAGGAAGTAATTTAATGAAGAAGAAAAAGACTAGAGAAATTTCGACAACAGAGAAAATCGAAAGAAAGTTCTCGAGAGAAACTAATGAAATTTCTAAGACACCCCTAGCCTATACTCGAATCGATTTTCCCCTCCTGTGTTTGATTTTCGGCCAACTCGCAACTAAGAGATCACTTTTATCATTCTATCCTTTATCCACAATAGAGCACTCATCCAACAAAGACCTATTTATCTCCACTTTTCCCTCCTTTATCAGCTTTAGTTATCCATAAAAAAAAACAATAAAACTCCTACAATTTAGCCTTGTAGCCGTCCCTCCTTTATCCCATTTAGAGTGCCGAATTTGGCCCAAAACTTGGGCTCCAAGTAGCCAAAATTTGGGCCCTCACCATCCCTTAATAACGCCACACCCTTTTCTCCTTTGTAGCACCACCTTGCTTTGGGCCGCAAGCCCAATCTGACATTTAAAACACAGATAACTACCTTTTAAAGTGCTAGAGTGCCTACACAGATATTTAGTCAAGGCCTCAGCCCATTCTCGAACCCAATCTGGACCTCAAATTCTTAATTAACATATTTAAGCATACACTACACAAAAATGCACAAGCCCATAAACTCAGGATGTTACAGCGAGTGTAGTCCCATAGCTCTGATTTGTACCCTTCGGTTAAGCTATCTCTTTTTCCTAACTGTGTTTGCTCTGACCACCCACGGACGGTTGCATTGTCCTCCACTTTATCAAGGAATTCATTCTCCATAACCAGCTTTCTAATTTAGAAACTGACCGTGAATTGATACCTCTTTAAAATATGAAATGACATGCAACAAAATAAAACGCAAACAATTAGTAACATGAAGTAAAATATAAAGCAAATAATCAAATGCATATCTGGTGATTGCTAAGGTTTTGGTATAGATCTACCTAGGGTAAGCACTTAGGTTTTCTATATGTGGTTTAGCTCTAAAGTTGAGGTACCTGAACTAGCAGATTCCTCGATCCTCACCCATTATAGGCTCATATGGACCGAGTTCAGTTCAGGGGAATACATTTCCCTATGGCTGCACGGAGATGAAAATCTCACGAAGACATAGGTACGGATGTATCCCGAAAGCGATTCACTATCCTGCACGGAGGTGAAAACCTCATGAAGGAGTAGCTTCTCGCTCCCACTTAAGGGTGCGACCACAACGGTCATGCAAATCCAATGCAAAGATATTTCAAAAAAAAATAGAATCACATGCAATAAAAAGGATCATAATTTTTAAACCAGATTTTCAAATTCAGACATAAGGACATAAAATTATCAATTTTACGGCTTGACTCTCTTATTGTTCCCCAGCGGAGTCGCCAAGCTGTCGAAACCATCTGAAAATTTGGTTTTATGAAAAAAGTCGGGGATCGACTTTTAAAAACGAAAATGGGAGTCGCCACCAATCCCTTTTTTACTTAGGTGTGATTGGATCATCTTAAAAACGTTTTATTTTAAAATACTGATTTTGGTCTTCGAAAAATAAGAAAAATGGGTTCGGGATTCGGTTACGTATGAGGAAGGGTTAGCACCCTCATAACGCCCAAAAATTGGTACCTAATCGATAAAATCATGTCCTAATGTTGAAACTTTAAAAAAAACTTTAGAAAATGGTCCTTTTATTTGAAAAAAAAACCCAGATTTACCTATCTCAAAGAAATAAATCACCATACCCAGTAAGTTAGGATATAGCACCTCATGACTTCGAAACTAAGTACGTCTTTATTTTAGAAAATTCCTACCTCGAGACACAAAACGTCATACCCAGTAAGTTAGGACACAACGCTTTGAATTCCCAAGAATAGGTTTTTTATTTGAAATTTGTAAGTTTCGGTTTTAAAAGAGAAGGGATATGTAATACCTTAAGTTTCACGAGAAAAATCGAAACCCAGTAAGTTAGAGCACAATTCTTCTCGAAATCCCTCAAATATCATATATCACCGTATTTTTGAAAACCATTTGAATAAAATGTGTCAATTCAAAAGATTTTTATAAAAACAATGGTTTGAATAAGATATTATATGAATACATTGCAGCATACATGCCAAATAACTATTTATTATAACTACAAATTATAACGACAATTACTTCTAATAAATAAATTAAATAAAGAATAATATAAACAACAAATGATATAAACAATAAAATAATTATACTAAAGCATGCAATTAATAAAAATAAACGAATATGAGATATAATGCAGTAAATAACCAAAGATAAGAAAAAATAAACATAAACTTTACATACATGTAAGATAAAATAATAATATAGAATGAATTATAAAAAAACAAATTAATATGCAAAAATGATGTGAAGCAATCAAAAATAGTATATATATATTTTTAAAAATAAGTAAAATATGTTGTTAAAGGAATAATATATAATTTTATAATATAATAGTTCAATACCTATATATTTCTTATAAACAATAAAAATAAATATGTGTTACAATATAAAAGTGATATTTTATAATATGTAATATAATATAATAAAAAAATTTAAAAACATAGATAATTAAGATAAAAGTTATAAGATAATATACATACATATAAATAATAATATTAAAAATAGTTATAATAAGTAATATATGTAAAATATATAAATGCAATAATTATGAAAAGTACATATATAATAGATAATATAAATAAAATATATTACATAATATAAATGGATTTTATACAAAAATAAAAAAATAAAAAATAATATATGATATAATATAATACTATATAATATAAAAAATTTTAAAAAAACATATAATATAGTAATTAATATATATAAATAATATGTAATGAAAATAATTTTGAGCTAAATAAAATAATAAATAATAATCATTTAATATATAAGGATATTACATAAAAATATATATTTATACTATTAATATATTAATATATAAATAATAAAGAAAATATTATAGACTATTCAATATAATAAAATAATTTAATACAATATTAAAATAATAAAATAAAAAGGATAAAAAATAAAACAATGAAAACAGGGGTTAAAAAAAGCAATTAAAACGGATATAAAAGGACTAAATTAAAACGCGTGTTAAATCACAGGAGTTAAAATGGCATTTAGGCCAAATTTTAAAAACTACGACGTTTTGATCTTAGCCTTTAAAGAGTCTGAGGGATTAAATTGGAAAGTAATTAAATCTTTAAGGCCAAATTAATAATAAAAAAATGGATTAAACAAATTGAAAATGCGGAGGGGTTTATTTTGCAAATATACTATCGACATAAAAAAACATGCGGATCTTTTTGCCCATCGGGTCGATGCGCGGATCTAGTCTTAAAACGGCATCGTTTTGGTCATTAACTGACCACACCAAAACGGAGTCGTTTCTTGGGTTTATAAAAATCAATTTTCAGAGAAAAAATTCATTTGTTCTGAGTTTTAAAAAAAAAATTCAGAAAACTCTCTCCACACCCTCGCCTGGGTTCTAATCGTCGCCCCTTTGGACCATAGCCACGCGCCTCACGCACCACCACGTATGGTGGCCGGATATTAAAACCTTGCCATCGAAAGGTAAAATCTATGCGCCTTTTTATTTGTTTTTTTTAACAGTATTTATGTGTAAAAGAAAAACGTTGATTAAAAAAAAATAACACTAAAAAATCACCTCGGTTGAAAAACTCTGTATTCTGTTTCGATGTCCCTTTATTATTTCTCTGTTTGTTTGAGTATTCGTGTTTTTTTTCTCTCTATGTATCTCTGTGTCCCTTTGTTACAAAATAACCAGGCTTTTATAGCCTTGAAAATAAAAAAATAAAAAAGGAATTTGCTACTACTTTGCCATTTTTACTGCGATTTGTTTCCTTTTGCAGGTTGATGACGATGATCTCACGGTGATGACCAGGCGCGCTAACTGCGGCGCGATTTGGTGGTGCGCGAATCGCGGCTTGACGAGGGGCGGACTGAAGGGCTATTGCGGCGCGACGATTGGGTTAGGGGCTGCTTGCGGCGCCTAGGGTTTCCAGAAACCCTAGGCTACTGATTTCGTTTAGCATTGGGCCCTTTTGGGCCGTCTAAGTCTGGGTAGGTCAGTTTAGGTATTGGGTCTTGTAAGTGGGCTCGGGTAATTTGTTTGTGATTGGGCTCGGGTAGTTTAGGGTATTTGGGTTAAATGTAAAAGGACTGTAAAAACATTTATTTATTTATTTTGTTTTTATTCTGGTTTATTCCAGCCCGGGCAAAAATGGGCCATTACAACGTGTATCGGATAATTTTCAAGCATCGTACACGAAAATTTTGATTGTTTATTAAATGATTTTTACTATTAGATTATAAATGTTATTACGAAAACAAAATTGTTTTACTAATTGTAATAGTGCTCGTGATAATAGTCAAGGTGATGACGATGATGTTAAAGATCTTCAGGTATATTTTACTAAATTTTATTTATTATATCATGTTTATTATAATTGGATACTAATCATGACAACATGAATAGATAGATTCTAATTTAAAATCCACGCATGTTTGCGATGGTGATTATGAAATAAAGAATCTATTGGGACATTTATAAGTTCGTCCTAGTAAATATATTGCATTCCTCGAAGTGAATATAAATATAAAGAAAATAAAAGATATACTCATGGACCACTAAGAGTGGGAACATAGTAATAAATAAGAGAACAATGAGAGTTCTCAAGATAACTTTTCAAAGGGTAAAAATAACTTATGTTATCGATGCGATATGAATTGGACACATATGTGGCGTATGCCCAAATATTTTGTTTCTGTTAATATTCTTTGAGGAAGGATATGAAAATGTAGTAATGAATTTTATCATTACAAATATAAAATATTTATCTTATTTGGTACTAAAACAAACAAATATTATTCCAATATTTGATAGTACAAAATTAGCTGAAAGCTCCAGAAGAGCTAATATATCAATATCTAAAAAGTATAAAATTTGTGATGGTTAATACATTACTTTTAAAAGATATTTGTAATGGATCTCATATTGAGATTGTGAATGAGGAAAATATTATATTTCATATGAATAAAAAAGGGGATCAAGTTATTGATTTATATTTATTTTATAATCTTTGTGATATTCTTTTGTCATCATCCCTATTAAAGGGTTGAAAGCAAAATATTAGATTGTGAAAGATTTACTTATGAGCAATAAAATATGATAATTCTATCTAAAGCTTATTATGGTTGGATGCACCTAAAGTTGCAAGTTTTTTTTAAAAACCGTGAGTATAACTCTACAGTATTCAGAATAAATTCTCAATTAAAATTACGTGGTAAAATATTACTAATGAGAACTTGCAAGAGAGAAAACTTATGTATGAAAATTCATTGGTTATGTACTTGTTGTACACCTGGAAAATAAGATCCACTCTCAAAGTTTGCTATTAATAAATTTTTGGGCATTTGAAGATTTTGGCATATTCCCTGAAGCGAATATCGCAAATAATTATTTGGAAATTTAGTAGCATTATAGACTTCACATTGATTTAAATATTTCTAGTAGTAAATGTCACAATAGTACTTATATGTGGATGCAAATTAAAATGAATGATAATAAAATTATCAATTTGTTACAAATTAGTACAATTGAAACACATTTTAAAGTAAATCAGAAGTTTACTAATACAAATGCATTTACTACTTGGCATGACCAGTTAGACCATCTTGGATCATATATGATGCAAAAATTAATTGAGAATTCATATGGACATTCATTAAAGAACTAGAAGATTCTTTAATTTAAAGAATTCTCATTTGTTGCTAGTTCTCAATGCAAATTGATCCTAGAAACTCACTAGCTAAAGTTGAGATTTAATGTCTTGCATTTCTGAAATGACATGCAAAATAAACTTGTTGTTTTGATATTATATGATTTTGGTAGATGTATTTACAAAATAATCACATGTGCTATCAACTCGCAACCTATTGTTTGAGAGACTGCTTGTTTAAATGACTAATTTCAGATTATGCAATTAAAACAAATCATCTTGCTAATATTGGTGAGTTTACATCCCAAGTTTTCAATGATTATTGCATGTCAATTGGGATAAAAGTTGAACATCCTATAGTTCATGTTCATACACAAAATGATTTAGCTTAACTGTTTATCAAATGCCTCCAACTAATAGCTAAATCATTACTTATGATAACAAAACTTTCTATTTCAGCATGAGATTGTATTGATTTACATGTTGTACGCATCAAGCCAATAAATTATAAATACTCTCCATTATAATTGATTTTTGGTCAAGAGCCAAATATTTCCCATCTTCCAATTTTTGGATGTGTGGTATATGTTCCTGTAACGCCCCGAATTTAGGGCCTAGAAGAAATAGGTTTTGAACAAGGGAACAGTTAGGAGACTGCACAAAAATATTTAGTTGTGCAAGAAAGTGACATAAATGAATGTTTGCTTCAATGGTTAAGTGATTTAGGAGTGTTTGGAAGTGTCTGAGAAGTCAGGGGTTCAAGCCTTGGCTTAGGAAAAAATTTTATTTTAAGTGAATAAAATCCTTGGATCTAGGTAGTAGGTTCTTAAATTATTGTGGTTAAAATATGATACAAATGAGTTGTTGGTCTAGTGGTAAGGGGCGTGTGGAGTGTACATGGGGTCTAAGGTTCAAGTGGTGGCGCATCAAAAAGGGAGTATTTATTTTGCTGCCAAATTCGTGTGGGTGGTAGAGTTGGATTGAAATACTGCTGAATGGAGTTTGAACTGGTCATAGAGAGAATTGAGGAGGGATATTTGGAGAGATTTGAGGAAAGAATATTGGGATTTGGGAAGGTTGTTGTTGTGGAGAGATAATAGGAGAAAATTAAGGGATAGGAAGTTGATGGAGAGTGTGTAGCCGAATTGGAGGAGGGATTTTTGGGATTGGGGTTGTTGCCGATTTGGTGAGAGTTAAAATTCGGGTTTCATTCCTTTTCTTTCAACCTTGGCCGAATACAGCTTCTCTCCTCCCTCACCATTTTTCTTTTCGGTTTTCTCTCCTAGCCGATTCTCCCTTCTTCTTTTTTTTTAAGCTCTGCCGAATACTCTCCCCTCTTTTCTTTTTCTCTGTTCTTTTCCTTGTTACGTTGTTACTTTGGCTGAGCACCCATTGCACCTTTCTATTTTTGGCTCTCGGCTTTAGCAAGGTGTGTAAACACTGCCTAAAGTGTGAATCGGCAAAAGCCGAAAAATATGATAGTTGGCACTACACGAGCGTGCGCTCGCTCGTGTGGTAATCGGAACACATAAAATATGGGCGTTCGACTGTTGAGGCCACCATGAGCGATCTCATGGTCTTGGGCCGTTTTGGGCCCTATTGGGCCGAAATGGGCCGTGTGGGCCCAACGAGCTTGTGGGCCCCACACGGGTAAACCACACGAACATGTGGAGATTATTGGGCCAAACTGTATAATTTTCATGACCGAAATACCCCATAGGGTAAAATGACCGAAATACCCCCATAGGGTAAAATGACCGAAATACCCCCATAGGGTAAAATGTCTGTTATACCCCTAGGAGATGAAATGACTATTATAGCCTTATGTTATGTATGACTGATTTGCTCTATGATATGTATGACTATGATTGAGCATGACATTTTGCATACACGTATGATATTATGTCACGACATATTGCATGGGGATGGGTTGTTATATTGAAGGAAGTGTATTGTACTGATAAGGTCGCACGGGTCGCCCAAGACGATTGTGGACCTACTGATGGCTATATGCCGTTTATTTTACTGGTAGCTTTGCTGCAATACTGTTTAGTGCCGCAACCGGTGCTAATCTTGGTGTGTCTGGCTGGGTGGGTCGATTTTATCCCCACATGGTGTGTTTGGTGGGACGGAGTGGTGTGTAGAGGCTGGATTGGGTAGGATTTCTGATTGCATATCTGCACTGATTAATGATACTGTACCGTTACTACATCGATTAATGATATTACATACATTCCACCGCATGACCGATATCTCATTCTCGCGGCGGGCAAGGCCCCACCGATACTAATATCGAAATTGGGCAAAGGCCCTACGATTCATCGGCATTGTCTTTGGGCTCAAGCCCAATCGCTTCTTATACTGAGAAAGGGCTTAGCCCCACACCGAATCGGATCATTATTGTAACGGGCTCGTGCCCAAACCGCATTTATCTACCATGTTTAATTGATCGTTTGCTTGTTAGGGGATTACACACTCGAGTTTTCATAAACTCACCCTCTGCTTTAATCTGCATGTAATCCCTAGTCGTAGGGCGGGTTTGTCTTTGAGGGACTCGATGATGGCCACACAACCGCATCAGCTTTCTTTTTTAGCTTTTGATTTATAAGTAACTGAATTTGGGTATTTTTATGTAATAAAGCCTCTTTAAAGTTATAAACTTTAAATTGGGGTTTTTATTTATTTAGTTTGATATAAACTGCTAGTTGTAGAAAAAGACGGGTTTTCAAAAGGTAACTGTTTTCAAAGACACCACGTTTTCGCAACATTTCCTAAAAAATCCTCCGCAATAAATGAGATTTTGAAAATTAGTAACGTTTTAAAAGTGATTAGCTTTCAATGATGCACGCTTTGGGAATGAACAACCCGTTTTGGAATCACCGTTTAATAACAAAATGATTAATTGATTTTGAGGATTTCAACGACAATAAGTTTTACGCTAAACACTTCAATGTGACACCGCCAGATTCAGCTATAACGTCTAGGCCGGGTATGGGGTGTTACAGTTCCAACTGCTCCACCACAATGCACAAAGATAGGTCATAATAATAGATTGGGAATGTATATTTATATGAGTCTCCTTATAATATTTTTGAGCTATTAATTCGATATTTAATTATGACATGGGTTGTCAATTTTCCAAACATTAGGGGGAGAGAATAAAAAGTTGGATAAATAAAGTACTTGAAATGAATTATCAATGTCTAAGATCCTTGTACAAAGCAATGCGAACCAGAAGTTCAACAGATAATTCATTTTACAAGTCAACTGCCAGATTCATTAGATATCACATACCAGCTGAAAATGCTCCAATACGAATTGATTTCCTAATAGGGCAAAATATTAGTGCAAAAGAAAGTAATCCATGCCTGAAGCGTGGAAGACCAATCGGTTTCAAAGATAAAAATCCTTATAAAAAAAAAGAGCAAACATTTAAGATGGTCATATAGTGGAGGCAGGGGTTCCTGAAGAGACCCATGACATAACTAATTATAAAACTAAAGAAGATATTCAGGTACCTAAAAGTTAAAATGTAAATGATGGAAATAAAGAGATTTCGATAAGTTATGTCAATACAAGAAAAATATGGAATCAGAAAAAAAAATTGTAGTTGTCGACAACAATTTTGCTTATAATGTTGCTATTGAAATAACAAAAGAAAATGAGAATCCTGAGCCTAAATCTATTAATGAATGTAAAAACAAAAAAGATTGGCCAAAATGGAAAGATGCAATTCAAGCAGAATTGAATTCACTTTCTAAATGTGAAGTTTTTGGACTTGTAGTCCAAACACCTAAAGGTGTAAAGTCGGTAGGATATAAACGGGTATTTGTGTGAAAACGAAATGAAATTGATGAAGTCATAAGATATAAAGATCGCCTTGTAGTACAAGGATTTTCGCAAAGGCCCGACATTGATTATGAAGAGACATATTCCCCTGTGGTGGATGCAATCATGTTTAGATATCTTATTAGTCTGGCAGTACGTGAAAACCTTGACATGCATCTAATGGATGTTGTTACATCCTATTTATATGGTACACTTGATAATAAAATTTATATGAAAATCCCTGAAGGATTTAAAATCCCAAAAAGATATAGAGTTTCTTGAGAAAATTGCTCGATCAGATTAAAGAAAAGTTTATATGGATTAAAACAATTTAGACGTATGTGGTACAATCGTCTTAGTGAATACTTGTTAAAAGAAGGTTACAAAAATGACCCAATTCGTCCATGTGTCTTTATAAAAAGGTTTGGATCAGATTTTGTGATAATTTTTGTTTATGTTGATGATCTAAATATTATTAGAACTCCTGAAGAACTTCAAAATACAATAAATTGTTTAAAGAAAGAATTTGAGATGAAAGATCTTGGAAAAGCAAATTTTTTTCTTGGCTTACAAATCAAGCATTTAAAGATAGAATTCATATTCATCAATCAACCTATATGGAAAAGATATTAAAGAAATTTTACATGGATAAAGCACACCCATTGAGTACTCTGATGGTTGTACGATCGTTAGATGTGAATAAAGATAAATTTCATACTTGCGAGAATAATGAAGAGTTTCTTGGTCCTGAAGTACCATATCTAAGTACCATAGGGGCATTGATGTATCTTACAAATAACACAAGACCTGATATAGCTTTCACTATAAAATTGTTAACAAGATTTAGTTCTTCTCCAACACGTAGACATTGGAATGGAATTAAACATGTATTTAGATATTTCAAAGGGACCATTGATATGAGGTTATTTTATTCAAATTATTCAAAATCCCTATTAGTTGGCTATACTGATGCTGGATACTTATCAGATCCACATAAAGGTCTATCTCAAACAGGATATTTATTTACATGTGGGGTTACTGTCATATCATGGCGTTCAACAAAACAAACATTAGTTGCCGCTTCTTCAAATCATACAGAAATAATTGCAATGCATGAGGAAAGTCGAGAGTGTGTTTAGCTAAGGTTATTGACCCAACATATCTAAAAGATATGTAATTTGCCTTTACAGGAAAAGTTGTTAACTATTTTATATGAAGATAATGCATCATGTATAGCTCAATTAAAGGGTGGTTACATAAAAGGTGATAGAACAAAACATATTTCACCAAAATTATTCCTCACCCATGATCTTGAGAAAAGAGGTGATATAAATGTCCACCAAATTCGTTCTAGTGATAATTTAGCAAATCTTTTTACTAAGGCATTGCCAACTTCAACATTTGAAAGACTACTACACAAGATTGGAATGCGTCAACTCAAAAATGTAATGTAATGTTGCCATTAAGGGAGTCTAAAATAAGTTGTACTCTTTTCCTTTAACCAAAATTTTATCCCATTGGGTTTTCCTGGTAAAGATTTTTAATGAGTTAGCTTGTAATAGAAGATTGTGTACTCTTTTTCCTTCATTAGGTTTTTATCCCACAGGGTTTTTTCTAATAAGGTTTTAACGAGGCACATTATCTACAAATGGACATCCAAGGGGGAGTGTTATGAATATCTTATTAAGTGGCTGTCCATCATGATCAAGATAAAGTTTTGATGTACTTTAAATTCTAATAGTTATTGGAATTAGATCTCTACTTCTTTTATACTTGTTATGCCTATAAATAGAGACTCTGATGAAGCATTGTAATTATCCCCTTTGATTAATAAAGTACATTCTCTATTGTTTTTATATTTTTTTGGTCTTTATTCTCCCCATATCTCTTTATTTTATAACATATTGTAACACCTCTAACCCGTATCGATCGCCAGAACAGGGTTACGGAGCATTACTAGAGTTTACAGAATAATTTCACGTAATTCATGTTAGTTACTATTCATATCCAAAACTAATCATATTGTCCCTTGAATAGACCCTCGAGGCCCAATATAAACATTGGAATCGAGTCGGGACTAAATTGGGAACTCAAAGAATTTTTCGTGAAATTTCCAAAATTTTTCCTAGATACAGGGCACACACGCCCGTGTGGTCAAGGGACACGCCCGTGTGACCATAGGACACGCCCGTACTGCAGGCCGTGTTCGACCCCGTGTAACTCTCTGACTTGTGCCACACGGCCAGCCACACACCCGTGTGAGTAGGCCGTGTGATCAATTTAATTTTCAAAAATTAGGTGCAGGGTTCACACGGCCATGACACACGCCCGTGTTCTAGGCCGTGTAGCACACACAGCTGAGACACACGCTCGTGTCTCTGCCCGTGTGCCCAATTTTAAGCATTCTGTTTCTCAAATTTAAGATGCAGGGGACACACGGCCAAACTACACGCCCATGTACCAGGTCGTGTGTCATACACGGTCAAGACACACGCCCGTGTGTCTATCCGTGTGGACAAAATAAAGTCATTTCCTAGCTTTATTTCTCACCCAAATTTACCAATAACCTAAAACAACACTTACAAGTATATACCAGCCAATTCAAGCATTAAATTCAAGCTAATTCTAACATCTATTATGATATATTATCATATGCATTCATGTTTATATTCTTACCTTTGTTTAATCTATTTATTAAACATAACTTGATCAAACATACTTAATATACTTGTCATATAGATAATTATCATGATATATCCTTATAAATATACCAAAACAAATGATTACTATCCATTCCAATGGCTAGGTTAGAAACAACATTTACAAGCCAACAATGGCCAAGTTAACCTATACATGCCATTATACCAAAATAAGTTTACTATTTATACCAAAATAAGCTAGCGGATAGTGTGATGACGCTCCGACCGATCTCCAACTTTCGCGAGCTTTTTTGCACTATAAAACAGAGAAAATAAAACCTAGTAAGCATATAATGCTTAGTAAGTTCGTATAACAGGAATTAAAACTTACCAATCACATTTATTAATATTTAAGCATACAATTAACATGCTTTTCATCAATTTGGCAAGTTTACCTAAACACATATACTTAATCAAGCAAGTTAGTCATATAATACATTTACACATCAAAAATAAGCATAGATGAACTCATCGTATAATCCTTCATCAAATAATTCAGAAGCATTCAGAACATATTTCTATTTATCTCATCATTTTCTCATATCGTGAGTTTTATCTGTTGAATCATTGAAAATATCGATGGATATTCAAATAGTACACTCAAGGTGTACAATTCTGTAAACCGTTAATTCTTAATCGGGGGTACCTATTAAGGTACTTAATCAGGAAGCACACTCTCAAGCTACATAACAGGTTACTCAGAAGAGTCATGTAACAGGACATTTATCCGGGCTAATCAGGAAACTCATAAGATTTTTACTCAGGAAGCTCATAGAGCTTATCAGATATCTCCGAAGAGATACTATCAGGAAACACTGGATAAGGTAGCAGAGAGTTCAAGCGAGCTTAACAGGACATTCATGAAGAGCTGTGTTTGTGTCCGCATTATATGCAGGATCACAACAGATCGCATATCAGGACGCTCACAAAGAGCTGCGGTAGTGTGCAACACATGCTAAATCACTACCGATTAGGATGCTCGCAGGAACTATATAACAGGATGCTCGAGAGGGCTATATCAGGATTACTCGTTCGAGCTAAATCCTGTCTGCAACATATGTAAGATCACTTTCAATGTGGGAAAATCACATATATCCATCGAAATTCAATATTCAAATGAAATGTAACATTTTCGGGACTTATTTCAGACATATGATATTTCATGCATCTATAACATTCTTATAATTCACCTAAGCACATATCATATTCAATTCAAATACAACATTCAATTCAAACATAATAACATGTGTAAGTAAGTTACACGAACTTACCTTAACAGTCGTTCGTAAAAGAAATTCTACTAATCCGAAACTTTTTCTTTTCCTCAATCTAGCTTCGAATTTGAGTTGTCTGGATCTATATAAATGAATTTAATCATAAATTTATCACATTTCATATTCAATTGGATTCATTTGACATCCTAGGAAAAAATACCATTTTGCCCCTAAACTTTTCATAAATTCCAATTTTGTCCTTAGGCTCGGAAAATGAAATTTATGCAATTTAATCCTTATTCCAAGCTTAGCCAAAATTTTAATATAACATTTACAGCACATGTATTTCATAAAATTCATAATTTTTCTTCAATTTTCACAACTTTACAATTTAATCCCTAAATCACATTTTCATCAAAATTCACTTTGTAAAAGTTGTTTATCTATCAACAACCTTTCATTTTCTACTATAAATTTCAAATTTTCAGCATATTCATCCATGGAAAAATTATATACTTTGATAACTTTTAAAATTAATCCCAAAAATAGATAGATTAGACTATCCCGATTTTAAAAATATAAAAATTACTAAAAATGGGACTTGAATACTTACCCAATTAAGCTTGATTAGTTTCTTCTCTCTCTCCTAGTGTTTCCATGCAAATTTTGGGGAAGATGATATAAAATAAGATGATATTTCTATTATCATCTTTTAATTATTTTCGTAACACCCTAAACCCGGCCTAGAAGTTTAGACCGAATCCCGAATGTTACATTGATCACCAAAGTGATCGTAGTTAAATTTTTACAAAACAAGTTATCATGTCAAACCAAAAACTTTAATCGTTTTAAATTCAATCAGTAAAAAGTTACAGTTATGTTTACTATAAAGCCGGAGTTAAATGAACGGATGAAACCTCAAAACGGAACTTGTACCACAATCTTATAAGAACATACAGTTTAAAAATTGAATAACAAAATAGGAACCGTAAATACAAACTTATACTATATATTATTCCAAGACTGTCTGAGACCTCCGCATACCGAGTCCAGCGTCACAATTCTGAAAGGTACCTGAAAGGGAAACACTAAGAGGGGGTGAGCTACACGAGCTCAGTGTGAGTTCGAATCAAGACTAAGAACAGAAATACAATACCCATTCAATATCGAACAATTACAGATATATACTGAGACAGAAAGTAATTCCGAGATCAACGTCCCAACGGAACGTAACATTTCAAACACACACCACATCACACCCAGAACACTCAGTCATATGTGTTTTCAGTCAGACAGAATACAGTCGGATAATCAAGCACCCAGAATGCTCAAACAGATGCATATGAAAAGCAGTCAAGCAATAAAACCCACCCATCCAGCCAACACACCTCTCCGTCCCCCAATCACACCCCATAAGAGCTGATTAAGCTCGTCTAACCAAAACACACCACATAGGACCTCGAAAGGCCCATCCAACCCTACACACCATGTACAGTCATTTTGGGCTGCCCGAAAACAATGACCTGCCACCTCGGGTTGCCCGACAATGATGGCTTATCAACATGCAGTTACACTGCCAAATCATATATTGGTATGCAAAGAACGCCGACGTGCGTGTCGTCTGATCGCGCGAAATCGCTATACGAATAAGTTGCGTAAAAACCGCGGATCGATCAAAATTAGACTCCCTTCCCTTCGCAATCCCACCCAAAACTTTATGCAAGTGTATGTATGTATACATTAACATAGAAAACCAAGAGCACATCCACGATACGATCGATGAGAGACAGGTTATGCAACCACACTCCACGCTTCATTCGAATCGGACATCTCATACCATCGTCACAAATATCGAACTTAAACACCCTCACTAAAGCTTAGCTAAGGCTCAAGGTACACAGTTACATTTTCAGAACAAAAACAAACACACAAGCTAATATTTGGTGTCTTAGGACCACACGCCCGTGTGCTCTAGCCGTGTGGTAATTTCTAGGCCGTGTGAGAGGTCAAACGCCCGTGTGAGGAGAGGCACACGGCCATGTGACTCAGGCACACACCCATGTGAAGTGAGGCACACGCCCGTGTGACTAAGACACATGCTTGTGTGGACTAGGGACATGGCCGTGGGAACAGGTAGTGTAACTCTTTATCCATTTGCACTAAATTTGAGTACAGGGCTGACATGGCCGTGTGAGGGTCACACACGCCCGTGTGCCCACCAGACACGACTGTGTGTCCCAAACACACGCCCGTGTGGGATCCCTAAATCCCCAAATCAGCCACACGGCTGTGTGGCACCAAATCACTCAAACCCTAGTACCGAAACTCACACGCCCATGTGCCTAGAGGATACACTCGTGTGAAAAATGAAAAAATCCCCAAATCAGCCACACAACCGTGTGACTCCCAAATCAGCCCGGAAACCCTAATTCCTAAAAGCATACGATCGTGTGCATCGGCACACACCCGTGTGGCCACCCGTGTGGTCACGAAACCGCCTTAAAAACAGCCCCAAAAATGTGCTTTCAGCCACGAAACACTCTCCAACCCTCGATAGTTCAAAGATATAGCAAAACCCACAATTTTTAAGCACAAGACAACGATACAATGAGGAAATTAATCGATTGGCGAACACCCGCACACATGATGTCGACTTTTCATAAAGTCAGAATTATATTCGCAAATAAAACAAAATAGGATAGGAAACCCACACCTATTTTGCGATCTACGACGCTCCGACACTGACTTTGATGACGAGGAAGCGACACTCCAGAATTCCCCAGCAAAAACCGTTTTCAAAAGAATGAGCAAAAATGAAAGAAAATAAAACCAGAAAAGAGGAAAAGAAAAAAAGTCCAGAAAGCAAAATAATAAAAATAAAGCAAAATAAAATAAATTAACAAAAATATATAAATAACTAGTTATAAATATTAACTTAAAACAAAACAAGATAAAACCTTTCTTTAAGCGCACACACAAAGACTCGAACCCAGAACCTTGAGGTACACTGACACATAACTAACCACCAGACCAGCAGGCCCATTCTGACACTTAAACTCGCAACTAAACACAATAGCGCAACCTTCTCGCAGACCCTAATCACAAAACCCAAAACTCCTATCCCCAAAATTTGAGGCGTTACATCTCACCCCTCCTTAAATAAATTTCGTCCCCGAAATTTCGCACTTATAGAATAGTGGATCACAAGCTACACCACCACGCTCCCGCTGTGCACTCTTAGCCCGAGCAGAACCAAATCAAACTTAAGATCTTACATACACACCCAGAACACTTAACCACTGAAGCAGATACATATTTATCTTATCACACACAATTTCAATTCTCTAATCTAACCGTCGATACATTCAGAATCATACCTGTCTCAAAATCGTCGAGGACACTCCCGAGTCTGATGTTCTGTGGACCCACATCGAAAACAAGCTCTCGCATTTTTCCAACACTTGCCCGGATGGCACTTCTTACAGTGTTCGCAAAACGGAGCGCTAGCACCACTACCAGCACCCTTCGTACGACCGTTGTTGCCACTCAAATCCATTCTAGCGCGCTTCGCAGAACGAGGCTCTAATCTCAGAGGACTACGATCTCTCTTCTCCCCACAATTTACGCACCTAGCTTGAAGCATTTCACTAGCCTCCCTTATTCTAGCCTCGAACACCTTCTCTAATACCTCCTTCACTTCCCGAGTCAATGCCTCAGTACCAAGCTCCACGTTATCGCTACCCGAAGTTGGCAGAGTCACACTGACCCCCGACTCTTGAACAATCTCACGCCCTGGAGAAGTAAACGACTTCTCGCGATCTTGCTTACCTTCAGAATCCATATCCGTCCTGTGTCTAACTTAAGATATCTACATTTTCAGAAAGCGAACACAACTTAAATACAAAAATCTATATTTCCAATCTTACAGTTTCGAATTCCTACCTAGACCAAAGATCGAGTATCGAGCATTCACGTTTTAAAACTTTTCCCAAAACACAAATCGTTTCAGCTTACTGTGGTAAAGTTTTCTCAAAAATTCCTTTTTAAAACAACCACGTGCGCACACGGATACGTAAAAACACAGGCCGAGTTTTTGCAAATCTGGCTCTGATACCACTAAATGCAACACCCTAAACCCGGCCTAGAAGTTTAGACCGAATCCCGAAGTTACATTGATCACCAAAGTGATCGTAGGTAAATTTTTACAAAACAAGTTATCATGTCAAACCAAAACCTTTAATCGTTTTAAATTCAATCAGTAAAAAGTTACAGTTATATTTACTATAAACCCGAAGTTAAATAAACGGATGAAAACTCAAAACGGAACTTGTACCACAATCTTATAAGAACTTACAGTTCAAAAATTGAATAACAAAATAGGAACTGTAAATACAAACTTATACTATATTTTATTCCAAGACTATTCGAGACCTCCGCATACCGAGTCCAGCGTCACAATTCTGAAACGTACCTGAAAGGGAAACACTAAGAGGGGGTGAGCTACACGATCTCAGTGTGAGTTCGAATCAAGACTAAGAACAAAAATACAGTACCCAATTCAATATTGAATAACTCCAGATATATACTGAAACAGAAGGTAATTCCGAGATCAACGTCCCAACGGAACGTAACATTTCAAACACACACCACATCACACCCAGAACACTCAGTCATATGTGTTTTTAGTCAGACAGAATACAGTCGGATAATCAAGCACCCAGAATGCTCAAACAGATGCACACGAAAAGCAGTCAAGCAATAAAACCCACCCATCTAGCCAACACACCTCTCCGTCCCCCAATCACACCCCATAAGAGCTGATTAAGCTCGTCCAACCAAAACACACCACATCGGACCTCGAAAGGCCCATCCAACCCTACACACCATGTACAGTCATTTCGGGTTACATTAACACAGAAAACCAAGAGCACATCCACAGACAGTCAGACAGAGACAGTTATGCAACCACACTCCACAGTTCAGATTCAGAATCAGACATCTCATACCATCGTCACAAATATCAAACTTAAACACCCTCACTAAAGCTTAGCTAAGGCTCAAGGTACACAGTTACATTTTCAGAACAAAAACAAACAAACAAGCTAAGATTTGGTGTCTTAGGACCACACGCCCGTGTGCTTTGGCCGTGTGGTAATGCCTAGGCCGTGTGGGAGGTCAAACACCCGTGTGAGGAGGGGCACACGGCCGTGTGACTGAGGCACACGCCCGTGTGAAGTGAGGTACACGCCCGTGTGACTAAGACACATACCCGTGTGGACCAGGGACATGGCCGTGTAACTTTCTATCCATTTTCACTAAATTTGAGTTCAGGGCTAACATGGTCGTGTTAGGGTCACACATTCTCGTGTGCCCACCAGACACGGCCGTGTGTCCCAAACACATGCCCGTGTGGGAATCTTAAATCCCCAAATTAGCCACACAGCCGTGTGGCTAGGCCGTGTGGCACCAAATCACTCAAACCCTAGTACCCAAACTCACACGCCCGTGTGCCCAGAAGACACGACCGTGTGGAAAACGACAAAATAACCAAATCGGCCACACGATCGTGTGACTCCCAAATCAACCCGAAACCCCTAATTCCCAAAAGCACACGGTCGTGTGCACCGGCACACGCCTGTGTGGCCAGTTGTGTGGTCACGGAACCACCCTAAAAATAGCCCCGAAAACGTGCTTTCAGCCACGAAACACTCTCCAGCCCTCGATAGTTCGAAGATATACCAAAACCCACAAATTTTAAGCACAAGACAACGATACGACGACGAAATTAATCGATTGGCGAACACCCACACACATGATGTCGACTTTTCGTAAAGTCAGAATTATATTCGCAAATAAAACAAAATAGGATAAGAAACCCACACCTGTTTTGCGATCTACGACGCCCCGACACCGACTTTGACGACGAGGAAGCGACACTCCAGAATTCCCCAGCAAAAACCGTTTTCAAAAGAATAAGCAAAAAGGAAAGAAAATAAAACTAGAAAATAGGAAAAGAAAAAAAATGTCCAGAAAGCAAAATAATAAAAATAAAGCCAAATAAAATAAATTAACAAAAATATATAAATAACTAGTTATAAATATTAACTTAAAACAAAACAAAGTAAAACCTTTCTTCAAGCGCACCCACAAAGACTCGAACTCAGAACCTTGAGGTACACTGACACACAACTAACAACTAGACCAGCAGACCCATTCTGACGCTTAAACGCGCAACTAAACACAATAGCGCAACCTTCTCGCAGACCCTAATCACAAAACCCGAAACTCTTAGCCCCAAAATTCGGGGCATTACAATTTTAGTTTCCAATTTAGTCCTTAACCTTTTCTTATTTTTCTATAGATGAATCACCAAAAATATCTACCAACTTTTCTTTAATGGTCTAATTACCATATAAGGACCTCAAGTTTTGAATTCCATAGTTATTTAATCCTTCTAGCTACTAGAATTCAACTTTTACATTTTATGCAATTTGGTCCTTTCCATAATTAAGCACATAATCGGTAAAATTTTCTTATCAGAATTTTCATATGACATTCCTATCTTAATGCAAACCATGCAAAATTATTAAAATAAATTTTCTTTCTGGCTCGAATTTGTGGTCCCAAAACCACTGTTCTGATTTCACTGAAAATGGGGTGTTACACATTAATTAGTTTTTAAGTATTTAATAAAAAATATTCTAAGATTAGTCCAACAAATTGAAACCAAAACTTATGATTTCGATGTGCTACATCTTCATTTTCTTTACCTCGCTAGTTTTTTCAATCATTAATAAAAGATGATAATATAAATTATTTATTAATATGTGTAATAACTTACATTTGAATGTAAGGATCTTTTGAAAGAGTGTGAAAATTCATCTATTTCAACAGTACTTCCCATTTCTGCATCATTACAGCCATTACAACAACTACGTGCCTGTAATAAATGTGATTATGTTCACAACTTCAGAATTAGATTAAAAAAAAGTACTTAAATAAAATAAAATAAAAATTTTACACTAATTATGGTGTTATCTATATTTTTATATAAATTTTTTATTCAAATTTTGTTTCTATACAATTGATTTACTTTCTCTCTTCCCACAGTTATTTCTTATTTTTTAACTGTTACAATTCTTTTATCATTTTTTTACTTAGTTTCTTTTTAATATTTAGATTTTATGTTTTATTTGAGTTTTTTTTCATTATAGAGGTTGGTGCAACATTAATTATTTTATGCAGGAATATAAAAAAGAATTGAGAAAGTTATTTTTTAATAAAAATAATTTATGAGTTTTGAATTGGGTGGAAATGAATCAAAATCAAGATTTAAAAATAAAAAAGAAACTTACCTAAAATTGGGTTTTGTCATCGAAAAATGGACTTAGATGAGTTTTTTAACAAATTCTAATTTTTGGGTGAACAACAAAAGAGATAATATGTTTATAATGAAATAACATTTAACATTTTTAAAGGTTTTTTTAATAAAAAATTGCAACATGTCACGTATATGATTGGTTAAGAGATTTCTTTAACGACTAGGATAATTTGGATAACGAAGCATAGTTTAGGCACCACTTTGACTTTGAGTAATGAAGTATAGTTTAAGTATCATTTTGATGTTTAAACATTTATTTTTCTACATCTAATATATATATTCTTTAGTGTTACGGGTTAGAACTTTAGTCTTATAATTTGTGTGACATTAGGTGATTTTTTGGGTTCAAATCTGCCTAAACCAACATAACTCTTGCAAAGTGAGAATTCTTGACAGAAATTCTCTAAAGCACCAAAAATATAGCGGAAGCAACTCAAAGATAAAAGAGCAACGAAAGAACAGAAAAGCTACAAGAAAATAACACTCACAAGGTGTTTGAGTAAATGTTTTCAATAGTATTCAATTACTATGAAGGATTACAAATGAAGGGGAAAATATTTATTTATAGTTGAGCTCCCGTAAATCCAACGGTACAGTTTACTTTACATCAATGATCGAGATTAAGTCAATCTACAATTTGATCTATTGATTCAATTTAATTTTCTAAGGTTATAAGTCTTCAAAGATTAGTTTCCCTATTTACCATGATAGCCCTAATTTTCTTTAAGTGCTTCACTTGGCCACCAAGACTTCAAGTAGATGATTTTCTCCTCATATTCCACGAATCGGGTCAACTCAAATGGATCAAATGAGTCTCATTTAATCAATTAACTTTCATGTAACGTTCTATATGTATTTGTCACGGGCTTTAATTCACGGCCTATAACAATAGAGCTAGGTTTGCACACAATTTAGATAAGTTTACTTTGTGGGACAAGTTTGTTTTATGACATTTGAGTTTTGACATACTAATAATTTTAAACGTGTAATGATATTTTTATAAATTAAATTAACAAATTTAATGACAAATGTTGCATATTCAAAAACTTCAATTTCGCATATTTATATCCAACATTTCCGGCATATATGGGAATTGGAAAGTCAAAATTTGTTCTTTCATTGTTTTAATCTCTCCAGTAAATTGCATTAATACAGATTGTATAAATTTGACTGTTTTGGAAATAAATACTGCAAAAAGTATAATTAGAAAATACTTGCCAGTTTTATATTCTAAAAAGTATTTTTATCCGTGTAACGGAGACACTGATCCTATTAATTTATTAACAAGTATATACATTTGAAACAATATATATATTTTAAATTGAAGTGTTTCGTTTAAAATTTTATAAAAAAATATACAACATCATAAATGTTTGATTCTTAGTTTGAATATATATTATTAAAATAATTTAAAAATAAATAAAAAATAATATTATAACATGAAATAAATAAAGAGTTTATAATTTTAAATAAATATAGGTATTGTTGACATTTTAACATATTTGTACTTGATGGCATTTTAAATTTGTTTCACATTTAAAACATTATGTTTCATAATGGAATCGGAAGAACGAGAACAAACAGAGAGCGATCGAAGCAATAGTCGAATATCAATAGGTGGAGAAGCCAACACTCAAGATGGAGTCGCAGATGTCGCTATGGAAGCTGTATCGTCTCCAGATAGACTCAGATCCTGGAAGGATTGTCTCTTTGGAACAGGTCTGGGGGTTTTCGATAAAACAGAATCAACAACCAAAGATGACGACGATGATTTAGATCTACTTGATGAAGATATCGTGAGATCGTCGGTAAACGGTATTTCGGCAATTGATTTCTCTGATCTGGTTAATCAATTACTGATAAAAAACATGTAAAATACGGTGGTAATAAAACTCTTAGGAAGGAACATTGGATACGCCAGTTTACAGAACAAGATTCACTCTCTATGGCAACCAAACCAACCGTTTAGACTAATGGATATCGAGAATGGTTACTATCTGGCCAAGTTTTAGAACCTGGGAGATTTTGAGAAAGTTTTAAGTCAGGGGCCCTGGATAGTCTATGGGCAATACTTAACTGTTCAACCTTGGAGCATCGAATTTAGCCCTTCGCAGCCTTACTCGAATATGGTCATGGCCTGGATACGGCTACCAGGACTACCTGGGCATATGTACAAGAGGAAAATACTCTGGGAAATAGGAGGAATGATAGGAAGGGTTGCAAAATTAAACTTTAATTCTTACAATAGAGTCCGAGGACGATTCGCAAGAATGGCGGTTTACGTCAATCTTGAAAAAGCTCTCATATCTCAAGTCTTAATTAATGGAGTATTACAGAAAATAGAGTATGAGTACCTACCAACGGTATACTTTTCTTGTGGCCATTATGGACATACCCAAGAAATCTGCCCAAATCTGGCGACAGAGAAACAAACGAAAAATGTAAGCAATGCAGAGGAAAAAAAGATTCAGGAGACTGGTCCGGAGCAAAGGAAAAGTAAAAATATAGCTAGCTCCGACGCCTACGGCCCTTGGATGCTCGTTGAAAGAGGAAACAGACGCTGGCCGGCAGAAGGCAAGGTTACCAATGGCGCCAGCAAAGAGAAGATGAACGAAAACACACGATTTCAGCCTTTAGAAGCCCTAAATGAAGAAATAGGTCCACAAAAAAGTTGGCCCACGATGGAAAATAACCTGGCCCAAAAAGAGTTAAAGTCTGGGCTGGAACAAAACAGTGCAGCAAAGGGAACCTCTTCCACAAGCCAAACCCAACAAAGACCTGGTAAAGAGAAATTAAGCAACACAAGCCCAAGTAAACAGAAACAGTCTAGGAGAAAAGGACCCATCGCAATCCCTAAAATAAATCAAACCGGTTTTACCCTAGCAAACCAAGGTCAACCAGACCCGACGCAACCTGAAATTGAAGCAAGAATTAACCTAACAGAGGATGGCTCCTGGGGAAAAACGTCAATAGCGTCTGACTCGGAGACATCGCAAATAGAAGGAGAATTGAAGATGGACACAAAGAAGGATATAACACAGACTGAGACGCAAGGGAGACAGAAAGAGACTGGAATTTATAATACACAGATAGAAGCAATTCCTGAACCACAACCCAGCCATTATCCCAATGCCGGAAATCTGTTCGAGGTTGCGGTCTCCCCTTTGAATGGCACATTGGATCCAACAAAACATTCAGTGGTGGTGTTTAAAGATTCAAAAACCATAGGGGAAAATCAGGGAAAACAATTGGCAATAAAAAATACTATGGGGAAACGATTCAGTGCTTCTCCAGTGGAAACTAAAGGAAAATTGAATGGAAATATAACGGGCCAAAAATTCAAAAGAATTATTCGGGATAAAGGAAGTCCCTTCAAAGTTACCTCTCATAAAGTCCCATTGATGGAATCTGACTAACATGGTTGAATTGTTACAGGAACAGGTCAAGCAAGGTTTATTCAACCAAACAAATGATGAGGAAATCAGGCACGAAGGACGAAAGGAAGGTGCACGGCAGTAACATTAAGACAGGTACTATTATCCTAATATTTTGTGATGAATTTTAAAACCAATTTATCCCTCTTTGTTTGGAATTGTCAAGGTTGCGCGAACATTAAATTTCCTTGCATATTTAGAGAATATAATATTGAATTTAGACCAGACATTATAGGTCTTTTAGAACCTAAAGTAAGTGGTAGCAAGGCAGATGAAATAATAGCCAAATTAGGCTTTCATCATTCTCATCAAGTTGAAGCAAGAGGTTTTTCCGGTGGAATTTGGATTGGTTGGAAAGAAACAATCCAACTTGAAATAATCCAAAATCATCCCCAGTTTATTCCTATCAAAACTTATAATAGGGGGCTAATACAACCCTGTTTAATTGCTATCATATATGGAAGCGCCAACAGTACAAAGAGGCAAAGTTTATGGGAAGCTTTAAAAACAACTCTATCGTCCGACAATACCCCCTGGATGGCAATAGGAGATTTTAACGCTATTCTCTCTGAAGAAGAAAAAAAGGTGGTAACATCATAGGGAAAAGATGCCCACACTTTGGAGCATTTATTGAATCCAGCAATCTACAGGATCTAGGATTTCGAGGGCCCTCTTTTACCTGGCAGCGAGGAGGAGTCTTTGAAAGATTGGACCAGTGATAGGCAATACAGCTTGGTGCCAATATTTTCCACATTTTTTAGTAACACACCTCACTCGTATCAAATCAGATCATAGGCCGTTGCTCGTCAACACTAATCCAGAACTTAAACTCCCTAAAAGACGGCCTTTCAGGTTTCTTACTGAGTGGGCACAACACCAAGATTTTCCTCACATAGTCAAGAGCTTATGGCATTACAGAGGAGACATGTACAACACTTTAGATCAACTTACAACTGGTCTCAAAAATTGGAACAAAAATGTCTATGGGCACATTGGGATTCGTAAACAAAAGCTATTGAAAGCTTTAAGTTTGGTACAAATGAAACTTGAAAAATCATATTCGAACTCCCTAGCCCAAAGAGAAATGAGTATTAGAGAGGAACTGGAAAATGTTCTTAGTCATGAAGAACTACTGTGGAAGCAAAAATCTAGATGCGATTGGCTCAAACTAAGAGACAGAAACACAAAATTTTTTCATAGCCGAACAATGCATAAAAGGAAAATTAATCGCATTACTGCACTTCGCAATTCAAACGAAGACTGGCTATATGACCCAGAAGACATACAAAAAGAAGCAGTTAATTATTTCCAAAAATTATACGGTGAAACGCCAAGCAGAGTGGGAGAGCTTCCTCTAAGTCAATTCCCTCCGATAGAGCATAATGACTATGTTTTTCTTAGTAAAGAGGTTACAAATGAAGAAATCAAATTAGCACTCTTCGACATGGCGCCCCTAAAAGCATCCGGAAGCGATGGCTATCATGCATTTTTCTTTCAAAACCAATGGGACAACATAGAAGGAGCAGTATGTGATTGGGTCAAAGAGGTGTTCAATGGACGACCCATCGACCCAAAACTTAACAACACTCTAATTGTCTTAATCCCAAAGATTGCTCAGCCCGAAGAAATATCTCAGTTTAGACCAATAAGCTTTTGTAATGTCCTTTACAAATTAGTCATGAAAGTAATAGCGAATAGATTTAAAAAAGTTTTTCCTAAAATTATCTCACAGGAACAAGCAAGTTTCATCGCTGGAAGAAACATCTCAGACAGTATCATCATAGCCCAAGAGGTCATTCACTCGATGCGTGGGAAAAATAAGAAATGGACGGCGATCAAAATTGATCTAGAAAAAGCTTATGATAGAGTATGATGGGACTTCATTGACAAATCTCTTCAAGTTGTAGGAATACCAGATTCTCTTCGAAAAGTAATTATGTTAGCCATTACAACGCCCACCATGTAAGTTTTATGGAATGGGGTGCCCACTGAAAAATTCAAACCTGCAAGAGGTGTAAGACAAGGTTTCCTTTTATCACCTTATTTATTCGTATTATGTATGGAATGGTTAGGACATAGCTTCCAAACTTCTATAACATCAAGAGGCTGGCTCCCTATTATGCTCTCTAGAGATGGACCAGAATTGTCACACTTATTCTTTGCAAATGATTTGGTGATCTTTTCAAAAGCAGATATTAAGCATGGCATACTACTAAAGAACATCCTTCAACAGTTCTGCAATCTTTCAGGACATTGTGTCAATATAAGGAAAACCAATATATTTTTTTCAAAAGGCGTAGCAGAAGACTTAAGCAATAGATTATATGGAATCTTGGGATATCAGAAAGTACAAGAATTAGGAAAATATTTAGGTATCCCTCTGCTCCACAAAAGAATCTCCAAATCTACAGTGCAATTTATAGTTGAAAAGGTTCGGGCAAAATTATGCAATTGGGACACAAAGCAATTATCCATGGTAGGTCGATTTACTCTTGTACAATCAGTCTTATTAACCATTCCAAATTATTTCATGCAGTCCATGAAAATTCCAAAAGGGGTGTGTGATGAAATTGAACGTCTAGCAAGACAATTTATATGGGGATCCACCACGGGAGGAAGAAAGTTAGCACTTGTTGATTGGGGGTCAATATGTCAGCCTCGTATCTGCGGTGGACTTGGTTTAAGGCGCCTACAAGACCAAAATAAATCCTTCTTGTTAAAACTAGGAATTAATCTCGTTACCAATCAAAATGCATTATGGACACACGTGCTACGGTCAAAGTATGGAATGAAAGATACTCTACCAGAAAGTATAGGAAAAAGAAGTTGTTCTGCACTATGGAAAGCAATTGAAAAGAATTGGCCTCTATTAAAAGAAAATTTATGTTGGTCGGTGGGATCTGGAATGGAAATCAATTGTTGGAAAGACAACTGGATTCCTACAGTTGGACCGCTGCTCAAAGATGTTCAATGTCCAAATAGAACAATAAATGACTGCATGCTTAAAGATATGATAACAGAAGAAGGGGTCTGGAACCTAGAAGCATTTAGAGAAAATATAGCGGAAAGAATAGTACAAAAAATTATTGACATTCCTCCTCCACATCACTTAGAAGGGCCTGATAAAATTAAATGGATACCAGCCTCTACTGGCAAATTCTCGATAAAGAATGCTTACCAAGTGTTAACAACAAATACATGGAACTCTCGAGATGATAGATGGAAGGAAATTTGGAAATATCAAGGCCCACACCGTATTCGGTTCTTCCTATGGTTAGTGTGCAAACAACGACTGCTTACAAATTTAGAAAGAACAAGAAGAGGGCTCAGCCATAGCACATCCTGCCTAGTTTGTCAACACAGCACAGAAGATATCTTGCACACACTTAGAGACTGCCCAACAGCTAGAGATGTTTGGTTAAACATTGTCCCTCTTAACTGGCAATCTCAATTTTTTTCAAGCAATACTACAGAATGGGTTGCGAAAAATTTAAAGCATCATGAGTGGCTTCCATAGGCTAAAATTCACTGGTCTACCCTTTTTGGATTAGCAGCATGGCGTATCTGGAAGAATAGAAATTTATTCGTTTTTCAAGGTTTGACATGGAGTATAACAGAGACCATCAAGATTTCTGTTTGTTGGGCAAAACAGTACATTAATGTGTGGGATCTGTCTAAACCCTTACATGATAAAACCGAGCAAAACTTAGGAACATATGTTGAGTAAAGAGGATAATTTAGCCTTAGTTTCTTTTTTAGTTTAACTTGTTTTCTTTTTTTACACCAAAAAAAAATAAAAATAAATAAATATAGGTATTGTTATCTTCATTCCATTTATTCATAAATTTAATCTATTGATTCAATTTAATTGAAGTAAATATGAAAATGAATTAAAAGTGAATGTGTATTAAATAATTAAATTAGTAAATTTGATTTATTTAATTAATGTAAATGTAAAAAAGAAATAAAAGTGAATTTATATTAAATATGTATCAATTAATTTTTTTCCTTTGCTCGACTTGATTTGAATTTGAATTAAATAATTTTTTAAATATTTTATTTAAATTTAATTATAAAAAAATATATAGATAAAGTTATAAAATTATATATTTTAATATTTTAAATTATTAAAAAAGAAATAAAGGTGCAACAAATTCAGTTTTTACCAAAGATTACACTATTATTTTCTTTTTACCTAAAATAAGGTAAATTAATATATTTGCTTGTTTTAAAAAATCCAAATGTAAATTAAAATAATATTTATTTTATTGTATTTTTTAATTAATATAATTTATTATTAAAACTTAATTAAAAAATGAGATTCACTTTAAATATAACAAAAAAAGGAAGTGATTTGGAAATCAATGAATTAACATAGAACTCAATATTTCAATATACACTTCTGTTCCTTCTTTTATATACGATATATGATACGTGATTTTGATTGATTTAATTAAAATAAATGTAAAAAAAGTAACATCATCAATAAAGCAAATATAATTAAGGGTTTTAAATTGATATATTTAAACTTCTCATTAATGTAATTATACACAATCATTAAAAAAATTGCGAGTAAATTCCAATTAAAAATAGTAAGAAAATCATATTTAAAACTTAATTCTAGAAACGAGACCCACTTTTAATATAACTAAAAACGGGGAACATTTTGAAACTCAAAGAACTAATCCAAAACTCAATATTTTCATATATGCTCACGTACCTTTTTTATTATTATATATATATATGTAAACATGATCATGGGCCGGACCACCCGCCTAGACTCGAAGGCCCGCCTGAAAAGTGAGAGGGTTTGGGAAAAAATATAGACCCGAAAAATGAACTTCGATAAAAAATAAGACTCGTCTTCTAAACGGGTCGGGCCTTGGGTACTATTTTGCTATTGTTTCCTACCATTTTGATGTCTTCTTTTGTTTTATTATTAATTTTGCTACTATTTTAGAGGCATTTATTTACTAAGTTGCAACTATCTTAGTGTTATTTGAGTATAAAAACTTTTTTTAATGTATTTTCAATTTGTTCGGAAATATTTATTTTAATTTTTTTAGTTTATTTGATGTATTATTTTTTTTAAAATTTATTTTCATATAAAAAATAAAATTTAAAATTTTAATACGAGCAGGCCGGGCCGAGCTCAGATTTAGCATTTTTTATCTGGACCAGGTTTGGGCAAAATTTTAGACCCATTTTTTGGGTTGCACCAAGGAAACGAACCTAAAATTTTGCATTAACTCCACCAATGGTCAGATCTATATATATGAAAATAACAATTCTTTTCTTTGGAGAGGATTGTCGAAGATTTGACCCTTATTTAAGGATAGCCTTGTCTAGTCAGTAGGGGATGGGAAGACTACCCGGTGTTGGTATGACCCTTGGGTTCCAAACTTGGGCCCTCTCATTAATTGTATTCCTTTGTGAGGGACTGTGGATGCGGATTGTTTTCTCAAAGACATGGTAACTAATGAAGGAAATTGGAATTTGGATTTCTTTCGTATCTGGGTCTCGGAAAATATTATCAGGCGTATTGTGAGAGTATTCCTCCTCCACATCTCGATGGAGGCCTTGATAGGATTTCTTGGCTACCGAGTTCGATAGGGGCCTTCTCGGTTAGGAGTGCCTATCGGTTGATCAGGGAGAATTCTTGGAATTCTAAGGAGGAAACTTCCTTGAAGTTTAAGGGTCCTCATAGGGTCCTTTTTTTCTTTGGCTCGTTTTCAAACAACATTTGTCCACCAACTTGGAACGTGTAAGGCGAGGTATTGGACAAGAAGTGTCTTGCCCTTTTTGCGGACATTCCACAGAGGACATCATTCATGTGCTCAAAAATTGTCCTGCGACTAAAGAAGTTTGGGACCAGGTGGTGCCTTTGAGCCAATACAACAGTTTTTTTTCTTCTAATCTTTTTGAACGGTTGCTCTCCAACCTACAATCTTATGTTGTATTGGACTCTGTGGGAGTCAATTGAGGGAGCTTATTTGGTATCATTCTATGGCGCATTTGGAAGAATAGAAACATTTTCATCTTTCAAGGTCTTACGTAGAAAGCTTCGGAGATTGTTAGAGTCTCTGTTACTTGGGCGAGACAGTTTATGGTCTATGCATAAAGAAGATATGAATCGACGAAACGCTCCCATTAACAGGTATCCTTCTTTAGGTAACTAGTTTTATTTGCATACTGATGGTGATGTTAATCTTTTGATAGGTTATGCGACCACTGGTGGAGTGGTAAGAAACCATATTGGGGAATGGATTATGAGTTTTAATCATTTCTTGGGAACTTGCTCTGTCTTTGATGCCGAACTTTGGGGTATTTTGGATGGTTTTACACTTCTAAAAGAACAGGGATTGGAGAGAATTTTGATTCATACAGATAATCTCGAGGTGGCCCAAGCACTAAGAACGAACACTCTAGCTATTTCAATCTCCGCTCTAGTAAGGCGAATCCAAAAGCTACTACAACATAAAGGACATTGAGTGGTTAAACACATTCCAAGGGAGGCTAATTGTGTTGCCGACAAGATTGCTAAATTGGTCTCTGCTGATAAGGTGGGAGTTAACGTGTTGACAACAGCTCCTATGGATTTATTAGATCTAATTGATAGAGACAAAATAAATGGTGCTTTTGATATTGTAGGACCAAATTGAGTCCTTTTAATTTTTGGTTTACCAAAAAAAATAAAAAAAAATAGGTGATTTATATTAAACACTAATATTGGCGCTGAAAAAAGGGACTTTCATTCATTCAGTGTATTCTAAAATTTCAATATTTGATTTCCTTAATAATTTTTACATACAGTCCCTATAAATATTTCATTGCCGTTGAAAGAAGAGTATAACATTAGAGGTATTCAAAATTCTCAAGTTAGGTATAATATCTTCCAATCTCTATTTCTATATACATGTACCAATTCTTTCCATTTAAAGTGTCAAGAAGAAAGCAATTCTAATATATATATTCCTGGTGTTTTATTCTTTTTCCCATGGTCCCTATAAATATTTCAATCTGCATTTACAATTATTTGTAATACATTTATAAACATGATAAATTCTTGGGTTCAAAAGAAACCAAGATCTTCAATTATTTGTATATGTAGTTTTTAAAAATTAAATTTTATTAAAAATCCATAATAAATAATTTTGTAAATTAATTATGTTTTTCTTGTGCAAATTTGAACAAAGTGAATGAAAAAAATAATAATGTTACGGAATTAGAATTAATCTCCACATAATACTCTTTATGTATTAGTCATAAACTTTGATTCGCGAACCATGATATTAGATACATCATATTCTATTTTACTAATCATGTTAAAAAAAAAATGGATTAGTTAATGATATAACATTTGTTTTTCATATTAAATACATTAAAGTCAAACATTTTGTTAGACTTACTTTTTAGTTCATAATTTTAGGTTATTTTTTCAATATTTTTAGTATTGAATTGAATTTATTTTTTATTTTTAAAAATACATGCATTTGTACTTATTTTGGAAATTTGAAGAGCGAATGATAAAATGTTGAAGAAGTTGTGAACAAAATAATTTACAAAATTATATATATAAATTAAAATAAACTTTATTGCAACATTCAAACGTTTTTAATAAAATGAAATTAAATTCTATTTAAAAAATAGCTACTTCAAAAAAAATTATAAAATTAAATAATCTTTTTTAAATCTAATTACTTAAATAAATAACATATCTGTAAATTAACAAATTCAATAGTTACATAAAATTTTAAATACTAATCTTTTTGATAAAATAGTAAAGAAAAGTAAATATATATATATATATATACATATATTGAATGGCTTAAAGCATCTTTAGCCTCCTAAAAGTATTTCATTTTCCGTTTAAATTTCTTTGTTTTACCTAAATTGATATTTAAAATTACATTTTGTTAATTGATTTAGTTCACAATTATCAAAAAATTAGTTAAATAAGAATGTACCACGTGGCACTTCAATCAAAAAGCCCCACATGGAATTTATATGTTTTGAAAATAAAAATTACTTTATAAATTCTAAAAATTAAATATGTAAAATAAAAATATAATTAAAAAATTTTAGAAAATTACTATTTCACTTTGACTCATTGTTGATATATATAAATTTGGAAAATAAAAATGTAATTAAAAATTTTAGAAAATTACCAATCTATTCTCGTTTAGTAATCAATTCAGAATCATTTTTTTGAGCTTCACGGATCTATTGCAGGAACATCGGTTTAGCTTTTAATTAAGCTAAAATAGAACTGTCATCAACAAGCGTCAGATGAGTATTCAAAGCTCTCAAGGCAAATAATGACTTCTGACTCAAAGCATCCGCAACAACATTAGCTTTTGCTGGATGATAGTCGATGTTTAAGAAATCACACTATTTTTTTTTCACAGTGAATTAAAACATGATTATGTTTAAACAGTAATTGAATAAGAATTTAATTATTAAGATAATAATTATATTATCTTATAACTACAAAGAAGTGTAATTTTATATACGTGTTTAGTTGATAGAGTATAATTATATTGTAATTCTCCATGTCATGTTTGGTAGTACAAATTATAATTACACAGTTACATAATTTATATATTTTAAAATGTTAATTACTATAAAAAATATTAGCACGATAAAAAAAATATAAACAAGTAGCAGAAATTAAAATTAAAATTAAAGTCAAAATCAAATCATATATATATTATGTTAGTCCAAAAAAGTAGTTGATAATATGATTACTAATAAAAATAACAAGAAAGATAAACATAATATGTAATTTTATCTAATTGTTCTAGTGTTCTATATTTGTTGGGTTATTACCTCTTTAATATTTAACATAAACTCTTTTTCATTAAATATTGTAAGTATTGGTCCTTGACGGAATTCATCACCATCTAAATATAAATTTGTATTATTAAGATTATCAGTATCTCTTTCTTCCATGTACTGTTCAAAGTATGGATCATCCCAAATCCACCTATGAATGAAGCTATAAAGTATGCAAGATGCATGTATGATCCAACCTTTTATTTATTTATTTATGTTATACTAATGTGTTAATATGAGAAATATTATTTTAGAACAACAAATGTCATTTTAATCACATTTTGAAACCTTAAATTTCTCAAATTAAAGAGTTTGTGAGCCGTTTCTAGTGCTTGTGTCTTGCTCCATTCTCTCAATTGATATAATACCCTACAATATGTTGTAAGAAAATCTTTTGTATTTGGATAATTAGCATTTACCATAGCTTGTAGCTTTAATGTAACACTTCGATACCTAACCCGATCGTTGGGTTCGAGTTATGAGATGTCACTCGTTGCTAAAGCAATTATCGACGAATACACCGCAAATTAATCATTAATACATTCAATCATGTCAAAACACATGCATATTAGGATACACACAATTAAATATGGGCCTTAATCGAGCTTACTAAAGCTCTTTTATTGACCCGAGCATGAAATATGATCAAATTGCAAGGTTTCCAAAATTTTAGAACATGTATCGATATTCTAGCCAGGTTCCGTTACCAATTTGAGCTTTGATGTTTGGAGGAAATGAATAAAAAATCAATAGCATCGATACTTCACATAAAGTATCGGTACCTTTCTCAAAGTATTGATACTTTATTGTGGTATTCATACCATTTTAAGGTTCGGTGTTTGAAAAATTAAAGAACTAAGCACCGATACTCTCCTTAAGGTATCGATACTTTCTGGAAAATTTCCAGAATTTGCATTTGATACTTATTTCATTTCCAACCATCATCAAGCCATACCAAAACATGCCCAAAACATACTCAAACATACACAATTGTTCACATTTATCCTCCAAACATTCACCAATTCAGATACTCATTAAACATACCATTCTTACCTATTAAAAACCACGATCAAACACCAACTTTACACCAACATGATACATCCCAAAAGTATATCTAAAACACATGTAATTAATCTTATACATCCTCTTACACCATTTCATTTACCAAAACATATCTCAATCTCATATTCTACCATATTCAGATTTTGACTAACTAAGCTAATACAACACCAAATAATACTTCAAAACTCCAACCTAAACTAGATTAATGTATTACCATTGATATGTCAAACCAATACAATCCAATCCAAAAACTTAATAACATCATGCAATTATATTTCAATCCTTATCATCCATAACTAATTATAGTAATCTCAACAATCCCACACTCAAATTCATTTATGCACATTACCACAATTTTAAACTCCAAATCAATTATGAAAGGCATAACTAAGCACAAGAACACACACACACACACACACATAGTCAAAGTTCTTAGGTACATGCCAAAGACTAAGATATAATAGAACACAAACATATTTGAGTCACAGCAGAAGTCTGGATGTCAGTTTCTAGTCCTGGGGCCTCAAGAAACACCTAAACCTGCGCATGGAGAGAAAATAATATTATGCCGAGTAATGAAACTCAGTTGTACACTTATAATACAAAATAAATAACATATGTATGAACAAATAAACTCCAAAATAACATTTATAACATTCATATACATCTTAACACCTAATTTTAACTAGGAGTTACCAAGTTTGGTGTCAAAGGTCCAAAACACACTATATGCATACTTCAACACCCAATTCATGCTAACACCGTAGAACATTCAAATTTACCGATTTCAAACCATCAACTTCAAACCTTTTTCCCCAAGTTCAGTATAACATTACACGATTCATTTATTTTTGAACTCTACCAACTCATTTGCAAATATTTCGGCCTTCAAGGCTCGATTTCACACAAAATCACATTCTAATTCAAAATATCTTAATCAATAGCATATTCAGGACATCTTGTCGATTTAATAAATTTTCAGCCCCTATTAACCTGACTTGGACTTGGATGGATACGCGGATCATCCAACCAACACACCAACATACACCGAACTGCATACTGGTGCACAAAGCGCATCATTAGCACACGAGGTGCATCCTGGCACGTAAGCGCATAATCCCGTACACAACTCAACTCTATGGCATGCCAACTATATTTGAATAAGAAATAGGGTATCATTATTCAATTTCATTAACGATTTAGTACACATATCTAATTCCAATCAATTTCACCACCAATAATTTAATTTATTATCAAATCACACATGATTCATATCATTTAATGCACTTCTATCAAAATTTATAATACACATTATTTTTTTGTTAAATCATGTTATTTTACCAATTATTCAATCCAATCCTCTTTTTCGAAAAACTCATATTCAAGCTTAATTTAACAACTTACATTACCATATTATACTTACCTAGGTACTCCCACATGTAATTTACAATGAAAATACAAGCAATTCTCATGGATTAAATTATAAATGTATAAACCGAAGTTTTCAGCTACTCGTCAACCGATTTCGTTTTTCCTCTCTCTCTCGAAGGATCTACATTAACATTAGCCACGATTAGTTAATAAACATAACATTTTCTCAAATTCCAGCCCAAACATTAGTAATTATCAAATTATACAACTCTCATAATTTATTCAATTTAGTCTTCAAAACCGAAACTAACATAACTTTCAAATTAAAACTTCAATTTGAGTTCTGATTTCACTAATTTTTATTAGGGACTTCCTATTTCTCATTTTTACAGTCAATTTTATAATTTATTCAGTTTAGTCCTTACTGTACGAAACTATTAATTAACTTTACAATTTAGTCCATTTTCACATCTAAGCTTAAAACCTATCAATTTAACACCTAAAACTTCAAGAAATCAACCATTGTAACTTTTTATAAAATGTTAACAGTTTTAAGAATTGGTGCATGAGCTATCTAGATCAAACTCTCGAGACCTTAAAAACATGACAATTACAAGAAAAAAGACTAAATTAATGTAACGCCCCGATTTTTCTTAATTTCAGCTTTTGTAATTTTGGCATGAATGAGTGTCTGCTTCAGTGGTTATGTGTTCTGGGTGTGTGTGGGAGGTCCCAAGTTCAAGCCTTGACTTGGGCAAAATTTGGTATTTTTATGAAGTAAGCCCTAGCTCTGTTTAGTAGGCTTTTAATTAATTGTTAGGGAAATTATATCAGAATGGGTCTGCTGGTCTGGTGGGTAAGTGGAGTGCTAAGTTGTTGGAGGTCTGGGGTTCGAATTCTTGTGCGAGCAGGAGGAATTATTTTTACTGCTAATGTTGTGTAAGAGTTTGAGTTTTAGTTAAACACAGATGGTGGAGTGTTTGAAGGAGAGAATTAAGCAGTTGAGATGGGGGAGTTATCAGAATCTGATCAGATGTTCAATTAGGAAAAAATTCGGCTCTCTCTCTTCTATTCTCTTTTCCTGCCATTTTCTTTCTTTTCCCTAAAATCCTTGCTGCCGTTTTCTTCCCTTGTTCCTCCCCTTTCTTTTCGATTTTTATTTTGTTCTTGCTTGCACAACGCTCTCTTCGTGTATTCGGTAAGTGATGGTTTCAATAATTCTTAACTGTTCCTCATGATTAATTAGTAAAGAAGGGTTTTATATGATGTTTAAGAGGTCCTTAAGAGGCTGTGGATTTCCAGTCAGTGCCGACGAGGTGCGGATTCGTCACTACTCGCTAAGGTAGGGGTCAGCGGTAAGATTTAGGAATTGTCTGTTCATACTGATTCGATTTAGTATCTATTTAAGTGACTAAAATTGGGCCTTGGATTGTTGATTTTAGGTTTCACTGTGCTCAAGAGTGATTGCGTGTCAAAATCAAACCAGGTGTGTACCAAAAAATACAGAAAACGAGGTTTTGGCAAAAGCAGAAAACCTTACTGTCAATGCCACACGGGCGTGTACTTGCCCGTGTGGTAGGCCGTATGCAGGACTGTAAGTCACCACACGGCTGTGTGATCGATGAGCCCGGCCGTGCGCGTGTGAGGGCTGAGCAAGGCCGTGTGCGACACACATGCTCGACCAATTAGGCCGTGTGGGCCACACGGGCGTGTGGGCCCACACGGGTGAACCACACGGGCGTGTGGGCCCACACGGGTGAACCACACGGGCGTGTGGCATTCTGGGCCAGGCCTTGTGATCCACACGGCCAAGGCTAATTTGGGTCGTGTGGGCCCACACGGGCAGGCCACATGGGCGTGTGAGCCCATTTTTTTGGAAAACTCTGTAAGGTTACACGGGTAGCCCAAGTTGACTGTGGACCTACCGTAGGGTCGGTAAGTAATACTTAGACCCCTAAATGAATGATCTGTCTGTCTGATTTCTGTACTAAGCATGTATATCGATCTGAATATATGAGTTAATTGCATAATATCATGTCATTCTTGTATGTTGTATTGCATCGGGGTGGGTTGATTATGATTGGAGGTAGTATCTGAAAGGCTCTTAAGCTCATTATCCGCGACTCACCGCAAATTTCGATTATGTGCCACATTCGGTACAACTTTGGTGTGTAGGGTTGGGTGGGTTGATTTTATCCCCACATGGTGTGTAGGGTTGGACGGAGCTGGTGTGTAGAGGCTGGTGGGTAGGACTCTGTTTTCTGCATATTCTGTCTGGAATGGGCTAAGGCCCTGTAATATGTTTGATTCTGTATAAGTGAGGGCTAAGGTCCACACCGTTTCTGTAATGGGTTCAAACTCGAACTATGAATTTATGTCTGTTTTCTGATATGATTGTGTGTATGTTTTCTGTGGGGATTACACACTGAGTTGTGAAAACTCACCCTTTTCTGTTTAATCTGTTCAGGTAATCTCCAGCAGTAGATGGATCGGTGCGGCGGAGGACTTGGCGGTGACCACAGTTCTGGACCTTTAACAGTTTTTCATTTATAGTTCTAATTATATTTGGGCAAGTTCTATGTAACATGGCCTTTATGGATTTTTGTTTAAAATTTGGGATTATTATTTTATAAACTGCTAGTAGTAGGATAAGACGCGGATTTTCAAAATAAATAAATGTTTTATCAAAAATACACGAACTCGCAAATTATGTTCAAAGCTTTCGCAACATATAATGTTTTGAAAATGGATAATGAATAATTAAACGACACGTTTTGACGAAAGCCCAAGATATCTACAAATGGTTCTAACATAGTTATGTTTTTCCAAAGCACTATCATGTGACGTCGCCAGATTCGACCATAACATCTAGGCCGGGTTTGGGGTGTTACATTTAGTGGTATTAGAGCCAGATTGCAAAACTCGACTGTGGATTTGGGTTTTTAAAATTGATTTTTCGAAATGATTATTTTTGAATGGTTTGAAATATTTTTAAACTGAGTATGTGGTACACCGAGTCTCCGACGCCGATCCCATAAGTGTTTTGATCTTTGTTTAAATTTGTTTGAAATACTACTTGCATGCTTGAGACAACCTTAGGTAGTATACTGTACTGAAAACACTTTAGGTAGTGTAAACTGAAACTGTAGCGAAACTAAAAATCGTAGTAAAATTGCGATACGCGATAACGAACTCTGAACTTCTGATATTGTTCTGCATAAAACATCTGTTAACAAATATTGGAACTGTAACTAATGTATAAAACTGTTAATCCAGATAAAATCCAAATTTACGATGAGCGCTCGAGGTATCTGCGGATGGGGTACTAGAGGCCGTAGTAGAGGCCGTAGAGGGGCTCGAGCTGGGTCCTCCGCATCTGAGAATCTGCCCAATCTAGATACGAGCGAGACGCCAATCTCACCTGGTACAGAGACTAGGTCTCATGATCATGAGGCTGGGGATGACGCATTATCCCGAGCCATGTTACGGATTTTAGAAAGGGTCGCTGGACCCAACATTGGATCTAGGGGTCGAGGGTCGGTTACGGAACGACTTTGGTCCAATGGGGCTGATTTATTCAGGGGCGTCAGTGGAGTCACCCCTAGCGTGGCCGAGTATTGGATGGAGGCCACGGAAAGAATTATGGATGATCTAGATTTTACTGCTGAGCAAAAGCTTAAGGGGGCTATTTCCCTGCTTCGCGACGAGGCTTACCAGTGGTGGCTGACTGTTAAGGAGGGCACTCAGCCCGACCGTCTGACTTGGGATTATTTTAAGACGGCTTTCCAGAATAAGTATGTGGGAGCCAGCTACATCAATGTTAAGAGGCGTGAGTTTCTTAATCTCACCCAGGGAGACCATTCAGTGGCCGAGTATGAGGCCGAGTTTCTGAGATTGAGCCGTTATGCCCGGGGCATGGTGGCGACTGAATATGAGTGATGCGTCCATTTCGAGGATAGACTCAGGGACAGCTTACGGGTTCTGATAGCTCCGCAGAGGGAGTGTGATTTTTTTACTCTGGTGGATAAGGCGAAGATCACCGAGGAGGTTAAGCGCGCTGAGCGCCAGAACCACGAGAAATGAAAGAATAAGAGGGAATCAGAGCCCTCGAATTCTGTGATGAGGCCTAAGAAAAAGGTCAGACTAGATGGGCCAGTGAGAGTTGGGCCTCCTGTTGCACCTGCTGGGGTGGCGTTGTGTGGGCACTATGGTAGGCGCCATCTAGGCGAGTGTTGGAGGACGACTGAGGCATGTTTGAGATGTAGGTTGACTGAGCATCGTGTCAAGGATTGTCCACTGAGGACTAATCAGATGCAAGCTACAAGTACTGGTATTGCGTAGCCACCGAGAGTAGCTCAGCAGCCACCTAGGGGCCGAGGTCAGGCTAGAGGTGGTAATGGCATGGGCCGAGGACAGAGAGAACTGGGCAGAGGTGCGAGACCGACTAAGGTGAGGCAGCCTGCACTGGTTTATACTGCACGTCGCTGAGAGGATGGTGATGCTCCGGACGTCATTACTGTATATTCTTAATTTTTGATGTACCATACACTGCATTGATAGACATAGGCTCTAGACACTCTTACGTAACTAGCTCTGTGTCTGAAACTTTGGGGATTCCGGTTGAGAGTACTTCAAGTAAGATAACTGTTGTGAGTCCGTTGGGGCAATTTATTTGGGTTAGTAAATTGTTTAGAGACGTTCTGCTAGAGGTTCAAGGGACAGTGTTTCTGGCTGATCTGGTGGAGCTTCCATTAGGGGAGTTCGATTTGATTCTGGGAATGGACTGGCTGGTCAAGCATCGGGTGAGTCTGAACTATGCTACAAAAATGGGTTATTCTGAGAATCAAGGAGGATAACGAGGTAGTGGTGATTGGGGAACGTCGAGATTATCTGGCGAATGTGATTTCTGCGTTGGTGGCGAAAAAGTTGGTACGGAAAGGATGTGAGGTATTCTTGGCCTACATCAGTGTTTCGAATTCTGGGGACTATTCGGTTAGGGACATCAGAACCGTAAGAGACTTTTCGGATGTTTTTCCTGAGGAACTATCGGGTCTGCCTCCGAGCCGAGAGGTAGAGTTTGGAATTAAGCACTTTCCTGGTATAGCTCCGGTGACCATCGCCCCTTATAGAATGGCACCGAAGGAGCTTGTGGAGCTTAAGGCTCAGATTCAAGAGTTACTGGATCGTGAGTTCATCTGCCCTAGTGTGTCTCCATGGAGAGCACCTGTGTTGTTTGTGAAAAATAAAGATGGATCCATGCGTATGTGTATCGACTACCGCCAATTGAATAAGCTGACCATTAAGAACAAGTACCCACTACCGAGAATAGATGATTTATTTGACCAGTTCAGAGGGGCTTCTGTTTTCTCCAAGATCGATTTGCAATCTGGATACCACCAACTGAAGGTTAAAGAGACCGATGTGCATAAGACGATATTTAGGACTCAGTACGGCCATTACGAGTTCCTAGTAATGCCATTTGGATTGACTAATGAACCAGCAGCTTTTATAGATCTGGATCGGTTCGTTGTAGTCTTTATTGGTGACATTCTGGTGTATTCGAAGACTGAGGATGAGCACAATGAACATCTCCGAGTGGTATTACAGACTTTGCGTGAGAAATAGTTGTACGCAAAGTTTAGTAATCGTGAATTCTGGCTCTGAGAAGTAACCTTTTTGGGGCATGTGGTTTCTGCGGAGGGGATTCGTGTTGATCCAAGTAAGATTGAGGCTGTGTTGGATTGGAAACAGCCGAAGAATGTGTCTGAAATCCGCAACTTCCTGGGGCTAGCGGGTTACTATCGACACTTCGTAAAGGGTTCTCTTTGATCGAAACACCATTGACCAAGCTTCTGCGTAAGGGAGTTCCCTTTGTCTGGACCGATAAGTAACAAGAGAGCTTCGAGAAGCTCAAATCTATTTTGATTCAAGCTCCGATTTTGATACAGCCTGAATCTGGGAAGGATTTTGTCGTACACAGTGATGCGTCGCATGTGGGTCTGGGTTGCGTTCTGATGCAGGATGGTAAAGTGGTAGCTTATGCGTCTCGTCAGCTCAAAACACATGAGGCTAACTATCCAACACACGATTTGGAGCTGGCTGCTGTAGTCTTTGCTCTGAAGATTTGGAGGCATTACTTGTATGGTGAGAAGTGTACCATCTATACTGATCACAAAAGCCTCAAGTATCTCTTCACTCAGAAGGAGTTAAACCTTAGACAGCATAGATGGGTTGAACTACTTAAGGATTATGACTGCACCATTGAGTACCACCCTGGTAAGGCTAATGTGGTGGCAGATGCTTTGAGCCGTAGGGCGATGTTCACTCGACTCAGTTTATTCGACGATGGGAGTCTGTTAGCGGAGCTTCAGGTTAAGCCTACGTGGATTGATCAGATCAGAGGTAAACAGATGGGGGATAAGTCTCTCGAGTGAGGTTCCGTCAGGTTGAGAATGGGGATACTATGGATTTTGGAATTAACAGTGATGGGGTACTTTGTTTTTGCAGTCGGATCTCTGTACCGAAGGATGAGGATTTAAGACAGTCGATTCTAAGGGAAGCGCATAGTAGCTCTTACGCTATGCATCCCGATGGGAATAAAATGTACTGAGATCTGCAAGAGTTATACTGGTGGCTAGGATTGAAGCGTGAGGTCACAGAATTCGTGGCTAGTTGTTTGACTTGTCAGCAAGTTAAGGCTGAGCATCAGTTGCCTTCAGGGTTGCTACAGCCTGTAAAGATTCCAATGTGGAAATGGGAGCGAGTAACTATGGACTTCGTTAGTGGGTTGCCTTTAACACCCACTAAGAAAGATTCTGTTTGGGTCATCGTGGATCGATTGACCAAGTCTGCACATTTCATTCCGGTTAGGACAGACTTTTCTCTCCAGAAGTTAGCTAAGCTATATTATCTGAAATAGTGAGACTGCATGGGATTCTTGTTTCGATCATCTTCGATAGAGATCCTCGCTTCACGTCTCAGTTCTAAAAGAAGTTGCATGAGGCTCTAGGTTCAAGGTTGGACTTCAGTACTACTTTCCATCCTCAGATAGATGGTCAGTCGGAGAGGGTGATTCAAGTACTGGAAGATATGTTGAGGAGCTGTGTTATAGATTTTCGAGGCAGTTGGGAGGAGTATTTGCCATTGGCAGAGTTCACCTATAACAATAGTTATCAATCTAGCATCCAGATGGCACCTTACGAGGCCTTGTACGATCGTAAGTGTCACACTCCCTTATGTTGGACTGAGTGGGGTGAGCGACGTGTTCTGGGTCCGGAATTGGTTTCTGAAACTGAAGATAAGGTCTGGTTGATACGGGATCGTCTAAAAGCGGCATCTGATAGGAAGAAATCCTACGCTGATCTGAAGAGAAAGGATATTGAGTATTCCGTGGGAGACTTAGTTTTTCTCAAGGTCTCGCCATGGAAGAAGGTTCTGAGGTTTGGTCGCAAGGGTAAGCTGAGCCCTCGATTTATTGGGCCGTACCGCATTCTGAAGCGAGTGGGGCCAGTTGCGTATCAGTTGGAGCTTCCTCCGGAGTTGGATCATATTCACGATGTGTTTCACGTCTCAATGTTGAGACGCTACCGCTCTGATCCCATGCATGTTTTTCCTATTGAGGACATCAAGGTTAGACCAGATCTGACATTTGAGGAGGAGCCGGTTCAGATCCTGGATCGAGACATTAAAGTTCTGCGAAGAAAATCTGTAATAGCCCAATTTAGGGGATAGTCAGAATAGTGGTTCGGAACCGGGAATTCGAGGTTAGAGAAAATTACTTTTATGATATTTTATGAGCTAGAGCATGTTTATATGTGTGCATGAAAATTTTGGCGCCTTAATTTTAGCGATTTCTTGCTTAATCGCGAAAAAGGACTAAATCGCATAAAGTGCGAAAGTTCTATTTTATAAGCTAAAGGTACCTAATAGCCATAGAATTTTAATTTGAGGTCTTTAAAGGGCAATTAGACCCCTAAGGGAAGGGTGGCTGGCCATAGGAGACAACAATTGACAAATTGGTCAAAGTTGGTAAAAGTTAGTGATAAAATTGACTTGTATTAATAAAATATAGAAAGAAAAGATATCATCTTTTCTCTTCATCTTCCTCCACCAAAAATAGCAAGAAAAATAGGGGTTTTGAAAGCTCAAAATTTTAGCAAACTCTTCTCCATTCAAGTAAGTGACTTTAATGGTTTTTCTTGATGATAGTTGTACTTTTAGAACCCCTAGAGCTTAAGCTTTCTAAAAAGGGGACTAAAATGCAATATGGTGAAAAGTTTAGAGTTTTTCCATGAGAGCTTTCATTGTTATTTGCTGCATTTTATGGAAGAAAATGAGTCTTAGTTGTTAGATGAACAACTTTTGTGAAATGTGTTGCCATGAAAACACCTAAATGAACCTTTTTGTAAAGGTTGTAAAGTTTGTAGTAAATGTGTGAAATGTTGGGTTTTGATGATAGCCATAAGAGAAATAAATGCTCACCTAGGCTTGCTAAAGGTAGAAATTTGAGTAGAATTGATTTCCGAGCCTAGGGGTAAAATGGTCATTTTGCCAAAGTGTAAGGCCAAAATAGTAATTTTGCCAAAGCATGGTTATTAAAATGCTCTTATTAATGTGATGATTGAAACGAGCTAATTTGCTATTATAGAGCAAGAAGAACCAAGAATCAACCTTGATCGGGGCAAGAATAAAGTCTCGGACTAGATCGACGATCTAGCTTATTTTGAAATCGAGGTATGTTTGTATGTGACAAATTCAACATTTATGCTCGTATTGTTTGTGAATGGTTGACATTATATTGATGTACGATATTCTAAGAAATTGAAATGTTGAAGTCCCGGTTGGACTATAATGAATGTGAGTATATTATTATCGAGACATGAGATAGATAAGGTCCCGTGTAAGACCATGTTGGGGACATGGCTTCGGCGCCAAATTGAAATTTTGTATAAGACCATATCTAGGATATGGCTTCAGTATTGAATATGAGAATCGTATAAGACCGTATCCAGGATATGGTATCGATACTTGCGGTGAGGTTCCGTATAAGACCATATCCGGGATATGTCATCGGTAGTCAAAAGAAATCCCATATAAGACCGCATCCGGGATGTGGCATTGGCTTCGTGTGTATGCTAATGGTTATGAATAAGCATCCTTGAGCATCCCTAGTGATTTATTGGGATAAATAGATCAGCTTAGAAATAGAAACGAGAATTTTATTAAAGCTATGTGATTGAGTTAACACAAAAAGTGAGTAATTGTGAAGAATATTTACAATATGTGGCATGGTATGAGCTAAATAAGGGCAATTATGAGTAAGTATGGCAAGGAGCCTATAACCTTGTGTGTGGTTAATTAAAGCCATGGATGGGTTTTATCATTAGCTTATTATTGTCATTTATTTTCATGCAAACTTACTAAGCTTTATGCTTACCCCTTTCATTGCCCTTTTCCTTGTAGTATTGCCAAGATAGCTCGAGAAATCGTAGACGTCAGAGTTGGAGATCACACTATCAACCACTATTTGGTATAGCCAAACTAGATTCATTTTGAGTATGGCATGTATAGGACTTGGTCTTTTTGTTATGTCATATTTGCAAGTCAAATGTGTTGGATATTATAGTTGTTCAATCTATTTTGTAAGAGGTCATGGGATGTTGGCCTATACTTGATATGTTCATATATTCAATGATGATGGATTTCATGAAGTGTATGTTTTTATGGATGTCTTGATTCTTTTGAGTTCATAGAGGTATCATATGGTCACCTTAAATATTGAATTGATTTGGTATGAGTGTGATTTCTTGCTAGGGTGGCAAATGGCTTGGTAGATAGCCATATAATTGTCCATACGGGTAGACACACGGGCGTGTGTCTAGGCCGTGTGTGACACACGGTCAGCCCCATGGGCGTGGTGCTCGGCCGTGTATCCCCTTGCATGCTAGAGTTGCAAGTCAGTATGCTCAGTAGTAAACACACGGGCAGAGACACGGTCGTGTGTCTCAGCCGTGTGGGAGGCACGGCCATGGACATAGGCGTGTGCCTAGGCCGTGTGAAGTCTGTACCTAGAAATTGGAATTTAATTTGACACACGGCCTAAGGACACGTGCGTGTGCCTTGTCCGTGTGACCTTAGTGAGGTGATGACGTCACAAATAGAATACCAAGGTTTTGGCACACGGGCTAAGACACGGGCATGTCGAGGCCGTGTGAAGGACACAGACCAGGGACACGGGCGTGTGTCCAGTCGTGTGTATTAAGTCAGTGTCGACCACGGGTGAGGAGCACGGGCTTGTCTCAGGGGCACACGGGCGTGTCCCTTGAGCAACACGGGCGTGTGGCCCCTGTTTTGATGAAATGGGCCCATATAAGGGGCAAATATTTTTTGTAAATGAAAAAGTTTTAAGTTGGGACGAAATTTTATAGTCCAAAGTTATAAGTTTAAGCAAGTTAAGTTAGGTAATGCCTCGTATTCGATTTTGGCTTCGAACACAGGTAAGGGGTGTTACATTTAGTGGTATCAGAGCTACGATTTAGTCGACTCTCGGACTAACGTAGCGTAAGTATGAGTTTAGCTATACATGCCTTATGTAAGAGTGTTTGAGTAATGATAGTGTGATGGCTCCTGACATTTTAAATTGTGTTTTTATATAGTACATGGATTTTGATCCAGACTGAACTGCAGCCGATGATGCTGTGAGTAATACGCCGGCTCTCGCTCAAGGGACCGCGCCAGTAGATAGTAGACCCGAGACCTTGGGTCAGGAAGAAGAGGCCCGAGAAGCCTTTCTCCATATGATGAGCAATAGGTACACTGAGTACGTTCGAGCAAATCCTAATGCTCAACCCCCTCTACCCCCACCTATTCCTCAACCCACTCCAGTAGCTCCTCAAGTGGTTGAGGTAGTGAGGAGAGAAAGGCCTCCGGTCGATAAGATTCGGAAACAAGGAGTCGAGGAATTACGGGCTAGTAAGGATGATGATCCAGAAAGGGCAGAATTCTGGCTCGAAAATACCATCAGGGCATTTAATGAATTGTCATGCACGCCTGAGGAGTGCCTAAAGTGTGCGGTATCTCTCTTAAGAGATTCGTCTTATCGGTGGTGGAACACCCTTGTGTCGGTGGTACCAAGGGAGAGAGTTAGCTGGGAATTCTTTCAAGAGGAATTCCGGAAGAAGTATATGATCCAGAGATTCATCAATCATAAGAGAAAAGAGTTCTTGGAATTAAAGCAAGGCCAAATGACGATGACCGATTACGAACGGGAGTTCGTAAGACTTAACAAGTATGCCTGGGAGTACCTGTCTACCGAGGCTATCATGTGCAAGAGATTCGAGGACGGGCTAAATGAGGATATCCGTTTATATGTCGGAGTTCTCGAACTAAAAGAATTTGTAGTGTTGGTAGATAGAGCCTGTAAGGCTGAAGAGTTGGCTAAAGAGAAAAAGAGAGCTGAGATTGAGTCTCGTGACTCGAGGAAAAGACAGCTGAATAAGTCACTACAATCTTCATCTAAGAAATCGAGGGATTTTGCTACTCGACCATCTACTTCGATCGGGTTTTCAAATCGAAGTAAGGGCAAACAATTTTCGAGGTCTAAAGTGTAGACCACATCAGTTGCTAGTATGGGCAACGTTCGACCGAGTAGACCGGAATGCCCGCAGTGTAAAAGGCATCATTCTGGTGAGTACCGAGCGAATGAGAAGGCTTGTTTCAGATGTGGGTCTTTAGACCATTTTATCATAGATTACTCCGAGATGCAAGAAAGAGAAGTCTCAGAATGCAAGACTGGGAAGCGCTGCTAGAGGAAGACCACAGAGAAACTTGGGAAATGAGATGAGTAGCAAGAATCCATCTAGAGAGTAGACTGCAAGATTCGAGGGTAGAGCACCGGTGAGAACATATGCCATTCGTGCACGTGAAGAGGCATCTTCCCCTGACGTAATCACGGGTACATTTTCTCTTTATGATACTCGTGTTATAGCTTTAATTGATCCAAGATCTACCCACTCATACATATGCATAAAATTAGTCTCTAGCATGAGCATGCCTATAAAGTCTACTGAATTTGTAATAAGAGTGTCTAATCCCCTAGGCAAGTATGTGTTGGTTGATAAAGTATGCAAAGGTTGCCCTTTGACGATTAGGGGTCATTGCTTTCCGGTTGATCTTATATTATTGCCGTTTGATGAGTTTGAAGTCATCCTTGGGGTGGATTGGTTAGTTACTCACGATGTAATCGTGAATTGTGGAAAGAAGTTTATTGAGTTGAAGTGTGAAAATAGGGATTTTATTCGTGTTGAATCAGACGAGCAAGACAGGTCACCAGTAGTGATGTCATCCTTGTTGGCTCAGAAGTATTTAAGAAAGGGGTACGAAGCTTTCCTTGCTTTTGTGATAAATACTAAAGAGACTGAGTTGAAAATTGAGTCGGTACCCATAGTATGTGAGTATTCAGATGTTTTCCTGGAAGAATTGCCAGGGTTACCCCCGGTTAGAGAGATTGAATTTGGGATTGAGTTAGCTCCGGGTACTGCCCCCATTTCTATTGTTCCATATAGAATGGCTCAAACTGAGCTAAAAGAGTTGAAAGCACAATTGCAAGAACTAACGAATAAAGGTTTCGCAAGACCGAGTTTTTCTCCGTGGGGAGCTCCCGTTTTATTCGTGAAGAAGAAAGATGGTTCTATGACATTATGCATAGATTATCGGCAACTTAACAAGGTAACTGTGAAGAAAAAGTACCCGTTACCGAGAATCGATGATTTATTTGATCAATTGAAGGGAGCCACAGTATTTTCCAAGATAGATTTGAGGTCAGGGTACTATCAGCTCAGAGTCAAGGACTCGGATGTACCGAAAACCGCATTTAGGACTAGGTATGGCCACTATGAATTTTTGGTCATGCCTTTTGGTCTAACGAATGCCCCTGCCATTTTCATGGACCTGATGAATCGCATTTTTCGGCCATACTTGGATAAATTTGTAATGGTCTTCATCGATGATATACTGATCTACTCTAGAGATGAGAACGGACATACCGAGCATTTGAGTATGGTTCTACAAATTTTGAGAGAAAAAAAATTGTATGCCAAGTTCAACAAGAGTGAATTTTGGCTTAAGGAAGTAGGATTTTTAGGGCACATTGTCTCGGGAGATGGGATTAGAGTCGACCCGAGTAAGATTTCAGCAATTGTTGATTGGAAACCGCCGAGGAGCGTAACTGATGTAAGAAGTTTTCTAGGCCTAGCCGACTATTATAGGCATTTTGTCAAGGGGTTTTCCATGATAGCTACCCCGATGACAAGGCTTTTGCAAAAAGATGTAAAGTTTGATTGGACAGAAAAGTGTCAATAGAGTTTTGAGAAACTAAAGGCGTTGTTGACTGAGGCTCCTGTTTTAGTGCAACCTGATCCGGGAAGAGAATTTGTGGTTTACAGTGATGCATCCCTGAATGGATTGGGTTGTGTACTTATGCAAGAGGGTAAGGTGATTGCATACGCCTCTAGACAATTAAAGCCGCACAAGAAGAATTACCTGACCCATGACTTAGAGTTACCTGCCATTGTGTTCGTATTAAAGAATTGGAGACACCATTTGTATGGCGAAAGGTGTCGAATATTCACCGACCATAAAAGCCTAAAATATTTGATGACTCAAAAGGAATTGAATTTGAGGCAACGAAGATGATTAGAGCTGATCAAGGATTATGAGTTAGTGATTGACTACCATCCGGGAAAGGCGAACGTGGTCGCCGATGCTTTGAGCAGAAAATCCTTGTTTGCGCTGAGAGCCATGAATACGCGGATGGTTTTGTTAGATGATGGTTTTATTCTAGTCGAGTTGAGGGCTAGACCATTATTTCTTCAAGAGATTTGTGAAGCTCAGAAAGAGGACAGCAGCTTACAAGCCAAAAGAGTTCTATGTGAGTCAAATGTTGAGTCAGACTTTCGAGTAAGCCCTGATGGATGTTTGACGTATCGAGATAGGGTCTGTGTACCCAAAAATAATGAACTTGTTCATAAGATTTTGCATGAAGCACATAGCGGATGCTTAACTGTGCATCTAGGCAGCACGAAGATGTACAATAATTTAAGGAAGTGGTATTGGTGGCCCGGCATGAAGAAAGACATTTCTGAGTTCGTGTCGAGATACCTAATTTGCCAGCAAGTGAAGGATGAACACCAAGTACCTCCGGGTCTACTTCAGCCCATTATGGTTCCCAGTGGAAGTGAGACCGTATTACTATGGACTTCATGACGGGTTTACCATTGACACCCAAAACGAAAGATGTTGTGTGGGTTGTGGTTGATAGACTCACGAAGTCAGCCCATTTCATACCTGTGCGGGTTGACTACTCGCTTGATAGGTTGGCGGGCTTGTACGTGACTGAAATAGTAAGACTTCATGGAGTACCGTTGTCCATTATTTTGGATAGAGATCCGAGATTCACGTCACGGTTTTGGAAAAAGTTACAAGAGGCCTTGGGCACAAAATTGAGCTTCAGTACTCCATCCACAAACCTACGAGCAGTCGAAAAGAGTAATATAGACACTCGAAGACATGCTTCGATGTTGTGTTTTTGAATTCCAAGGTAATTGGGAAAAATATTTACAGCTGGTGGAATTTGCTTACAACAACAGCCTCACCAAGTCTCAAAATGGGCCTTATGAGGCATTATGCGGGCGTAAGTCTTTGGGCGCTTTGTATTGGACAGAACTTAAGGAGAATCGAGATACAGTGGTCGATTTGGTGGAAACTGAAAAGAAAGTAAAGGTGATACGTGAATGTCTGAAAGCGGCCTCAGATAGACAAAAGTCCTATTCAGATTTAAAAAGGAAAGAGATTGAATTCCAAGTCGGTGATAAAATATTTTTGAAAGTATCACCATGGAGGAAGGTCCTCAGATTTGGCCGGAAAGGCAAATTAAGTCCGTGTTTTATCGGACCTTATGAAGTTACCGAGAGGATAGGACCGGTAGCTTATCGTTTGGCCTTACCACCTGAGCTGGAAAAGATTCATGATGTTTTTCATGTATCCATGTTGCGCCGATACCGTTCAGACCCTTCACATGTCATAGTACCAACAAAGGTAGAGATTCAACCGGATTTGACTTATGGTAAAGAGCCGATTAGAATTTTGGCACAGGAGGTTAAACAGCTGAGAAACAAAAGTATAGCCCTTGTTAAAGTGCTATGGCAGAGACATGGAATAGAAGAGGCTACATGGGAGCACGAAGATTCTATGGGAAACCAATATCCCAACCTTTTCGCCGGTAAGATTTTTGGGGACGAAAATCCTTAAGGGGGAGAATTGTAACAGCCTGATTTAGGGGCTATTCAGAATAGTGGTTCAGAACCACTAATTCGAGGTTAGAGAAAATTAATTTTATAATATTTTATGAGCTAGAGCATGTTTATATGTGTGCATGAAAAATTTGGTGCCTTAATTTTAGCGATTTCTTGCTTAATCGCGAAAAAGGACTAAATCGCATAAAGTGCAAAAGTTCTATTTTATAAGCTAAAGGTAACTAATAGCCATAGAATTTTAATTTGAGGTCTTTAAAGGGCAATTAGAGCCCTAAGGAAAGGGTGGCCAGTCATAGGAGACAACAATTGACAAATTGGTCAAAGTTGGTGATAAAATTTACTTGTATTAATAAAATATAGAAAGAAAAGATATCTTTTCTCTCCATCTTCCTCCACCGAAAATAGCAAGCAAAATAGGGGTTTTGAAAGATCAAAATTTCAGCAAACTCTTCTCCATTCAAGTAAGTGACTTTAATGGTTTTTCTTGATGATAGTTGTACTTTTAGAATCCCTAGAGCTTAAGCTTTCTAAAAAGAAGACTAATTTGCAATATGGTGAAAAGTTTAGAGTTTTTCCATGAGAGCTTTCATTGTTATTTGCTGTATTTTATGGAAGAAAATGAGTCTTAGTTGTTAGATGAACAACTTTTGTGAAATGTGTTGCCATGAAAACACCTAAATGAACCTTTTTGTAAAGGTTGTAAAGTTTGTAGTAAATGTGTGAAATGTTGGGTTTTGATGATAGCCATAAGAGAAATAAATGTTCTTCTAGGCTTTCTAAAGGTAGAAATTTGATTAGAATTGATTTTCGAGCCTAGGGGTAGAATGGTCATTTTGCCAAAGTGTAAGGGCAAAATAGTAATTTTGCTAAAGCATGGTTATTAAAATGCTCTTATTAATGCGATGATTAAAACGAGCTAATTTGCTATTATAGAGCAAGAAGAACCAAGAATCAACCTTGATCGGGGCAACAATAAAGTCTCGGACTAGATCGACGATCTAGCTTATTTTGAAATCGAGGTAAGTTTGTATGTGACAAATTCAACATTTATGCTCGCATTGTTTGTGAATGGTTGACATTATATTGATGTACGATATTCTAAGAAATTGAAATGTTGAAGTCCCGGTTGGACTATAATGAATGTGAGTATATTATTATCGAGACATGAGATAGATAAGGTCCCGTGTAAGACCATGTCGGGGACATGGCTTCGGCACCAAATTGAAATTCCGTATAAGACCATATATGGGATATGGCTTCGGTATTGAATATGAGAATCGTATAAGACCGTATCCTGGATATGGCATTGATACTTGAGGTGAGGTTTCGTATAAGACCATATCCGGGATATGGCATCGGTAGTCAAAAGAAATCCCATGTAAGACCGCATCCGGGATGTGGTATTGGCTTCGTGTGTATGATAATGGTTATGAATAAGCATCCTTGAGCATCCCTAGTGATTTATTGGGATAAATAGATCAGCTTAGAAATAGAAACGAGAATTTTATTAAAGCTATGTGATTGAGTTAACACAGGTATCCGTGAGTAATTCACGAAGAATATTTACGATATGTGGCATGGTATGAGCTAAATAAGGGCAATTATGAGTAAGTATGGCAAGGAGCCTATAACGTTGTGTGTGGTTAATTAAAACCATGGATGGGTTTTATCATTAGCTTATTATTGTCATTTATTTTCATGCAAACTTACTAAGCTTTATGCTTACCCCTTTCATTGCCCTTTTCCTTGTATTGCCAAGATAGCACGAGAAATAGCAGACGTCAGATTTGGAGATCACACTATCAACCACTATTTGGTATAGCCAAACTAGATTCATTTTGAGTATGGCATGTATAGGACTTGGTCTTTTTGTTATGTCATATTTGCAAGGCAAATGTGTTGGCTATTATACTTGTTCAATCTATTTTGTAAGAGGTCATGGGATGTTGGCCTATACTTGATATGTTCATATATTCAATGATGATGGATTTAATGAAGTGTATGTTTTTATGGATGTCTTGATTCTTTTGAGTTCATAGAGGTGTCATATGGTCACCTTAAATATTGAATTGATTTGGTATGAGTGTGATTTCTTGCTAGGGTGGCAAATGGCTTGGTATATAGCCATATAATTGTTCACACGGACGGATACACGGGCATGTGTCTAGGCCGTGTGTGACACACGGTCAGCCCTATGGGCGTGGTGCTCGGCCGTGTATCTCCCGACATGCTAGAGTTGCAAGTCAGTATGCTCAGTAATAAACACACGGGCTGAGACACGGCCGTGTGTCTCAGCCATGTGGGAGGCACGGCTATGGACATGGGCGTGTGCCCAGGCCGTGTGAAGTCTGCACCTAGAAATTGGAATTTAATTCGACACACGGCCTAAGGACACGGGCGTGTGCCTTGGCCATGTGACTTTAATGAGGTGATGACATCACAAATAGAATACCAAGGTTTTGGCACACGGGCTAAGACACGGGCGTGTCGAGGCCGTGTGAAGGACACAGACCAAGGATACGGGCGCAGGTCCTACCGTGTGTATTAAGTCGATGTTTCGACCACGGGTGAGGAGCACGGGCATGTCTCGAGGGCACACGGGCGTGTCCCTTGAGCAACACGGGCGTGTGGCCCCTGTTTTGATGAAAAATTTTCTATGTCTTCTTAAAGTTTCCTAAGTTCTCGGATTAGTTTCAAACAATCCTATATGTATGTTTTGGGCCCCGTGGGCCCATATAAGGGGCAAATATTGTTTGTAAATGAAAAAGTTTTAAGTTGGGACGAAATTTTATAGTCCAAATTTATCAGTTTAAGCAAGTTAAGTTAGTTAATGCCTCGTATTCGGTTCCGGCTTCGAACACGGGTAAGGGGTGTTACAAAATCTATCCCCTTAGTGAAAGTGATGTGGCGGAATCATAGCACTGAGGAGGCCACTTGGGAGCCGGAGGGTTCGATGCGTCAGTAGTATCCTTACCTATTCTGATCAGGTAAAATTTCGAGGACAAAATTTTTGTTTTAAGGGGTAGAGTTGTAACGCCCCGGTTTTTCTTAATTTCAGCTTTTGTAATTTTGGTATGAATGAGTGTCTGCTTCAGTGGTTATGTGTTCTAGGTGTGTATGGGAGGTCCCAAGTTCAAGCCTTGACTTGGGCAAAATTTGGTATTTTTATGAAGTAAGCCCTAGCTCTGTTCAGTAGGCTTTTAATTAATTGTTAGGGAAATTATATCAGAATGGGCCTGCTGGTCTGGTGGGTAAGTGGAGTGTTAAGTTGTTGGAGGTCTGGGGTTCGAATTCCTGTGCGAGCAGGAGGAATCATTTTTGCTTCTAATGTTGTGTAAGAGTTTGAGTTTTAGTTAAACATTGATGGTGGAGTGTTTGAATGAGAGAATTAAGCAGTTGAGAGGGGGGAGTTATCAGAATCTGATCAGAGGTTCAATTAGGCAAAAATTCGGCTCTCTCTCTCTCTTCTCTTTTCCTGCCGTTTTCTTTATTTTCCCCAAAATCATTGCTGCCGTTTTCTTCCCTTGTTCCTCCCCTTTCTTTTCGATTTTTATTTTGTTCTTGCTTGCACAACGCTCTCTTCGCATATTCGGTAAGTGATGGTTTCAATCATTCTTAACTGTTCCTCATGATTAATTAGTAAAGAAGGGTTTTATGTGATGTTTAGGAGGTCCTTAAGAGGCTATGGATTTCCAGTTGGTGCCGACGAGGTGCAAATTCGTCACTGCTCACTAAGGTAGGGGTCAGCGGTAAGATTTAGGAATTGTCTGTTCATACTGATTCGGTTTAGTATCGATTTAAGTGACTGAAATTGGGCCTTGGATTGTTGATTTTAAGTTTCGCTGTGCTCAATAGTGATTACGTGTCAAAATAGAACCAGGTGTGTACCTGAAAATACAGAAAACGAGGTTTCAGCGAAAGTCAAAAACCTTACTTTTGACACCACACGGGTGTGTCCTCGCCCGTGTGGTAGGCCGTGTGCAGGACTATAAGTCACCACACGGCCGTATGATCGACGAGCCCGACCGTGCGCATGTGAGGGCCGAGCGAGGCCGTGTGCGACACACGGGCTCGACCAATTGGGCCGTGTGGGCCACACAGGCATGTGGGCCCACACGGGAGAACCACACGGGTGTGTGGGATTCTGGGCCAGGACGTGTGATCCACACGGCCAAGGCCAATTTGGGCCGTGTGGGCCACACGGGCATGTGGGCCCACACGGGTAGGCCACATGGGCGTGTGAGCCCATTTTTCTGGAAAACTCTATAAGGTTACACGGGTCGCCCAAGTCGACTGTGGACCTACCATAGGGTCGGTAAGCAATACCTAGACCCCTAAATGAATGATCTATCTGTTTGATTTCTGTACTAAGCATGTATACTGATCTGAATATATGAGTTAATTTCATAATAGCATGTCATTCTTGTATGTTGCATTGCATCGGGGTGGGTTGATTATGATTGGAGGTAGTATCTGAAAGGCTCTTAAGCCTGTTATCTGGTAGCTCAGCTGCAAATTTCTGATTATGTGCCGCATTTGGTACAACCTAGTGTGTAGGGCTAGATGGGTTGATTTTATCCCCACATGGTGTGTAGGGTTGGACGAAGCTGGTGTGTAGAGGCTGGTGGGTAGGACTCTGTTTTCTGCATATTCTGTCTAGAATGGGCTAAGACCCTGTAATATGTCTGATTCTGTATCTGAGTGGGCTAAAGTCCACACCGTTTCTGTAATGGGCTCAAACCTGAACTATGAATTTATGTCTGTTTTCTGATATGACCGTGTCTATGTTTTCTGTGGGGATTACACACTGAGTTGCGAAGACTCACCCTTTTCTGTTTAATCTGTTCAGGTAATCCCCAGTAGTAGACGGATCGGTGCGGTGGAGGACTTGACGGTGACCACAGTTCTAGACCTTTAACGGTTTTTCATTTATAGTTCTGATTATATTTGGGCAAGTTTTATGTAACATGGCCTTTATGGATTTTTATTTAAAATTTGGGATTATTATTTTATAAACTGCTAGTAGTAGGATAAGACGCGGATTTTCAAAATTAATAAATGTTTTATCAAAAATACACGAACTCACAAATTATGTTCAAAGCTTTCGCAACATATAATGTTTTGAAAATGGATAATGAATAATTAAACGACACGTTTTGACGAAAGCCCAAGATATCTACAAATGGTTTTAACATAGTTATGTTTTTCTAAAGCACTATCATGTGACGTCGCCAGATTCGACCATAACGTCTAAACCGGGTTTAGAGTGTTACAATTAAACTCACAAATTGAAGGGGTTAAAATTTAGACCCTAGACCAAATTTCTTCCTCCATAAAAATGGTGCTTTGGTTGCATGAAGAAGATAAGAGAAATTGTGTTTCTTTTTCTTTCCATTATTTCATATATATATATATATATAAATTACCTTTATAATGTTTTCTCTTTCTTTCCATGATTTCATATATATATATATAAATTACCTTTATAATTTATAATTTTTATATAACTAAAATTTTAACATTATTTTAGAAAAAAATAATCCACTAACCATCCACTATAATTCTAGAGTAGCGTGATTTTCATTTTAATCCTTGATTCATTTTTAATTAAAAAAAATATTGATTGAACTTTTACTAATTTTATAATTTAGTCCTTATACCATAATTAATCACTAATTAAATAAAATTATTTATCTAAAATTCAATTCACCTATATAATAACTTCGTAAATACTTCATAAAAATATATATGAGCTCGGTTTATAGAAACGGGATCCCAAAACTGTAGTTTCAGACACCACTGACTTTCAGGTCGTTATAATTAATCATAAAAAACTAATATAAACTTAATTTTGAGAAAGAATTATGCTAGACCATAACTCTTTTTATAATATGTAAATTTGAGTAAAAATAATATAAAATTTATCAAAAATATTTTTATAAAGTGTTCAATAACTTTTATAACACGCCTTATAAATAATATGATTTTTTAAACATAATTTTAGAAAGTGATATATATTTTTTTTGCAAATAAGTTACGATAAAAAACTGTAACATTGTTTTTTTATGAATAAGTATATTATGTCCATACTTCTTGGCCATAAATTTTTATAAATAAATATATTACAACACTTTTATAACATGTAAATTATTTTTTATAATAAACTTTTTTACCATAACTTTTTTAAAAAGATTTAAATAATATAATTTTTGGTTATAACTTTATAAAATGCATATAAATTATTTTTATAATATAATTTTTTAAGGATTTATAATATAATAAATCTTTAGCCATGGCCATCCGAATGACTCCTATGTGTTCATGCTTATAATATAAATATATATAACTTAAAATTGTATAAAAAATAATTTTTTAAAATTATATTTGGGTGTAATTATTTGCGTAATCACTCCAATTCTCTCCCTTCCCCTAACAATTGGAAAGTGTCATGGTTACCCAAACATGCCACACTTTTGTAATTACAAGCAATTATACCCAAATTCAATTATCAGGTGCCTTTTCAAATATCATCAAAAAGTTATTTTCATATATATATAAATATATATTGGTATTTTCATTCTATTTTTATGGCCCATGTTCGGGTTTGTGGTTGCACCTCGACGATGTCATCTCCAAAGTTTGAATCTACTTATTCCTTTGGGAGCCCAATGTGCCTTACCATTGTACTCAACACTTATCAGTAATATTTATCATAAATAAATATAATTTTTAGCGATATCTTTTAATGATTTTGATCAAATTCTATCCTTAATTCCCATACTATGCGTAACTTATGGATTTAAGTCCATGTACTTTATTTTGGTTACTTTTAGTTATTTTTAATGGAAATAGTTAAACTCTATAATACCCCAAACCCGGCCTAGACGTTATGGCTGAATCTGGGAGTGTTACAAAGAAGGGTTTTGAAATCAATCTTATTATTATTTTGTTTAAGGAAAACATTGTTAATTTGCTCTTTCAGGAAACTTATTTTGCAGCGGAAGTTTGATATTGTTAAAGTTGAAAACCAAGTTTGTGTTTTAAGAAAAACATTTGCTTGCGTAAAATTGTGGTTTTGTCAACAACCTAGCAGTATAAAAGTGAAAAATACATCCAAAACCAAAATTAAAATAAATAGTCCAGAGAGTCCCAAAATTACTAAACTCTAAAAAATAATCCAGATTTTAAATAAAAACCATTAATCAAAACAATTCGCGAACTACTGGTCACCGCTGAGACTCCGTCGCACTGACCCGCCTATGTCTGAGGATTGCCTGAACAGAACAGACAACATATGTGAATTTTCATAAACTCAGTGTGAAACTCAACAGAAACATACATGCATCAAATTCAGAATTTCAATATATTAGAACAGAAGCGGACATAAGTCCTTATCAGAATCAGATTATCAGATACACACAGATATGCAAAGTCCTACCCTCATCCTCTACACACAATCTCCGACCATCCCAACACACCACGTGGGGTATAAAACACCCACCCAGCCCTACACACCACATAGTGTCTGTACGTCACTTATCAGAGTAATTTGCCACTGTGCTGCCAGAATAACGTCCAATTATCGCCTCACAGAACACTTCCTCCAACAAACAGAACCCACCCCATATACAGATATAGAATACAAATATTCAGAATTAACAGATTTAACATGACCCGCATGCTCATATACAGATATCAAATATGTTTATACAACACAATCAGACATACATATCAGTTTTCCTAAACTCAGATTAGTCTATCAGAATAACATATCTCATGCATTAGGGTTTATTCTACCCTTATCGACCCTACAGAAGGCCCACAATCGATCGGAATGACATGTGCGGCCCTATGGAAAATTTTAGCCTACACGCCCGTGTGGCCCACACGCCCGTATGGCCCACATGCCAAAATTGGCCTTGTCTGTGTGACTTATACGGCCACACATTCGCCCGTCACACGGCCGTGTGTCGCACACGCCTGTGTGGCATCGACAGGCCACCTTTTCAGCTTTCGTTGAACATTCAATTTTCTGTGTTTTTGTTACACACCTGGTTCATTTTTTATGCAATTGCAATCCCGAGACTACCAGAACCCATAATCAACATTTCAATGCCCAATTTCAGTAAGTATTCACGAAACTCAAACACCAATTATCCAAAAGGAAACCTCACAACAACATTCAACACATTTTCCCACTTACCGACAACGAACCAAAAGTACCTCGCACTCAATTCGTTGGAGAAACACCGATTGCACCTTGACTATCCCCTAGATAAGAACTGACGAGAATCCCCATTAACAACAACTAAAAGAAACCGTAAAACCATACTTACCCAAACTTACCGAACCGCACGAAAAACCAGAAATTCGAAACAACGCAATTGAAAAGGAAAAATTATGGCAGAACTTCAGAGGAGCAGAAAGAGAGATTTTTGATAGAGAGGAAACAACGAAATCGTCGGGAAGAGGAGAAAAATAAAACTAACGTCAGAAAGAGTTTGGGGAAGAGAGAAAAATTAAAAAAAATTAAAAACAAAATAATAAAAATTGATTAATATCCTAACTCCCCACTAACAACCACATCCCCACTAACCCACACCTTGATCGTTATCCAACAACCTCAGAGTTTCACTTCCACTGAACCTCTATCAGACAACTGAAGCAAAAATTAACATCCACACTTACACAAGGATTTGAACACAAGACCTCAGGGTAAGCTAAGACTTTACCACTCGAACCAGCAGGCTCATTCTGATATGAGTTCACAGAAAATATAACATAAGCCCAGCCCAAAGGGATAAGGCTAGAATAAAAAATAGCTTATTTTCCTAAAAGTGAGACTTGAACTCAAGACCTAAAAAACACACCCAGAACACTTAACCACTGAAACAAACACTCATTTATGACAAAATTCACCAAAAAAAAAAAAAAATAAATTAGTCAAGGCGCTACAAATTCGCTGGGTCAAATTTTGTTATTAGTCTCATATCATGCTTGAGTTGTTGGTTCAGTCTATATTCTCCAATTTGATAATTTTTAGTTCCTATGCTTTTCGCATTTTGAAATTTAAATCATAACTTAAACGGTAGACATTACATCGATTAACTAAAATAGCATGGTTTTTTTAATATTCTATGGAAATAGCAAGCTGGCATGACATTACACATGTGATAATATGTTAGTTGTATAAGATTTTTAAAATAAAAAAAATTAACTTGATGAATTTAACAATTATCATTTGGGTCAAGACTGAAATTTGAAAAATCAGAAAATATATGAACTAAAATTGACCAAATTATAGTACAATGACTAAAATTTTAACTTATGCATAATACAAGAACTAATAAAAAAAATTGACCAGTGATTTTAAAAATTTTATGAAATAAATTATGACACACCACAACCGACCCTATCGTCAAATCTGGATGAATGACATCATATTACGTTTTCGGAGAAACTCAGACTAATTCAATTCATTTCACTAAATAACTTAGCATTCAAACATAATAAGTTTCCATACATTCTTAATAATAGATATAAAAAGATTAAATGAATACCAATGAATCACATTTCATGAATTTAGGGTTCCATGGAGTCAATTACAAAGTTAGGATTCGAATCCAAACTCTAATTACCAAAATCCCGCAGTGTCTCAAGATAGGGAACTCCATGTCTCAAGACATGCCTCCTCTATTTCAATATTTTTGCTTCGATGTTGTCATGTCTCGAGACATTGGGATCTATGTCTCGAGACTTAACATTTTGTGTCTCAAAACTAGCCTCTTGACGTACTTCTCCTGTTTCCTTAATTTAGCTTTGATGTTTAGTTTATTCAAGACAAAGTGGTTATTGTCTTGAGACTAGAAATAAGGAAATCTATTTTAGCTTCGATGTACCCTTTTCTTGAGACACAGATCAATTTGTCTCAAGACCTAAGCCATGTTGCCTCGGGACTTGCATGGTTAGTCTCGAGACCAAAGCCAATTAAATAAACCAAATAGTAAATTTATTCTTGAGGTTTTGATACATGTTCATGCTGTCTCGAGACATGTAACACGCCAATTTGACCATCTGACCGACGAACATTTAGACCTGATCATGGGTCGGGCCACCCGGCCTGGGCTGAAGGCCCGCCCGAAACGTGAGAGGGTTTGGGCAAAAATATAGGCCCGAAAAATGGGCTTGGACAAAAAAAATAAGGCTCGTTTAAAAAAGGGGCCAGGCCTCGGGTAAGGCATTTTTGGCCTGGCCCCGGCCTAGCCCGAATTCACTAGAGGACAAAAAAAATCTGCTCTTTTTTTTTTGAATGTTATTTTCTTGTTGTTTTCTCCCTATTTTGCTACCATTTTACTATTATGTTGCTACGATTTTGTTGTTATTGTTTGGATATTGTATAAAACTTATTTTATTGTTAATTTTGTTATTATTTTAAAGGCATTTGTTAATTTTTTTATTATTTTAGAGGCATTTGCTTGTTAAGTTGCATTTATCTTAGTGTTATTTAAGTCTACATATTTTTTAAAATTTATTTTTCAATTTGTTGGGATATATTTATTTTGATATTTTTAGTATTTTTGATGTATTATATATATTTAAAAATTATACAAAAATAATATAAAAAATTAATACGGGTGGGCCGGGTCGGGCCCGGGTTTTATCATTTTTATCCGGGTCGGGCTTGGGCAAAATTTTAGGCCCATTTTTCGGGCCAGGCCGGGCTTGAGCCTAGTAATCGAGCCTAAATTTTTAGTTGACCCAGGCCTTAACTCGGCCCGGCCTATGAGCAGCTCTACGAACGTCGATGTTACCAAAAGTTAGAAATAATTTCGTAAAGACAAAAATATTGATTTTAGTAGTTAAGTCAATCAATACGATTTTAATAAAAACAATCTTAAAATTTTGGCAAAGTAGTATTTTTAAAACAAAACCAAAAGAAAATAAAGGTATACATTGCAAAATGTCATTCGGTGGATTAAAATAATTAAGACATAAATCAAGGGAAAATAAAAGTAAGCCTTAATTCACATGACATAAAAGTTGATAAATTGGCAAAGTGCCATCATTAGTTATATACAAACGATTATATAAAAGAAATTCAAATTCGGTTTTACATAATTCAATTACAAGAGACTTAGACCACATGCCACCCCAATTTGATATACATGTTACGACAAAATGATGAATGGCTAACAAAAGTCTGCAGTCTGGTTGAGTCCCTTCAAAAGTCCACTTTCTCAATACATCCTAATATTGTAGGGGAAACTAAGTAAGTTCATAACAAACTTAGTGAGTTCCAAGGATAAATAATAAACTTTCGAATAAGGTTTTCAACAAGTGAAATTAAACTAGGCTTTTACAACTATAACAACCCGTTTTTCAGTGGTATGGGAAATAGTGGTTTCAGGACCAAAAGTTCAATGAGGGAGTCCATAAATATTATTATTATTTAATATTTACAATTCAAATATAGTGTTAATATATTTTGATTTGATAATTTATGTTATTTGAACGAATAATTAGTTTCAAGTGATATATCCCTAAAGTCAAGTGGTTTTAAAAAAGGAGGTATCGAAGCATTGTTTCTATAAACCGAGTGTTATTAGGGTTATACTAAAATTTGGTTAAGAAAATTTAATGTTTAGATAGTTAATTAAAGAAAAAGGACTAAATTGTAAAAGCTGCAAAAGTTAATTGCTATTAGTTTGTATGGGATAAATGTGTATAAATGAATAATTTGATGGTTTTAAATGGAAAATATTCCATAATTATTAATGATGGACAGTTTGGAGTGGGATTTAATGAATTGTGTATTAAAAATTAAGTTATTTTATGAAAATAAAAATGTTAAAACATGCAAATAAGCATGAATTGTCTTTATCTTCTTCTTTTTGGTTTATCTACCACCGAAACAACATGGTTGAAGAACATCAAGGCTCGCCCAAGCCATTTCCTTTTGCATGGTATGATATTTAAGTCTGTTTTTAGTGATTTATTATGTTTTTGATATCGTTGTAGCTTAATTTATGTAACGCCCCAAAATTTTTAATTTCGGCTTTTGTAAATTTTGACACACAACGGTGTATCTACTTCAGTGGTTAAGTGTTCTGGGTGTGTGTGGGAGGTCCCAAGTTCAAGCCAAGCCTTTGGCTAAATTTTGGTATTTTTCTGAAGAAAGCCTTATTTTTGGTTAGTAAGCTTTTAAGTAAAAGTTGGTAGATAATTAACAGAATGGGCCTGTTGGTCTGGTGGTTAAGTGAAGTGTTGGTGTGAAGGAGGTCCTGTGTTTGAATCTTAGCTTGGGCATTATTTTTGCTCGTCTGTCTAGAAGAGTTTGAGATGGACTAAAAATTTGAGTAGTGGATTTAGTGGGGAGTTTGGTAGAGAAAATTAAGGGAAAAGATTTTGGGGTTATCAATTTCTGTTCATCTTTTTCTTTTCCCCAAAACAAAATTTTCAGTTTTCTCTTCTCCTCTTCTCCCTCTTTGCTGCCGTTCCCTTTTCCATTGTCTTCTTGCTACCGAATTTTCTTCTAATTTTCCCTCATCCTTTCATTTTCTGATTCTTTTCTTTCAATTTCGTTATGCTTCGTGGACTGTACGCATTCAGTAAGTTTAGTTTTAGGCTAAAATTTAATTATGTTTTGTTCAAATATTAAGAAGGGTTCGTTTGGTGTTTAGGGGTTTTTCAAAGGGCTGAATATCAATCAACGACGTTCTAAGGGCGTGGAATTCCTGATTATTCGATTGAAAGTAATGGTTTTTCGTTCGATAGATGAATACCCCGTTTTAGGTTTAATTCAATTCAATTGTTTAAGTGATTAATGGAGTGAAAAATTGATCAATTGAAGGTTGGGGATTGCTTGGAGTTGCTTTTACATCGAAAATGATACAAGTGTGTACCCTAAACGTAGAAAACGGGATTCGGCGAAAAGCCAAAATTGCTTGCTGTCGAGAGATAAGAGAAAATAGTTTTGGACAGCAGCAGTAGCCTAACTTTGAAAAATCATAAAAAAATTGGAAATTGAGTTAGATGTTGAATAAAATATGAAATTAAATTTTATTCAGTCTAGTTTTTCATGGAAGAAACAATGTAAGCAATGGAATTGTAAATTATGAGATATGATAATTTTTGTGAGACAAGGTCAGAATGATTTCGGGTTCCCCTATTCTGACTTTGGAAAATCGTAAAAAATTGTAAAAAAATAGATATGGGTTAGAATTTATATGCTTAAAATTCTTAATGATTCTATTTTCAAGAGAAACAAACGGGAACATCATCCGAATCCCATACTAGGAGAAAATAATTTTTTTTAGTGAAGAAGGGTCGAAATTGTCAGACAGCAGAACAAGGATGACTTTTAAGAATTAACTGTACTTATTGGCTAAACCGTAAATTTTAAAAATTTTATGGTAAGAAAATATGTGAGTCTAATTTCGGAAAAATCAAGCGGATCTTAATTTGGAATTTCAGCTCAAAGTTATAAATAATTTAGTGACAATGACTCAAGTAGACAACTTTGAATGAACATATAAGTAAATAGTGAAAACATATATGAATATTTAGCTAGCATGGGTTACATTAAAAATGAATCACACGGCCAAGGCCAATTTGGGCCGTCTGGGCCACACGGGTAGGCCATATGGGCGTGTGAGCCCATTTTTCTGAAATGTTCTATAAGGTTGCACGGGTTGCCCAAGTCGACTGTGGACCTACTGTAGGGTCGGTAAGCTTTACTTAGACCCCTATATAAGTGATCTGTCTATCTGATTTCTGTACTAAGCATGTATACTGATCTGAATATATGAGTTTAAATTGCATAGTAGGATGTCATTCTTGTATGTTGCATTGCATCGGGGTGGGTTGATTATGATTGGAGGAAGTATCTGAAAGGCTCTTAAGCCTGTTATCTGGCAGCTCAGCTACAAATTTCTGATTATGTGTCGTATTCGGTACAACATGGTGTGTAGGGCTGGGTGGGTTGATTTTATCCCCACATGGTGTGTAGGGTTGGACGGAGTTGATGTGTAGAGGCTGGTGGTTAGGACTTTGTTCTCTGCATATCCTGTCTGAAATGGGCTAAGGCCCTATAATATGTCTGATTCTGAATCTGAGTGGGCTATGGTCCACACCGTTTCTGTAATGGGCTCAGACCCGAACTGTGAGATTATGTCTGCTATCTGATATCTCTGTGTGTATGTTTTCTGTGAGGATTACACACCTAGTTTGTGAAAACTCACCCATTTTTGTTTAATCCGTTCAGGTAATCCCCAGCAGTAGGCGGATCGGTGCAGCAGAGGACTCGGTGGTGACCACGATTCTGGATACTTATTTATGGTTTATTTTTAATTCTGCTTTGGTTATATTTGGGTAAATTTTATGTAAAAAGGCCTTTCGGATTTTAGTTTAAAACTTGGGATGCTAGCAGTAGGACAAGACGTGAGTTTTCAAAATAAACAAAGGTTTTATCGAATTACGTACGACCTCGCAAATTATTTTAAAAGCTTCCACAATGTATAAAGTTTTAAAAATGGATAATGAATATATAAACGACACGTTTTGACGATAGCCTAAGATACCTAAAAATGGTTTTAACGCAGTTACGTTTTCTAAAGCACTATCATGTGACATCGCCAGATTCAGCCATAACGTCCAGGCCGTGTTTGGGGTGTTACATTTAGTGGTATCAGAGCCAGGTTGCAGAACTCAGCTGTAGATTATGGGTTTTAAAATTTGGTTTTTGAATAATTGTTTTTCAAATGATTTGAAATGTTTGTACTGAGTATGTGGTACACCGAGTCTCCGACGCCGATCCTGTAAGTATTCTGAAACTGATGCTTAAATTGAAAATGCTATGATATTCTGAAACTACTGTAGGTAGTAAACTGTGAAAATACCCTAGTTAGTATATACTGGAAACTGTAGTTAAACTAAAACTATAGTAAACTACTAGAGACCGCGACAAACGAAAACAAACTCTGAACTTCTGGTACTGTTTTACATAAAATATTTGTTAATAAACACTGGAACTGTAGCTGATTCATAAAACTTATAATACCAGATAAATTCGATTAGATATGAGCACACGAGGTATCCGCGGACGGGGTACTAGAGGATGAGGTAGAGGCTGTGGAGGGGCCCGAGCTGAGTCATCGTCATCAGGCAGCCTGCCAAATTTGGATACGAGTGAGACGCCACTGTCGCCTGCTACTGAGACTGGGTCTCAAGATCACATGGCTGGGGACGATGCATTGTCCCAGGCTATGCTAAGGATTTTGGAGAGGGTCGCTAGGCCCAATACTGGATCTTGGGGCCGAGGGTCGGTTACGGAACGACTCCAGTCTAATGGAGCTGTGCTCTTCAGGGGTGTCACTAGGGTCACCCCTAATGTGGCTGAGTACTGGATTGAGGCCACAGAGAGGATCATGGATGATCTAGATTGTACCCCTAAGCAGAAATTAAAGGGTGTAGTCTCGCTGCTGCGGAACGAGGCTTATCAATGGTAGCTGACCGTTAAGGAGGGCACTCATCCTGAACGTCTGACCTGGGAGTTCTTTAAGACCACCTTCCAGGGGAAATATGTCGAAGCTAGTTATGTGGATGCTCGTAGGAGAGAGTTTCTAAATCTTACACGGAGGGATCGATCAGTGGCTGAGTTTCTGAGACTGAGCCACTATGCGCTAGGTATGGTGGCATCTGAGTATGAGTGATGTGTCTGCTTTGAGGATGGCCTCAGAGATAATTTGAGAGTTCTGATAGCCCCACAGAGGGAGCGAGATTTTTCTACCCTGGTTTAGAAGGCGAAAATTGCCGAGGAGGTTAAGCGCGCTGAGCGCCAAAACCAAGATAGAGAGAGAGGAAAGAACAAGACGAATTTGGAGCCCTCGATTCGGTTCAGAGGCCTGAGAAAAAGGCCAGTGCTAATAGGCCGGTTAGAGTTGGACCCCATGTTGCTGCTACTGGACAGCAGCCATGTGTTGATTAAGGCTGTGTTGAAGTGTAAACAGCCTAGGAACGTGTATGAGATCTGTAGTTTTTTAGGACTGGTGGGTTATTATCGGCGATTTGTGGAGGGCTTTTCATTGATTGCAACACCCTTAACTAAGCTGCTACGTAAGGATGTACCGTTTATATGGATCGATGCGCGAAAGAGAGAGCTTTGAGAAGCTCAAGACTCGCATGCATCGAGGCTCCTATTTTGATACAGCCAGAACCTGGAAAGGAATTCACGGTTTATAGTGATGTGTCACATGTCGGTTTGGGATGTGTGTTGATGCAGGATGGTAAGGTGGTAGCCTATGCGTCTCGTCAGCTTAAGAACCGTGAGGTGAATTATCCGACGCATTACTTGGAGTTGGCTGCCGTGGTGTTTGCACTAAAAATTTGGAAGCATTACTTGTATGGTGAGAAGTGTATCATCTACACTAATCATAAGAGCCTCAAGTACCTCTTTACTCAGAAGGAGTTGAATCTTAAGCAGCGTAGATGGATTGAGCTGCTTAAGGACTACGATTGCACCATTGAGTACTATCCTGGCAAGGCCAATGTGGTGGCTGATGCACTAAGCCATAGGGCTGTGACTGATTTAAGGGCGATGTTTGCTCGCCTTAGCTTATTTTACGATGGTAGTCTATTAGCCGAGCTTCAGGTTAAGCTGACATGGATTGAGTAGATTAAGGGTAAGCAGTTGGAGGACGAGTCTTTGGGTCTTCGGTTTCGACAGATTGAGAGTGGTAGCACTATGGATTTTGGACTGAATAGTGATGGGGTACTCTGTTTTTGCGGGAGAATCTGTGTTCCGAATGATACTGATTTGAGACAGCCTATACTGAAAGAGGCGCATAGTAGCCCTTATACTATGCATTCTGGTGGAAATAAGATGTACCGAGACCTTCGTGAGTTATATTGATGGCCAGGATTGAAACGAGAGGTTACTAATTTTGTGGCTAGATGTTTGACGTGTCAGCAAGTTAAGGCTAAGCATCAATTACCTTCGGGTTGGCTATAGCTAGTTAAGATTCCTTTATGGAAGTGGGAGAGAGTGACTATGAATTTCGTTAGTGGGTTGCCCCTCACACCCACTAAGAAGAATTCAGTATGGGTCATCGTGGATCGATTGACTAAATTCGCCCACTTCATATCAGTTCATACTGATTATTCTCTGCAGAAGCCAGCAAAGCTTTATATTTCTGAGATAGTGGGACGCATGGGGTACCGATTTCGATCATCTTTGACAAGGATCCTCGCTTCACGTCTCAGTTTTGGAGAAAGTTACATGAGGCACTGGGTTCAAGGCTAGACTTTAGTATTGCGTTCCATCCTCAGACCGACGGTCAATCTGAGAGGGTGATTCAGATACTAGAGGATATGTTGAGAAGCTGTGCTATTGATTTTCGAGGTAGTTGGAAGGGTTATCTCGCTAGCGGTTCGCTTATAATATAATTTTTCGATCCTAGCATCCGGATGGCACCTTACGAGGCAATCAGTATGGTCATAAGTGTCGCACTCCTTTATGTTGGACTGAGTTGGGCGAGCGACGTGTTCTGGGTCCTGAATTGGTTTCCGAGATAGAGGATAAGGTTAGACTGATTCGGGATCGTATGAAAGCGACATCTGATAGACAGAAATCTTATATGGATCTGAAGAGACGCGAGATTGAGTATCCTATGAGAGACTTCGTATTTCTCAAGGTCTCGCCATGGAAAAAGGTACTGAGGTTTGGTCGTAAGGGCAAGTTGAGCCCTAGGTTATTGAACCTTACCGCATTTTGAAGCGAATGGGACCGGTTGCTTATCAATTGGAGCGACTCCGGAGTTAGATCGTATTCTTGACGTGTTCCACGTCTCTATGTTGAGGCGCTACTGCTCTGATCCTACCCATATTGTTCCTGTTGAGGAGATTGAGGTTAGGCCAAACTTGACCCTTGAGGAGGAGCCGGTTCAGGTTCTGGATCGCGATGTAAAGGTTCTTCGGAAGAAGTCTATTCCACTGGTAAAGGTTCTATGGTGGAATCATGGCATTGAGGAGGCCACGTGGGAACCTGAGGATTCGATGTGCCAGCAGTATCCTCACCTTTTCTGATTAGGTAAATTTCGAGGACGAAATTTTCTTTTATGGGGGTAGAGTTGTAACGCCCCAAAATTTTTAATTTCGGCTTTTGTAAATTTTGACACACAACGGTGTATCTGCTGCAGTGGTTAAGTGTTCTGGGTGTGTGTGGGAGGTCCCAAGTTCAAGCCAAGCCTTTGGCTAAATTTTGGTATTTTTCTGAAGAAAGCCTTATTTTTGGTCAGTAGGCTTTTAAGTAAAAGTTGTTAGATAATTAACAGAATGGGCCTGCGGGTCTGGTGGTTAAGTGAAGTGTTAGAGTGAAGGAGGTCATGTGTTCGAATCTTAGCTTGGGCATTATTTTTGCTCGTCTGTCTAGAAGAGTTTGAGATGGACTAAAAATCTGAGTAGTGGATTTAGGGGGGAGTTTGGTAGAAAAAATTAAGGGAAAAGATTTTGGGGTTATTAGTTTTTGTTCATCTTTTTCTTTTCCCCAAAATAAAATTTTCAATTTTCTAATCTCCTCTTCTCCCTCTTTGCTGCTATTCCCTTTTCCATTGTCTTCTTGCTACCGAATTTTCTTCTGATTTTCCCTCATCCTTTCCTTCTCAGATTCTTTTCTTTCAATTTCGTTATGCTTCGTGGACTGCACACATTCGGTAAGTTTAGTTTTAGGCTAAACTTTAATTATGTTTTGTTCAAATATTAAGAAGGGTTCGTTTGGTGTTTAGGGTTTTTTCAGAGGGCTGAATATCAATCAACGGTGTTCTAAGGGCGTGGAATTCCTGATTATTCGATTGAAGATAATGGTTTTTCATTTGATAGATGAATACCCCGTTTCGGGTTTAATTCAATTTGATTGTTTAAGTGATTAATGGAGTGAAAAATTGATCAATTGAAGGTTGGGGATTGCTTGGAGTTTCTTTTACGTCGAAAATGATACAGGTGTGTACCCTAAACGCTGAAAACGGAATTCGGCGAAAAGCCGAAATTGCTTGTTTTCAAGAGATAAGAGAAAATAGTTTTGGACAGCAGCAGTAGCCTAACTTTGAAAAATCAGTAAAAAAAATGGAAATTGAGTTAGAGGTTGAATAAAATATGAAATTAAATTTTATTGAGTCTAGTTTTTCATGGAAGAAACAATGTAAGCAATGGAATTGTAAATTATGAGATATGATAATTTTTGTGAGACAAGGTCAGAATGATTTTGGGTTCCCCTGTTCTGACTTTGGAAAATCATAAAAAATTGTAAAAAAATAATTATGGATTATAATTTTTATTCTTAAAATTTTTAATGAGACTATTTTCAAGAGAAACAAACGGGAACATCATCTGAATCCCATACTAGGAGAAAATAAATTTTTAGTGAAGAAGGGCCAAAATTGTCAGACAGTAGAAAAGGGATGACTTTTAAGAATTAGCTGTACTTATTGGCTAAACCATAAATTCTAAAACTTTTATGGTAAGAAAATATGTGAGTCTAGTTTCGGATAAATTAAGCGGATCTTAATTTGGAATTCTGTAGCTCAAGTTATAAATAATTTAGTGACAATGACTCAAGTATACAGCTTTGAATGAACATATAAGTAAATAGTGAAAACATATATGAATATTTAGCTAGCATGGGTTACATTAAAAATGAATCACACGGCCAAGGCCAATTTGGGCCTTATGGGCCACACGGGCATGCCATATGTGCGTCTGAGCCTATTTTTCTAAAATGTTCCAGAAGGTTGCACGGGTCGCCCAAGTCGACTGTGGACCTACTGTAGGGTCGGTAAGCTTTACTTAGACCCCTATATAAGTGATCTGTCTGTCTAATTTCTGTACTAAGCATGTATACTGATCTGAATATATGAGTTTAAATTGCATAGTAGCGTGTCATTCTTGTATGTTGCATTGCATCGGGGTGGGTTGATTATGATTGGAGGAAGTATCTGAAAGGCTCATAAGCCTGTTATCTGGCAGCTCAGCTGCAAATTTCTGATTATGTGCCGCATTCGGTACAACATGGTGTGTAGGGCTAGGTGGGTTGATTTTATCCCCACATGGTGTGTAGGGTTGGACGGAGTTGGTGTGTAGAGATTGGTGGTTAGGACTTTGTTCTCTGCATATCCTGTCTGAAATGGGCTAAGGCCCTATAATATGTCTGATTTTGAATCTTAGTGGGCTATGGTCCACACCGTTTCTGTAATGGGCTCAGACCCGAACTGTGAGATTATGTCTGCTATCTGATATCTCTGTGTGTATGTTTTCTATGGGGATTACACACTGAGTTTGCGAAAACTCACCCTTTTCTGTTTAATCCGTTCAGGTAATCCCCAGCAGTAGGCAGATCGGTGCAGTGGAGGACTCGGCGGTGACCACGATTCTAGATACTTATTTATGGTTTATTTTTAATTCCGCTTTGGTTATATTTGGGTAAATTTTATGTAAAAAGGCCTTTCGAATTTTAGTTTAAAACTTGGGATGATTATTTCATAAACTGCTAGCAGTCGGACAAGACGCTAGTTTTCAAAATAAACAAAGGTTTTATCAAAATACGTACGACCTCGCAAATCATTTTAAAAGCTTCCACAACGTATAATATTTTGAAAATGGATAATGAATATATAAATGACACGTTTTGACCATAGCCTAAGATACCTAAAAATGGTTTTAACACAGTTATGTTTTCTAAAGCACTATCATGTGACATCGCCAGATTCGGCCATAACGTCTAGGTCGGGTTTGGGGTGTTACAATCTAGGTAACCCATGGGTTAAATTTTGAAATTTTTACAAATTCTAAGGACTTACCATGAATGAATTGAATGTGTTTTGGGCTTAGTTGATAGATTATTAAAAGTTTAGTTGTTAAATAGAAGTATTTTGTTAGGTGAATTTTGGTAATTTTAATGTTTAAGTTGTAACAACCCGTTTTTCAATGGTGACGGAATAGTGGTTTCAGGACCACAAATTTCCATTGTGTTAGCTTGTAAATATTATTTATAGAATATTTACTGAGTTATTAGAGTCGTATTAAAATTTGGTTAAGATATTTTAAAGTTTAGATAGTTAATTTAAGAAAAAGGACTAAATTTAAAAAGGTGCAAAACTTAGTGATTATTACATTTAAATTATTAAATAGCTTAATTACTAAATTGCAGAGGACCTATGTAGAAATTAGTCCCTATTTATTAATGTGGGACGATAATTAGAGTGGAAATCATAAAAATAATAGATGATTTAATGGCAAAATGGTAAATAACATAAAATTAAAACAAAATTAAATGAAGAAAAAAAACATTTTCTTCTTCATTTCTTCAAATTGATGTTGAAACACCATTGAAGGGAGCTCCAAGTTTCGGTTTCATCTTTCCTTTTTCATGTGAGCTCAATTCTCATATATTTCTTGTAATTTTTATGTTTTTGAGATCGTTGCAACTAGGTCCAACTTGTCCGTACCTTTGTTTTTGAATCTGTTAAAAAAATTGGAAGTTACCATTGATGAATATTAGTTTTTTTTTATGATAGTTATGTGTTTGAAGTTTTGATTGTGGCATTTGGTTGTTTTGTGAAGTGATTTTAGTTAGTTTTTGATTTAAGGATTAAATTGTTAAAAGGTCAAAATTTCCAGGTTTATTGGTGAATAAAAGGTGTTTTGTGGACTATTTAGAAGCCTTGAATATTTTTTTTTGTAATTTTTAACTTGAAAAAATGGTTAATTTGATGATTTTCGGGTTAAGGGACTAAATTGTAAAAGTTAGGGGTAATTGTGTAATTTTAAAAAATAAAAGGGTATAAAATGTAGAATAAGTTGGAATATGAAATGTAAGCTAATAATTGAGAAATTTTATATTTTAGATCAAGACCCTGTTGAATTATGTGGAAAAGGAAAATTTACAAAATAGTCCCTGAACTTTTACAATTATTACAACTCAGTCCAGGTAAGTTCGTACTGTTTATAAATCAATATCTATATGAATTCTAGGATGTTGTAATATGATATAGTGGACATTAATTTTTTTAATGATGATGTAAAGTTATTTGAGAAAATGTTATTGAATTTCGATATTTGGGTCGGATGAATGTGGGATAGAGTACAATGTAATGACGGCGTGTTATGTGAGGTTTGGAGTGGATATTGATGAGGTTTTCTTTATATGTTTTTCTTGAGTATACCAAGGTTCAGCATTTGTTGCGAACCCTCGTGTTATACTTGTAACACCCCTTAACCTGTATCCATCGGTGAACTACGGTTATGAGGCGTTACCGAACTATACACAGTTTAGCACAGTCATTTATGGAATAAACCCAATACACATATTTAAAATTTTCCATATCAACAAATAATGTTCAAGACTTACGTTACAAACCAGGTTTCATAATGCAACACATCATTACTTATAATCTATACAAGTTTCGAATCAAGCTTCCACATAACAACACCAAATTTCATATGTTAAATGTATATATATACATCTATTTCATTAGTCGAATATCAACATATCTTTTATACCTTATACAAATATGCATAATAAAAACGAATAGATCCACGATACTCTATTTGCTTTTCATTCACATATGTGACATTTGAACCTTATAGCATAACCAATCATACACATCATGCTATTGTAATATGCGCAATGTCCCTAAAACAAAAGCCATGTCAAACCCTAATTATCAATTCATCCTACCTTATTAATTAATGGACACAAGATTGTTGAATAACCTACCAAACACACATATGATATGTAACTAGTCCAAAGAAAAAAAAATATAAATACAACCAATTCATTGACCATATATTCGGTCCTCAATTTAAAACTCTAATGATCAACCCAAAACATAATTATAAACATTTTCATGATCATCTTTAAATTTTAACCAAGCACATAATAATCTAAGTAGAAAAATTCACACGACCTAATATGCATACTCATACATATATATATATATATATATAATACATATAAATGATTATTACTATATAACCACATTTAACTTCCAAGCATAATATGCACACATCTTATATCAAAGATTAAAACAAACCATTATATCAAACATACAAACGATACTTAACCAAAAGTAATAGCCTTATTCGCATAAGGCCATATATACATATATACATTTACAAAACCGAACATCATTCATTCAAGTCATAATTCAGCCTATACATGCCTTTGATTCAAAAGTAAACATTTATACCAAAGAGAGTGATAGTGTGGTCGACTTTCTTGATGATCCTCTGAGTCCGTAGCTAAATCAATGATCTATAAAACAGAAAGACAAACATATACAGAGTAAGCTCACTAGCTTAGTAAGTTTTAAGTTAATGGTAATACAACGTCCAAACACTTATACATCTATAATAGTTACCAATAACAATGAAAAATAAACATTTCAATACACAAATTCATATAAGGCCGAATACCATAGTTCATTAACCTAATTGTTTCACTTCTTTACCTTAAACTTATATTTTATCAAAATACAAGGTATATGTAATACATTAATCACATTGTTTGAATCATATAAATCCAAAGATTCACATTGTCTATGTTATCCCAATCAAAATCATATTACATTAGACATTTCTATTCATAATCGAATCTACCAAAGTATTGTATTCAATCTCAATTTCAATCACATACTACTCATACTCTTTGATCATAAGCTCAATTTCACATAATACCATTTCTACCGTATTATTCAAATTCAATTAATATTAAACATAACTTACCTTACTCTCGGTAAATGAAAAAGGGATTTACGTTTACTCGCGTTTACTCAATACATTAATCGTTTCACCTTGAGTAATTTAAGGTTTCTCCATTTAAAAACACGTCACCAGGCATCAAGCACGCTGAGGCATCAAAGCCCGAATGTAACACTGCACAAAGCACCGCTGAGCACAGAGCCCGAAATGTAACACCAAGACAAAGCACGCTGAGCACAGAGCCCAAAATGTAACACCGGCACAAAGCACCTAGGCACAGAGCACGATATACAACAACGGCACAAGGCACGCTGGGCACAAAGCCTCGATATATAACACCTGCACAAGGCCTCGCTAGGTGCAGAGCACGATATACAACACCTGGCACAAGGCTCGCTAGGCACAAAGCTCGATATATAACACCGCACAAGGCTGCTGGGCTTAAAGCTCGAAATGTTACAACTCAATTCATCAACTCACATTTCTTAACACATACATTACTATCAAATCGTATTCACAAAATCGATTCACCTGTCATGTCAAATATACTAATTCACATTGTATTTAAAAACATATTCATTCCAAAATTAAACATACACATACGGCTATCACATGCTATTTACCCAAATTAATCACATAATTTGATTTCGTACATTTTTAATTATCAACTTAATGAACTTTAACTTAAGAACTTACCTCGACTGTCGACGGATCGCGTAGACCGGCTATTCGAGAACCTTTGTCTTCCCCCGATCCAAATCTGTTTTTCTTTGTTCTTGATCTAAACACATTAAAATTTAGCTCATTCAAGTACATTTCATCTCAATTTAGTCCCTAAGCATATAATTAGGTAATTTACCATTTTACCCTTACTATTTCACATTTTCACAATTTAGTCCTATTTGCATAAAACACAAAATACACAAAATTTCTCAACACTACTTAAGGGCCGAATATGTATAGGGACTATACAAGTCCATTTCTTTTATTTATTTCATAAAATAAGCCCCTCTAAAATTTATTTTTTCAATTTAGTTAAAAATACTCAAATTCACTAAAATTTCCAATACAAAATATACTAATCTTTAACATATCTTTAAAATAAAATTATCAAACATCAAAACTACATGAACACATCAATGGCCGAATATCAAACATGCTTAGATTCAAAAATTTCAACATGGGTAAGCTACCGTCAAGCAACGATCTCAAAAACGCTCAAAATTAACAAAAACCGACTAAAAACTCACCTTGAATTTTAGCCTAGAAGTGCCGAAAATCAAAGAACCCCAAAGCTTATTTCATCCTTCAATATTCGGCCATGAGAGAGTGAAAAAGATGATGGCTTTGTTTATGTTATTTTAACATATATTATAAGTAATTATTCAATTACTAATTTAACCTTTAAAATAAAATAAAACTAACATATAACTTAAGGTTATTCTTGACATAAGCCACCCACTAACTCAAAAAATGGGTTATTTACCTTTTTAATACTCCACTTTAAAAAGCCATCATCAAATAGGCACTTTTCACTATAGCTTGAGACTTTTAAAATTTACGCGATTAAATCCTTTTATCAAATTAAGCACCCAAACGATGAAATTTTTCTCTGAAACTTTCACACATATTAATTCACATATAATAAACACAAAATAAAATATTAAAATATTTCTGGACTCGGATTCGTGGTCCCAAACCACCATTCCGATTAGGGTCAAATTCGATGCATTACAACTCTCCCCTTAAGGATTTTCGTCCCCAGAAAATCTTACCGTTAAACAACATCGGATATTGTTGCCTCATTAAGTCCTTAGGCTCCCATGTAGCCTCTTCAACTCCGTCTTGATTCTATAGTACTTTCACTAATGGAATCCTTTTGTTTCTTAACTCTTTTATTTCCCGAGCTAAGATACGGATCGGTTCTTCCTCATACGTCATATCAAGTCGGATTTCAATCTCGAGACGGGTTATCACATGTGATGGATCGATCCGTATCTCACGAAGCATCGAACGTGAAATACATCGTGTATCTTTTCTAACTCGTAAGGTAACTTCAATCTATAGGCAACAGGCCCAATACGTTCGATGATTTCATACGGTCCAATAAATCTCGGACTCAGTTTGCCTTTCCGACCAAAACGAAGTACTTTCTTCCACGGAGATACTTTCAAGAATACCCGATCTCCTACTTGAAATTCTATATCTTTACGTTTCAAATCAACGTAAGACTTTTGACGATCTGATGCAGCTTTCAAACTATCTTTGATTATAGCCACTTTACATTCAGTCTCTTTAATCAAATTGACCCCTAGTATCTTATTCTCACTGAGCTCGGTCCAGTACAAAGGCGTACGACACTTGCGGCCATATAGAGCTTCATAGGGTGCCATTTTGATACTTGATTGAAAACTGTTATTATAAGCAAATTCAATCAAAGGTAAGTACCTTTCCCACGTACCTTCAAACTCGAGAACGCAACATCTCAACATGTCCTCAAGTGTTTGAATAGTTCGCTCAGATCGACTGCAAATGCATCTGCGGGTGAAAGGCGGTGCTAAAATGGAGTTTAGTACCTAAAGCATCCTGCAACTTCTTCCACAATCGCGATGTGAATCTCTGGTCTCTGCATCGAGATAATAGAACTCGGTACACCATGTAATCTCACAATTTGAGATATATACAACTCAACAAGTTTATCGAGTGAATAATGCATGCTGACCCGGTACAAAATGAGCTGATTTGGTCGATCTATCTACTATAACCCAAATCGGATCTTTCTTGCTCGGTGTCATAGGCAACCCGGATACAAAATCCATAGTGATTCTATCCCATTTCCATTCGGGTATCATGATCGGTGAAAGCAACCTGAAGGCACTTGATGCTCGGCTTTTACTTGGCGACAAATTAAGCACTTTGACACAAATTCGGATATATCCCGCTTTATGCCGGGCCACCAATAAAATCTGTTTCAAATCATTATACATTTTCGTGCTACCGGATGTATCGATAATCGACCACTATGAGCCTCACTCGAGAATCATCTCGAATCAAATCCGAGTTCTTTGGAACACACATTCGGCTTTTAAAGTTCAAACGATCATTTGCATCAATTTGAAACTCGATTCCGCACCTTTTTCACAATCGAATTGCGTCTAGCAATCAAATCTTTGTCAACTTTACATGCATCACAAATTTGCTTGAATAAACATCGGTCTTGCTTGTAACTCGCTTATGATTGAACCATCACTAGACATAACCATCTGCTCGTTCATTGCACGAAGAGCAAATAATGATTTCGACTTTAACGCACTGCAACAACATTAGCTTTTCCCGATGGTAGTCAATCACTAACTCATAGTCTTTCAACAGCTTCTAACCATCTGCGTTGTCTCAAGTTCGATCTTTCGGGTCATCAAATACTTTAGACTTTTATGATCCGAATAAACGTGACATTTCTCGCCGAATAAGTAATGACGCCAAATTTTCAATGCGAAAACAATGGCTGCTAATTCCAGATCGTGAGTCGGATAATTTCTTTCGTGCGGCTTCAACTGTCTCGAAACGTAGGCTATAACTTTGCCTTCCTGCATCAAAACGCAACCCAACCTATTCAAAGAAGCATCACTAAAAACAACAAATTCTTTACCCGATTCAGGCTGAGCTAACACTGGAGCTTCGGTCAAAAGGGCTTTCAGCTGCTCGAAACTTTCCTGACACTTTTCCGACCATTCAAACTTGACATCTTTCTGTAGTAGCCTTGTCAAAGGTGTAGCTATCATGGAAAAGCCTTTGACGAATCGTCTGTAGTATCCCGCAAGTCCCAAAAAGCTCCAAATTTTAGAGACATTCTTCGGTGGTTTCCAATCAAGTATAGCCGATATTTTGTTCGGATCAACCCGAATACTGAAGTTTGAAACAACATGACCCAAAAGTGACTTCCTTCATCCGAACTCACACTTACCGAACTTTGCATACAACTCACCGATCCCGTAAAGTCCAGTAATACTAATCTCAAGTGTTCAGCGTGTTCGGTTTCATCTTTAGAGTAGATCAATATATCATCAATAAACACTACTACAAACCGATCCAAAAAGCGTACGAAAACTCGATTCATTAAGTCCATAAAAGTAGCAGTGCATTAGTGAGTCCAAAAGGCATAACGAGAAACTCAAAATGTCCGTACCTCGTCCGAATGCGCTCTTTGCCTCATCTGTATCTCTCTCGACTATGCAATGATAATAACCCGATCTCAAATCTATTTTCGAAAATACCGAAGCCCCTTTCAACTGATCAAACAAATCATCAATCCGAGGTAGCGGGTACTTATTCTTTATAGTTACCTTATTCAGTTGCCCATAATCAATGCACATTCGCATCGTTCCATCTTTCTTTTTCACAAAAAGAACTGGTGCACCCCAAGGAGAGAAACTCGGTCGTGCAAAGCCCCTATCTGTTAACTCTTGCAACTGTGCTTTCAACTCTTTTAACTCAGTAGGTGCCATCCGATACGGGGCTATCAAAATCGGAGTTGTTCCCGGTACTAATTCAATGCCGAACACAATCTCTCGTACTGGTGGTAAACCCGGTAGCTCTTCAGGAAACACATCCGGGTATTCACACACAACCGATGCATTCAATCGCTTTTCGACACTTTATTATCCAAACATAGGCCAAATAAGCTTCGCACCCTTTTCTCACATACTTCCGGCTAACATCGAGGATATTATCAGAGGAAACCCACTTAAATCACCGGATTAAATTACGATGATCTCACCGCTCGACATCTCAAATCAATAAGCTTTCTTTTGCAATTCACCATCAGATCGTGCGAAGTTAACCAATCCATTCCCAAAATTATATCGAACTCATCTAAGGGCAACAACATTAAATCGATCGGGAAACAAGAATCTCGAATCATCAACGGGCAACCTTTACACACTTTATTAACAAGTACACATCTACCCAAAGGGTTGGACACACGAATCACAAACTCGATGAGACTCAAGCTGGCGAGTCTTCACGAATACTAGAGTTTCACACACATATGAATGAGTCGGACCAGGATCAATCAATGCAATCACGAGAGTATCATAAAGGGTGAAAGCACCAGAATGACATCGGGGAGGAAGCATCCTCTCTCGCTCGTGTAGCATAAGCTCTAGCCGGAGCTCTAGCCTCGATCGTATTGCGGTGTCCTTCGTCCTCTCTCGATCGCCACCTACGTTGCTCCGAATGTCCGAGTGGCCTACCGTCTTCGGCACGCTGCTCGATCTAGTGTTCGAGTCGCATTTTGCTCGGCTAACATCGGACACTCTCGAATAAAATGATCGACGATCCACATTTAAAGCAAGACCGATCACGAACTCTACAACTCCCGTGATGCCATTTCCCACAATGTTTACACTCGGCCGGTTACGTGGAACATTACCAATGCTAGCTACCGAAGTGGCTCGGAAACTCACTGGAGGTCAATCACGTCTAGGCAAGTCTAAAGTGGCTTTATGTCGACTGGGGTCATCTCTGAACTTCTTGTGCACGGAATGGAAAGTTTTACTCGATGATCTTTTCCGAGTGTCTTTAGCTTCTACTTCATCTTTTCTTTTCTCCTTTCCGAGCTCTTCGGCTTTACAAGCTCTCTCGACTAATGTCACAAACTCTTTGATTTCAAGAATGCCAACAAGTAACTTTATGTCTTCATTCAGGCCGTCTTCAAATCTTTTACACATAATGGCTTCGGTAGATATACACTCCCGAGCGTAACGACTCAATCTGACAAACTTCCGCTCATATTTTGTCACAGTCATGCGACCCTATTTTAATTCCAGAAATTCTTTTCGTTTCTAATCGATGAATCTCTGACTGATATATTTCTTACGGAACTCAATTTGAAAGAAGTCCCAAGTTACTTTTCCTTTCGGAACCACAGATACCAGTGTGTTCCACTAGTGATAGGCAGTGTCACGAAGTAGAGATATAGCACACTTTAGGCATTCATCTGGTGTATAGGATAGCTCATCAAGTACCCGAATAGTGTTATCAAGCCACATCTCGGCTCGCTCTGCGTCATCATCATCATTGGCCTTGAATTCCTCGGCCCCATATTTTCTGATTTTATCAACAGGAGGCCTGCTAGATCTCATCGGATCTATCATCGGGGGTGATGAAGGTACCGGAGTTGGATTATTCGGAGGTGGAGGTTGTTGTACAGTCGGATTAGTCTGAATAAACTGGTTAAACCATTCGTTCATCATCTGATAGAAGGCTTGTTTAGCCTCCCCCTCATGGCTACCCGAAACTGGTCGAGAGTCTAATGGCACTGATCCACTTGCGAGACCAGGCGCAACACTCTCCACATCATCAGCTACGGCTCTATCAGGATCGTGATCCATTTACTATATAAAATACAATTGAAATTGTCAGAAGTCACCACACTATCATATATAAAATTCAAAGGCATGTATAGCTAGACTCATACACACTACGGTAGTCCTAGAATCGACTAAACCGTAGCTCTGATACCAATAAAATGTAACACCCCATAACCCGTATCCATTGCTGAACTACGGTTATGAGGCGTTACGAAACTATACACAGTTTAGCACAGTCATTTATGGAATAAACCCAATACGCATATTTAAATTTTTCCATATCAACAAATAATGTTCAAGACTTACGCTACAAACCAGGTTTCATAATGCAACACATCATTACTTATAATCTATACAAGTTTCGAATCAAGCTTCCACATAACAACACCAAATTTCATATGTTAAACAAATATATATACATCTATTTCATTAGTTGAATATCAACATATCTTTTTATACCTTATACAAATATGCATAATAAAAACGAATAGATCCATGATACTCTATTTGCTTTTCATTCACATATGTAACATTTGAACCTTATAGCATAACCAATCATACACATCATGCTATTGTAATATGCGCAATGTCCCTAAAACAAAAGCCATGTCAAACCCTAATTATCAATTCATCCTACCTTATTAATTAATGGACACAAGATTGTTGAATAACCTACCAAACACACATATGATATGTAACCAGTCCAAAGAAAAAAAATATATAAATACAACCAATTCATTGACCATATATTCGGTCCTCAATTTAAAACTCTAATGATCAACCCAAAACATAATTATAAACATTTTCATGATCATCTTTAAATTTTAACCAAGCACATAATAATCTAACTAGAAAAATTCACACGACCTAATATGCATACTCATACATATATATATAATACATATAAATGATTATTACTATATAACCACATTTAACTTCCAAGCATAATATGCACACATCTTATATCAAAGATTAAAACAAACCATTATATCAAACATACAAACGATACTTAACCAAAAGTAATAGCCTTATTCATAAGGCCATATATACATATATACATTTACAAAACCGAACATCATTCATTCAAGTCATAATTCAGCCTATACATGCCTTTGATTCGAAAAGTAAACATTTATACCAAAGAGAGTGATAGTGTGGTCGACTTTCTTGATGATCCTCTGAGTCCGTAGTGAATCAACGATCTATAAAACAGAAAGACAAACATATCACGAGTAAGCTCACTAGCTTAGTAAGTTTTAAGTTAATGGTAATACAACGTCCAAACACTTATACATCTATAATAGTTACCAATAACAATGAAAAATAAACATTTCAATACACAAATTCATATAAGGCCGAATACCATAGTTCATTAACCTAATTGTTTCACTTCTTTACCTTAAACTTATATTTTATCAAAATACAAGGTATATGTAATACATTAATCACATTGTTTCAATCATATAAATCCACCATTCACATTGTCTATGTTATCCCAATCAAAATCATATTACATTAGACATTTCTATTCATAATCGAATCTACCAAAGTATTGTATTCAATCTCAATTTCAATCACATACTACTCATACTCTTTGATCATAAGCTCAATTTCACATAATACCATTTCTACCGTATTATTCAAATTCAATTAATATTAAACATAACTTACCTTACTCTCGGTAAATGAAAAAGGGATTTACGTTTACTTCGAGCGTTTACTCAATACATTAATCGCGTTTCACCTTGAGTAATTTAAGGTTTCTCCATTTAAAAACACGCCACGCATCAAGCTCGCTGGCATCAAAGCCCGAAATGTAACACCAAGCACAAAGCACGCTGAGGCACAGAGCCCGAAATGTAACACCTAAGACAAAGCACGCTAGGCACAGAGCCCAAAATGTAACACCAAGACAAAGCACCGCTGGGCACACAGAGCACGATATACAACACCGGCACAAGGCACGCTAGGCACAAAGCCTGATATATAACACAAGCACAAGGCACTGAGGCACAGAGCTCGATATACAACACCTAAGACAAGGCTCTAGGCACAAAGCTCGATATATAACACTGGCACAAGGCTGCTAGGCTTAAAGCCCGAAATGTTACAACTCAATTCATCAACTCACATTTCTTAACACATACATTACTATCAAATCGTATTCACAAAATCAATTCACTGTCATGTCAAATATACTAATTCACATTGTATTTAAAAACATATTCATTCCAAAATTAAACATACACATACGGCTATCACATGCTATTTACCCAAATTAATCACATAATTTGATTTCATACATTTTAATTATCAACTTAATGAACTTTAACTTAAGAACTTACCTCGACTATCGACGGATCGCGCGTGAGCCTCCACTATTCGAGAACCTTTGTCTTCCCCGATCCAAATCCATTTTTCTTTGTTCTTGATCTAAACACATTAAAATTTAGCTCATTCAAGTACATTTCATCTCAATTTAGTCCCTAAGCATATAATTAGGCAATTTACCATTTTACCCTTTCTATTTCACATTTTCACAATTTAGTCCTATTTGCATAAAACACAAAATACACAAAATTTCTCAACACTACTTAAGGGCCAAATATGTATAGGGACTATACAAGTCCATTTCTTTCATTTATTTCACAAATAAGCTGCTCTAAAATTTATTTTTTTCAATTTAGTTCAAAATACTCAAATTCACTAAAATTTCCAATACAAAATATACTAATCTTTAACATATCTTTAAAATAAAATTATCAAACATCAAAAACTACATGAACACATCAATGGCCGAATATCAAACATGCTTAGATTCAAAAATTTCAACATGGGTAAGCTACCGTTCGAAGCAACGATCTCAAAAACGTCAAAATTAACAAAAACCGACTAAAAACTCACATTGAATTTTAGCCTAGAAGTGCCGAAAATCAAAGAAACCCAAAGCTTATTTCATCCTTCAATATTCGGCCATGAGAGAGTGAAAAAGATGATGGCTTTGTTTATGTTATTTTAACATATATTATAAGTAATTATTCAATTACTAATTTAACCTTTAAAATAAAATAAAACTAACATATAACTTAAGGTTATTCTTGACATAAGCCACCCACTAACTCAAAAAATGGGTTATTTACCTTTTTAATACTCCACTTTAAAAAGCTATCATCAAATAGGCACTTTTCACTATAGCTTGAGACTTTTAAAATTTACGCGATTAAATCCTTTTTATCAAATTAAGCACCCAAACGATGAAATTTTTCTACGAAACTTTCACACATATTAATTCACATATAATAAAAACAAAATAAAATATTAAAATATTTCTCGGACACAGATTCGTGGTCCCAAAACCACCATTCCGATTAGGGTCAAATTCGGTCTGTTACAATACTATATTGTTCTGGCATGTTGTGGGGGCAAATGTATAGCTCTTCGGAGCATTTGGCGTGTTATCGGTTGGATTAGCTCTTTGGAGTATTTGGTGCATTATTGATTGGATTAGCTCTTCAGAGCACTTGGTGTGTTATTGGTTGTATTAGCTCTTATGAGCGTTTGGTGTATTTCGGTTGGATTACTTGTGTACTCATATCCGTAAGTCGTTCATCATATTGTAAATTATTGTATTATAACTTGTATAATGACTTTGAATAGCATGACATGTAATTGATATCTAGAATTAATTCTATTGTGGACATGTATATTTTCCGGAGATTATTGTTTGAGCTTTGAATTGAGAGATGCAATTCACTGGTATGTAGTTGTGGATGACATGAAGCATGTGTTGTTGGATAATTTTTTATTGAATTGTTATATTTACTTTGGTAAGATTTATTATTTCTGTAAGTCGAACTTACTAAGCTTCAATAAGCCTACTTGTGTTGATTTTTGTTCTTGTAGATACTTTTGAAGGTTGGACGATCGGATCAGCACTCGAGTCATACTATCCACCCGCTTTCGGTAGTTTTTGGAATGTTTATTTTGGGTTATATGGCATGTAATAGGCTTGTTTTGACATTACTTTTGTTTTGGTATGTATATCTGTATAGAGTGATCCTATGTGCAAGTTGGTAACATGAACATCACTATATGACCATGTTGTTTATTTGGCAAATGTTTAGATAATGACTTGCTATGGATTATGAATGATAGAAGATGTTTTTGATATAAAATTGTAGTATATGTATGACTAAAATGTCTATTTGAATTGTTGTGATTTGAGGTGATGATAGGCATCTTGGTTAGAAATTAAGTTGTGTGAATTGGTATGTTTTGGTGATGATTTATATTATTGTATAAGTGTATACTTGTGGTACCATTGAGGGTACATTGGTTAGACACTTAAGATGATTGATTTAGCATGATTTGAGCTTGTTTAATGTCAATTTGAATAGGTCTAATGGCTGGTAAATGGATTACTTAGGGTCCAAGAAATCTTGAAATGGTGAACTTGATGTTTATGGTTCAATTAGGTGCACACGACTTGAGACACAACCGTGTGTATTAAGTCAGTGTGTTACACGGCCTGCGACATGGCCGTGTGGCCCAACTCAGTGAGTTACACGGGCTGGGACACAGTCGTGTGTCCCTATTTCGAAAGTTACACAGCCTAGGGCATTACACATAGCCTGGCCACACGGCCATGTGTCCCCTTTTTTTGAAATTTATCAATTTTTTTTAAAACTTCTACTTTGTTTCAAATTATTCTCGAATTGCTTATAAGCTATTTTTAGGGCCTCGAAGGCTCGATTTAGGGGCCAAACGCTTATGTTTGATATATTTTGAATGAGATTAAATTATTGAATGTTATGACGATAAATGTTTTTTGATTGATCGATAATGCTCCATAACCCTAATTCGGCAGCGAAGATGGGTTAGGGGTGTTACATAAGGATTTATTTGTGAAAATAGTAAAACTTCATGGAATTTTAATGCAATTTTAATAAAAGTGGGTTGAGTAGGGACTAGGTAATCTGCTAGCATGGATTTTCTTTAATTATGCTTAATTTGTGAGTTTCAGTGTAACACCCCAAACCCGATCAATACGCCACGACCGAATCTGGCATGCCACGAAGGAAAACGTTTTGAAGAAAAACAAGTTAACGATAAAATTTTAGTGAAAAACTTTTTATTATTCTAAATTCGTAGAAAATTAAGTTGAAAACTGATATTTTACTTTGCAATTCCGTAAATAGATTTTTAAAACTTAGTCGCAACTTAGATTCGTAAACCATTTATAGATTAAAGAGAAACTAAAGCGATTAGGTTGAAAATCGTATCTAATAGAAATTTGGAAACTGGAGTTTTGGAAAATAGTATGAGTTATCAAAAATACTTAAGTTGTTAAATACTATCAATTGATTTATGTTACCCGATGGTAACGTTTTAAAAACCATCGCGCTTTGTATTTTAGAAAACTTTGTTCACATATCATTAAATCAATCATGTAATTTGCAAGTTATTCCTAAAACAAATCCAAAGCATATAAATAATCCAAAAACATAATTAAAGAGGCCTTATTACAAACCCATAAAATGAAAACCAAATTAAAATCAAGTACCCAAATGGAAGTTCATGTAAAACCAAATTTCATTGCATGGCCTCCTCGAGTTCATCCGGCTCCTCATCCGCGAATTTACGAATTACCTGAAAAAGTAAGGGAGAAGGTGAGTCACCAAGACTCAGTGCATATTCCCTCTCCCGGGTAAATACCACATACTTACACAAATTATAACCAAGCAATATATATATATTATGCACCCAACCTAGCCATCCGTAACTCCTTTTTCTACCCCGTGTGGTACCAAACCACTGGTGGTGCCAAACCACTGGTGACCAAAGTCACAAATAATCAAGTTGTGGGGCCAACCCACTTGTGATACCAAATCACTGGCGACAATCCCATATCTCAAAAGTGGGGCCAACCCACGGTGGTGTTAATCCACAGGGATGAGTCGCTATGAGGTGCCAAACCTCTGGTGTCCCAAAGACACAAATGTGATACCAAATCACTGGTGACCAAAGTCACGAATAATCAAGTTGTGGGGCCAACCCACGTGTGATACCAAATCACTGGCGACAATCCCATATCTCAAAGTGGGGCCAACCCACGGTGGTGTTAATCCACAGGGACGAGTCACTATGAGGTGCCAAACCTCTGGTGTCCCAAAGACACAAATGTTATACCAAATCACTGGAGGTGCCAAACCTCTGGTGTCCGAAGACACGAATATCAATCTTCCCCCTCCTCTCATATTGCCCATACCAATGCAAAAGATAAACAAATCATGTCAATATACTTTGATATGAACATATAACCAAAACATATCGTAGATCGTGATATTAAACAACATATAGCAACATCATATCGAAACGGACTTACCCGTATCCTTGCTCATACCCATCAAGGTATCATATCAATATCTCATAGTTTCGGCTTTAACAACTTGAATAGTTATTTAACACACACACACATATATATATATATATATAAACCAAGTTATAAAGTTTGTAAGATACACACCTTTCACTACCGCAAGTACTAAAATTCGAAGACCCGATCTACCGCACTAGATCACCTTGTCCAACAATCGGCCAATATTTAAATTATAAACAAAGGCCATTCGGCCATACTACTAAATCCCAATGAGTTATCACTTGAAATACCAAGTCTTACCTAAAGCTTACCCAAAATGATTTGACAAAGAAACGAGGCTTAGATTGATTGCTTCCAACGTCCCGAGGGGCCTAAAAGAAATTGATTTCTAAGAATGATTAGAACCTTGCAACAGTTGCCCAAAATTCGGCCTTTGTCCACAAGAGGAACAACATAGAAACAATAAAAAGACTAAGGAAAAATGGCCATAACACTTACCTATCTTCCAAAACCGATTGAAGAAAACCAAATGAAGTCCTACCCTTGAAGAAATTCGGCCAAGACAAATCAAATAGGATATGAGAGTTTCGACTATGATTTTGAAAGAAAACAATTGATATTCGGCTCAAAAGAGATGAAGAATTAGTATGGCAAAGAAGAAAAGAAAAAGAAAAAATGAAAAGGGAAGAAGGATGATTCGGCTTTAGCAACTAATGAAAGAAAAATCAAGGGAAAGGGGAAAAAAGAGATTCGGCCAAGAAGAAAGTAAAAGAAATGTTGTGATTTTGAACAATATTCAAAAGAAAGAAAAGAGAGAAAATGGGATTAAGAGATTCGGCCAACACCTATTTTACCAAAGAAGAAAAGTGCACAAAAATGCACAAAGTTCAAATGTAGTTTCGGTTTCAAAAGGAAAAATGAGAGAAAGAGAATGGTATTTGGTTCAACACAAAAATGAGAGCTAAAATCCAAAGCAAATTTGCACAAAAATGCCTAGGTACATTCGGCCAAAGAAGGAGTTTTTGAGAGAAAAGAAACAAATGCCAAAAGGTGCACAAATGCTAAAGTTGGCCAACTATCCTTCCCCAAACCTCCTATCAATATTCGGCCACCCCCCTAGCCATACATGCCGTCCACATACATGCACTAAAGGCCTTGGAATAGTTTCCAAAACATCTTCCTTAAGCCAAGCCTTTTGTCCCCTTATCCTTCCATAACATCTTGATTCCATACCTTAACTAATAACTTGCCTTATTCCTTAGTCTACTATCCATAAAAGACAATAGTCCAACCTTATCTTAATTAGAGTTTGACCAACACATGCCATATAAATGAAAAATAAAAGTCACCTAAAGTCCATCCATGGGATTCGAACCACTCCCCTCAAGCAACCATTCATGCGCCATAACCACCTTGCCACTAACTCCTCATGTGCTTTAATTTAACACTTAAATTATCTTAAGTGTCAAGCTCACTTAATCCACTTCATTAAATTTCCCACACTAAAAATTATTCTAGCTTAGCTAATATTTCCAAGCCTTCACACAAATATACTAAGCACACAATAACAATCATATCCGAGCTAACACAAATAACAAGATGATACTCTAATATTTTTAGGATATTACAATTCTACCCCCTTAAGAAAATTTCATCCTCGAAATTACCTGATCAAAAGAGTTGAGGGTACTGCTGCCTCATCGCATCCTCCGGTTCCCACGTAGCTTCTTCTACACCATGATTCCGCCATAAAACCTTCACTAAAGGAACGGACTTCCTACGCAAAACTTTCACATCTCGATCTAGAATCTGCACAGGTTCTTCTTCTATCGTCAAATCTGGACTCACCTCTATTTCCTCTCGCCACGACATGCGATGGATCGAACGATAGCGTCTAAGCATGGAGACATGGAACACATCGTGAATCGACTCACTCGATGGCAACTCGAGTGATAGGCTCACCGGTCCCACTCGTCTCAACACCTTATACGGTCCAATAAACCTTGGACTTAACTTGCCTTTTCTCCCAAATCTTAACACTTTCTTCCATGGCGAGACCTTCAAAAACTTTGTCACCCACGGCAAACTCTATATCCCTCCGCTTGAGATCGACATACGACTTACGCCTATCCGAAGCTTCCTTCGAACACGAGCCAGGAATCGCCTTAACCTTATCCTCAGTCTCTGCAACCAACTTTGGTCCTAACATCTAACGCTCATCCAACTCTGTCCAACATGTAGGTGTGCGACACCTCCTACCATACAACGCCTCATATGGTGCCATCTTAATGCTTACTTGATAACTATTGTTGTATGCGAATTCACTAATGGCAAAAACTCTTCCCACCTCTCAAGTCCAATACACAACCTCTCAACATATCCTCTAAAATCTATATAACTCTTTCCGATCGTCCGTCGATCAGTGGATGAAATGCGTACTAAAATCCAACCGTGCACCCAAAGCCTAATGTAACGCTCTCCAAAACCTCGACGTAAATCTAGGATCTCTGCATGCGAGATGATCGACACCGGTACACCGTGCAACCTCACTATTTCCGCCACATACAACTTAGCTAACTTCAGGCGAATAATCCACCCTTCGGAATAAAATGAGTGACTTAGTTAGACGATCCACAATCACCCAAATCGAGTCCTTCTTACTAGGTGTAAGGGTAATCCATCGACAAAGTCCATAGTGATCCTTTCCCTTTCCACTGTGGAATCTTTACTGGTGAAGTAACCTGCACGCAAATCGATGTTTCGTCTTGACCTGATGACACGTCGGACATTTACCCACAACTCGCCACCTCACGCCTGGACACAGCCACCAAAATCGTTTTCTCTTAAATCCCGATACATCTTGCTACCTCCAGGATGCATAGCGTATGGGCTGCTATGTGCGTCCCGAAGAATCCTTTGCCTCAACTCAACATCCTTTGGCATACAAGCTCTTCCTTTAAAACACAATACTCCATCCTTGAACAAACTATAATCCTCTAAACCACCATTCTGAGCCTGTAACCTCCGATCATTCAAACCATCATCCTCTAACTGTTTCTCCTTGATCTGCTCTAACCAAGTCGGCTTGACTTGCAATTCAGCCAAAAGACTCCCATCGTCATATAATCTAAGACGAGCAAAGATCGATATTAAGTCAGTCACAACCTTACGGCTCAACGCGTCTGCCACCACATTAGCCTTGCCTGGATGATACTCAATCGAACAGTCGTAGTCCTTTAAAAACTCAATCCATCTACGCTGCCTCAAGTTCAAATCCTTCTGAGTCAAAAGATACTTAAGACTCTTGTGATCCGTGTAGACTATCGACTTCTCTCCATACAAATAGTGTCTCCATATCTTCAAAGCAAAAACCACTGCAGCTAATTCCAAGTCATGCGTCGGATAGTTAACTTCATGTGGTCTCAACTGTCGAGATGCATAAGCCACTACCTTCCCTTCCTGCATCAGCACACATCCCAAACCAGTATGTGATGCATCATAGTAAACCGTGAATTCCTTGCCTGCCTCAGGTTGAATCAAAACCGGAGCTTCAGTCAGAATCTTCTTCAACTTGTCAAAACTTCCTTGCTGCTTCTCGGTCCACACAAATGGAATTCCTTTCCTCAATAACTTAGTCATAGGTGCTGCTATCAAAGAAAATCCTTCCACAAATCTTCGGTAATACCCCGCCAGACCTAGGAAACTCCGAGTCTCAGCCACTGACTTAGGCGGCTTCCAATCCAACACTGCCTCAATCTTTTGAGGATCCACTCTAATCCCCTCAGCTGATACTACGTGACCCAAGAAAGTCACCTCCCTAAGCTAAAAATCGCACTTACTAAATTTGGCGTACAGCTGCTTTTCCCTCAAAATCTGCAACACTACTCGCAAATGCGCATCATGCTCCTCCTCTGACTTGGAGTATACCAAAATATCTTCTATAAATACTACGACAAACTGATCCAAAAACTACTGGAATACCCGATTCATCATGTCCATGAATGCTGTCGGCGCGTTAGTCAACCCAAACAGCAATACCAGAAACTCGTAGTGCCCATACTGAGTGCGAAATGCCGTCTTATGGATATCAGCCTCTTTCACCTTCAGCTGATGATATCCGGACCTTAAATCAATCTTGGAAAAAATCACGCTTCTGGTGATCAAACAAGTCATCTATCCTCGGCAAAGGATACTTGTTTTTGATCGTCAGCTTATTCAATTGGCGATAGTCTATACACATCCGCATCGATCCATCCTTCTTCTTGACAAAAAGTACCAGTGCTCCCCAAGGCGAAACACATGGTCGGATGAAACCTCGATCCAACAACTCTTGAATTTGAGCCTTCAATTCCTCTAATTCCTTCGGTGCCATCCTATACGGAGCAATAGACACGCGCGATTCCGGATAATGATCTATACCAAATTCAACTTCACGATCCGAGGCAATCCGGAAGTTCTTACGAAATACGTCAACATATTCCTTTACCGTTCGGACATTCCCACAAGTGGACTCCTTAGCCTCCAACGCACACACATGAACCACAAATGCCTCAAAGCCCTTCCTGACCAACTTCACAGCTTTCAACGCAGATACCACGTTGGATAGATAATCTCTTCTATTACCTATCATAACCACCTCTTTGCCCTCACCGTCTTCAAAACCATGTGCTTAGCAACGCAATCCAAACTTGCTTGATACTTGACCAATCAGTCCATCCCAAGAATCAAATCGAACTCCTCAAACGGCGGTTCCATCGGATCGACTACAAACATTACCCCTTGGAGTTCTAAGGGTACATCTCTATCTGACTTATTTACTTCTGAGTGACCCAGAGGGCTAAATCATCATCTTCCTAGAAGTAGTCTCGAGTCTAGATTCATAGTCTCTACTATGCTACTAGCAACATACGAATGTGTCGAATCCACATCTATCAAAGCGGTATATGGTTCACCAAAGATTAAGAACGTTACCAGCTTATGACGTCCGGGTCGTCACCCTCCTCTCGGCGCCTCGCAGCATACACCAAACCAGTTTGTCTTACCTCGGTGTTGCGGCACCTCGCCGATGCTCCGCGGCCTCGACCGAACCATTACCTCCTCTACCATTACCACGACCTCTCTGTGGTGACGGTCCCTCATTTCGAACCGAGCACGACCTTGACCCTCGGTCGATTCTGGCTAGCTTACGTGGACAATCCCTCACACGATGATCCAAATGAGCCACACTCAAAACATCCTTTCCCTCGGGTCCAACATTCGCCCCAATGAGATTTTCCACATCGATTACCTTGTCTTTGGTCCCGATTAGCGATGCAATGTGCCTCCCAGTTGATTCGGCCCACTCGCTTAACCTCTTACGAGAATTATCACCGACCGGATGATCTAAAACTTCTCTTATGTTTATTCTTGTCGTGCCTCTCGCCTTCACTTGATTCCTTTATCCCTTCACGCTATCTTAGTCTTTTCAACTAGCGCGCGAAAACTCTCGCTCGGATGTGGAGCAATCAGCAATCTCATTTCGTCCCTCAATCCATCTTGAACCGGACACATTGCTCGTGCTCAAGCCACGATACCTCCAAAGATACCGGCTCAATCTTAAAAATTACGCCTCATATTCTAATACGGACTTATTACCTTGGACCAAACTCGTAAATGCCTTACGCATGCATCAATGTAACTTTCGACCCAACATATTTCTTCCGATACTGCGCCTTAAAATAATCCCAAGTAAGATCCTCCACGCAAAGACTATTCCGAACCGTGAGCCACCATCGATATGACTCATCCCGAATAAGCGATACAATCCCTTCGGCTTTTCCTCGGACTCGGATCCAAGTCATCCATGATTCGTTCCGTCGCCTCTAACCAATACTCTGCATCTTTGAGAGCCACACTCGAAACACCTCGAAATACCTCGGCTCCATTGGCTCGAAGTTGCTCGGTCAGATTTCGAATTCCCGCCTCCACCTATTCCGGCTACCCTCTCAAGAACTCGCAAACATCACGAGACATCTGCGTCATCCCCGTTTGATCCTCGATGCTCAACTCCAACGGCGATGGTGGGGGTAGTGGTACCTCATTCTCGGATCCTTGACCGGACCTCACCGCTCGGACCACGCCCATCCTACCCCGACCACGTCCACGAGTAATGTCGACCTCGACCACGAGTACTCATGTCTAAAGTCTCGACTTATCTGATTTAAAAGTGTTATGCATTAGTCATTATTCTACTTTTTTTAAAACACAGTTTTATGAATAATTTTAATAAGAAGTTGTTTTCGCGAGTACATTCAACTTATAGTTTGGGTCTCTAGAGTAGTTCCTACTACTATACAGTCATGCCAACATCATCATATCATATCATCAAAATCAACGGTTTGATGTACTTACTGTATGGATTGATGTCGGAGACTCGGGGCCATGCCTTTCCAACCATACAATTTTCAACAAAATCATTTTAAAACCATACTTTAAAACATTTTGGGCCTCGGGCCCACAGTCGACCTTTTGAACTTGGCTCTGATACCAATTTATAACACCCCAAACCCGGTCAATACGCCACGACCGAATCTGGCATGCCACGAAGGAAAACGTTTTGAAGAAAAACAAGTTAACGATAAAATTTTAGTGAAAAAATTTTTATTATTCTAAATTCGTAGAAAATTAAGTTGAAAACTGATATTTTACTTTGCAATTCCGTAAATAGATTTTTAAAACTTAGTCGCAGCTTAGATTCGTAAACCATTTATAAATTAAAGAGAAACTAAAGCGATTAGGTTGAAAATCGTATCTAATAGAAATTTGGAAACTGGAGTTTTGGAAAATTGTATGAGTTATCAAAAATACTTAAGTTGTTAAATACTATCAATTGATTTATGTTACCCGATGGTAACGTTTTAAAAACCATCGCGCTTTGTATTTTAGAAAACTTTGTTCACATATCATTAAATCAATCATGTAATTTGCAAGTTATTCCTAAAACAAATCCAAAGCATATAAATAATCCAAAAACATAATTAAAGAGGCCTTATTACAAACCCATAAAATGAAAACCAAGTACCCAAATGGAAGTTCATGTAAAACCAAATTTCATTGCATGGCCTCCTCGAGTTCATCCGGCTCCTCATCGCGAATTTACTGAATTACTGAAAAAGTAAGGAGAAGGTGAGTCACCAAGACTCGAGTGCATATTCCCTCTCCTGTAAATACCACATACTTACACAAATTATAACCAAGCAATATATATATATATTATGCACCCAACCTAGCCATCCAGTAACTCCTTTTTCTACCCCGTGTGGTACCAAACCACCGGTGGTGCCAAACCACGTGACCAAAGTCACAAATATTCAAGTTGTGGGGCCAACCCACTTGTGATACCAAATAATCGGCGACATTCCCATATCTCAAAAGTGGGGCCAACCCACGGTGGTGTTAATCCACGAGGGCGAGTCGCTATGAGGTGCCAAACCTCCGTGTCCCAAAGACACAAATGTGATACCAAATCACTTTGGTGACCAAAGTCACGAATAATCAAGTTGTGGGGCCAACCCACGTGTGATACCAAATCATGGCGACAATCCCATATCTCAAAGTGGGGCCAACCCACGGTGGTGTTAATCCACAGGGGGCGAGTCGCTATGAGGTGCCAAACCTCACGGTGTCCCAAAGACACAAATGTGATACCAAATCACCGGAGGTGCTAAACCTCTCGGTGTCCAAGACACGAATATCAATCTTCCCCTCCTCTCATATTGTCCATACCAATGCAAAAGATAAACAAATCATGTCAATATACTTTGATATGAACATATAACCAAAACATATCGTAGAGATCGTGATATTAAACAACATATAGCAACATCATATTGAAACGGACTTACCCGTATCCTTGCTCATACCCATCAAGGTATCATATCAATATCTCATAGTTTCGGATTTAACAACTTGAATAGTTATTTAACACACACACACATATATATATATATATATATAAACCAAGTTATAAAGTGTGTAAGATACACACCTTTCACTACCGCAAGTACTAAAATTCGAAGACCCGATCTACCGCACTAGATCACCTTGTCCTACAATTGGCCAATATTTAAATTATAAACAAAGGCCATTCGGCCATACTACTAAATCCCAATGAGTTATCACTTGAAATACCAAGTCTTACCTAAAGCTTACCCAAAACAATTTGACAAAGAAACGAGGCTTAGATTGATTGCTTCTAACGTCCCGAGGAGCCTAAAAGAAATCGATTTCTAAGAATGATTAGAACCTTGCAACAATTGCCCAAAATTTGGCCTTTGTCCACAAGAGGAACAACATAGAAACAATAAAAAGACTAAGGAAAAACGGCCATAACACTTACCTATCTTCCAAAACCGATTCAAGAAAACCAAATGAAGTCCTACCCTTGAAGAAATTCAGCCAAGACAAATCAAATAGGATATGAGAGTTTCGGCTATGATTTTGAAAGAAAACAATTGATATTCGACTCAAAAGAGATGAAGAATTAGTATGGCAAAGAAGAAAAGAAAAAGAAAAAAATGAAAAGGGAAGAAGGATGATTCGGCTTTAGCAACTAATGAAAGAAAAATCAAGGGGAAATGGGAAGAAAGAGATTCGGCCAAGAAGAAAGTAAAATAAATGTTGTGATTTTGAACAATATTCAAAAGAAAGAAAAGAGAGAAAATGGGATTAAGAGATTCGGCCAACACCTATTTTACCAAAGAAGAAAAGTGCACAAAAATGCACAAAGTTCAAATGTAGTTTCAGTTTCAAAAGGAAAAATGAGAGAAAGAGAATGGTATTTGGTTCAACACAAAAATTAGAGCTAAAATCCAAAGCAAATTTGCACAAAAATGCCTAGGTACATTCGGCCAAAGAAGGAGTTTTGGAGAGAAAAGAAACAAATGCCAAAAGGTGCACAAATGCTAAAGTTGGCCAACTATCCTTCCCAAACCTCCTATCAATATTCGGCCACCCCTAGCCATACATGCCGTCCACATACATGCACTAAAGGCCTTGGAATAGTTTCCAAAACATCTTCCTTAAGCCAAGCCTTTTGTCCCCTTATCCTTCCATAACATCTTGATTCCATACCTTAACTAATAACTTGCCTTATTCCTTAGTCTACTATCCATAAAAGACAATAGTCCAACCTTATCTTAATTAGAGTTTGACCAACACATGCCATATAAATGAAAAATAAAAGTCACCTAAAGTCCATCCATGGGATTAAAACCACTCCCCTCAAGCAACCATTCATGCGCCATAACCACCTTGCCACTAACTCCTCATGTGCTTTAATTTAACACTTAAATTATCTTAAGTGTCAAGCTCACTTAATCCACTTCATTAAATTTTCCACACTAAAAATTATTCTAGCTTAGCTAATATTTCCAAGCCTTCACACAAATATACTAAGCACACAATAACAATCATATACGAGCTAACACAAATAACAAGATGATACTCTAATATTTTTAGGATGTTACATTCAGGTTTAGGGACTAAATTGCATAAAAGGTAAAATGTAGGGTAATTTTGTAAAATGATGATGGAAGGACTTAATTGTATAAAACTGTTTATTTAAGTGTCGGAATTGTATTAATTGAATGAAATTATTCTTTTGATCAAGAAACGAGCCAATTGATTTTAAATCGTGGAAAAGCTAAAGTATCAGATTAGTCATCGACTTCGTTTTTACAACTGTTTTCATCGAGGTAAGTTCGTATTTCATTTTAAAATATTACATTTGAATTTTTAAGATTGTTTTTATTTGAGAAAAGGGAATGATCGTGATTGAAATATATTATAGTATTATACTCGAAAAGGGGTTGAAAGACACCATGGCATTATATTTGGTATTTCCAAATCAATGAAAAGGTTGAAAAGAATGTTATCCGAAAAGGATATCAAATGAAAAGGTTGAAAAGGATGCTATCCAAAAAGGATATCAATGAAAAGGTTGAAAATGATAGCAATGAAAAGGTCAGTATCTCATCCTTAAACCATTCGTTATTCATGTAATATGTTTCAGGTGAGATATGTATCATAAGTATGAATATGAGATGAATGTTTTGATTAGTATAGTTTGATAATGAATATTAATGTCATGATGTAAATATATGTTTCATATGTCTATAAATATGTTATCTAGTTATGTTGTGGTGTGCTTAGAGAATTAAATGGTTATATGAGTATTTTCCCGAATATCCAACGATATTCTATTTAGTTCAACAAGAATAAAGCTTTAAAGTGTAACACCCCTTACCCGGGTTCTACGCCGGAACCGGGCCCGAGGCGTTACCGAACTCAAACCACTTGATCGCCACTTAGGCTTGTCGTAACTACTCTCTGAAGTCATCTCAACAACCTCATTCTCGACTTACGAGGCCTCACTCATACACACGAGGGCTCTCGAGACTAAACCAGAACTTTTTCCAATCATAAAAATTTTCTCTTTTAAACAGGGCTCACACGCCTGTGCAAGGTACAACACGCCCGTGTGAAGTCACACACGCCCATGTTCCCAAACCGTGCTTAAAAACCCAGACGTTCGCCAATGCCCCAAGGCCAAGGCACACGCCCATGCTTTCCAAGCGTGGTAAACACCGACTTCCCTCACGGCACACAGGAGTCTAGACACACGCCCGTGTGTCTGGCTCGTGGCCAGTCGACTTAATATGTCAACTGCGCGGGGATGCACGGCCAAAGCACACGCCCGTGGGTGACCAGTGTGTCACACATGGCCTGAACACACGCCCGTGTGTCTATCCACATGGCCGAGAACAAAGCTATTTGCTAAGCTCTTCTCACCCTTATAGCTTACACAACATGCACTCATACAACACATCCATAATCAACTCAAATTGAAGTGCAATCTCACATAGAAAACTACATCTTTCTTTCATATAATGTAATAGCCAACAATCATGGCATTATACAAAATACACTATCCATCTAAAGGCCAACACATCTTAGCCATTTACACCAAAAATTCACTAATTTGTCTAGCCCCCTATACATGCCATATACAAAACATTGAGTCTAATGTACCAGTGTCTTTGATAGTGTGGGCGATCTTCCAATTGATCCTCGTATCTCGATTCAACACTTTTACTCTATAAGCCAAGGGAAAAGAAAGTGAGTAAGCTTTGAGCTTAGTAAGTTTACACATAAACAATTAAGCAACATAGTATAAGCTAAGCAACAATTAGCATTATACTAACATAAGTAATTCACAACTATGCTTACTCTTTCTATCCCTTACCACATTTCCAACACATCATGAGTCACTTACTCATAACTATTGACATACACCCCTGCATTCAACATCACATTTACAGAATATACAACACATTATTATATCTCGATAATACATCCACACAGCTAATCCACATAGCTAGTCCACACAGCTAATCCACACAGCTAATCTACTCACTATCACATCCACACAACAAATCTCTCGGTGGTTCCGCACTAAGCCCACCCCATTCAATTAGTAGTATCGCACTTAGCCTACCAACAAGGTATTCATAGCGGTTTCGTACATAGCCCACTAAATAACATACCTAACGATAGCATCGCACATAGCCAGCTCATCGTCAATATGCATTAGGATGGTATCGCACTTAGCCCACCTTTTTGCACTATTACAACACATCAACTTATTTATTTACTCTATCATTCATCCATTCACATATTCTACTTGAACCACATAGGTTCTCAATCAGTCTCGATCATGCTACACACTATTTAGCATTCACAAATTGTAAGTAAAAATGCATTATTTATGCATAGACTTACCTCGATACTCAAAAGTATTGAGAATTACAATTTAGTCCACCACCTTGCTTTTGCCTCGGTTTCGATCCGGGCTTCGCCTTTCTTGATCTATAATGAATAAATCAGCTTATTCAATACATACATTGACTAAAGTGACCCACATCTCATACTTTAGCAAAATTACTATTTTGCCCCTAAACTTTCTCATATTTACACTTTAGCCCCAAAGGCTCGTAAAGTGATTTTTATTCAACTTTCTAGTCTTTCATGCTTAGTCGAACCACTTTTTCAGCTAAATCTATCATCAATTTTCACTATAACACACATGTATGACCAAACTTAAGATTTTCACAATCAAGTCCCTACATGCATTTTCATGGAAAATCACTTAACAAAAGATGTTTCTACTACATCAAGATTTTATAATCTTCCATAAAACAACAAAATACATGCATGTCATACATGACCACATTTTTAAACATCCTTCATAGCTCATCAAATAGCTAATAATAGCTTACTCATGCTCTGGGACTTCAAAAATACAAAGAATATCAAAAACGAGGCTAGATGCACTTACTAGCAAGCTTGAAAATTTGAAGAACCCTAACAATGGCTCTTTGGAATTTTAAGCGACCTTGGAAGAAGATGAATGAATTTTGTCATCTTTTCTCCTATTTTAATCACTTATTTGATAAATGACCAAAATGCCCTTTTTGATAAACTTTAAATTTTAACTCATTCATGCCCAATTTTGTCCAAAAATTAAAATTTAGATAAATTGCTATTTAAGGACCTCTAATTAATAATCTAAAGCTATTTCACACATATAGCTTCTAGAAACACACATTTTGCAACTTTTGCAATTTAGTCCTTTTGGACAATTCAACCACAATTTCACAAAATTGCTTCATGAAACTTTCACACTAGCATGCATACAGGGAATAAACCTCAAAAGCTCATTTATAACCCTCGAATTTGTGGTCTCGCACCACTATTCCGACTAGGCCCTAAACCGGTATGTTACAACTCTCCCCCCTTTAGAGATTTTTGCCCCCGAAAATCTTACCAGTAAAGAGGTTTGGATGTTGCTCTCTCATATCTTCTTCCGTTTCCCACGTAGCCTCTTCCACACCATGTTTCTGCCATAACACTTTCACTAGTGCTATGCTCTTATTTCTCAACTATTTCACTTCTCGAGCCAAGATCTTAATCGGCTCCTCTTCATAAGACATATCCGGTCTTATCTCAATTTCCGTCGAAGGAATCACATGTGATGGATCGGAGCGATACCGTCGCAACATCGACACATGGAACACATTATGAATCTTTTCCAACTCTACAGGCAAAGCCAACCGGTATGCTACAGGCCCAATTCTATCTGTAATCTCATACGGCCCTATGAACCTTGGACTCAATTTCCTTTTTTGTCTAAATCTCATAATCTTCTTCCACGGGGACACTTTCAAAAACACTTTGTCGCCCACTTTAAACTCAATTTCTTTTCTTTTCAAATCCAGCGTCGACTTCTATATCGGTCCGGCGACTCTCGGACTATTACGGATTACTTTCACCTTCTCTTCGATTTCCTTCACTAAATTGACCCCATGGATCTGCTTCTCACTAAGCTCGGTCCAATACAAAGGAGTCCGACACTTACGACCATACAAAGCCTCATACGGTGCCATCTGTATACTCAACTGATAACTATTGTTGTAGGCGAATTCAACCAAAGGTAGATATCTCTCCCAACTACCTTCGATTCTAACACACAATGAAAAAGCATATCTTCAAGAACTTGAATCACTCTTTTAGACTGACCATCGATTTGCGGATGGAACGCAATACTGAAATTCAATCTCGTACCCATGGCCTCTTGCAACTTCTTCCAAAATCTCGAAGTAAACCTCGGATCTCTATCCGATATAATAGACACAGCACACACTATGCAACCTCACTATCTACGCCACATACAACTCAAATTAACTTGTCCAAAGAATAATCAACACGTCTTTGGAATAAAGTGGCCGACTTCGTCAATCTATCCACAACAACCCACACATCATCTCTCTTTCATCGGCAACCCCGTTACAAAATCCATGGTAATCCAATCCCACTTCCATTCGGGTACCAATACTGGCTGAAGCAATCCCGAAGGCACTTGATGCTCGGCCTTCACTGTTAACAAATCGGACACTTTATCACAAACTACGAAATATCTCTTTTCATACCCGTCCACTAATACAACTTCCTCAAGTCATTGTACTTTTTGTATGCCTACGATGTCTTGACAAACATCCATCGTGGGCCTCATGCAAAACCTTTCGAATCAACTCCTCATCTTTAGGAACACAAATTACGTCACGATCGTCGGACAACCATTCAAATCCACTCAAAAATCGAGAATCACTTTACGATCCGCACTTAGCTATCTTAGCTTGCATCTCACTGTCATTTCTCTGAGCCTCACATATTTGTTGAACAAATAGCGGCTTAGCTCTCAATTCTACCAAAATAGCACCATCGTCAGACAATGCTAAACTCGTGCTCATAACTCTTAGAGCATACAAGGATTTCCTACTCAGGGCATCCGCAACCACATTCGCTTTTCCCGGGTGGTAGTTAATGACTAACTCATAGTCTTTCAACAACTCAAGCCACCGTCTCTGTCGCAAATTCAGATCCTTTTGATCCATCAAATACTTCAAACTCTTGTGATCCGTAAAGATTCGGCACTTCTCACCATACAAGTAATGTTGCCAAATATTTAACGCAAAAACAATCGCCGCTAACTCCAAATCATGAGTCGGATAATTCTTCTCATGCGGTTTTAGTCGCCTCAAGGCGTAGCGACTACCTTACCCTCTTGCATCAACACGCATGGCGAGACCATTAAACGACGCATCACTATAAACCACGAACTCCTTCCCCGATTCTGGTTGAACCAAAAGCGTGCCTCGATCAACATTGTTTTCGGTCTCTCGAAGCTCTGTTGACATGTCTCAGTCCATTCAAACTTGACATCTTTATGCAACAACTTTGTCATCGGAGTAGCAATCACGGAGAACCCCTTTTACAAAATGTCTGTAATATCCTGCTAATCCCAAGAAACTTCTAATTTCAGACACGTTCCTCGGTGGTTTCCAATCCACAATAGCCGATATCTTACTCGGGTCAACTCTGACACCACCACCTGACACCATGTGTCCTAGGAATCTGACCTCTCGAAGCCAAAACTCACTCTTGCTAAATTTAGCATACAACTGCTTATCTCTCAAAGTTTGCAAGACAATTCTCAAATGCTCTTCGTGATCGTTCTCATCCCGAGAATAGATCAATATATCGTCAATAAAGACAACTACAAACTTGTCCACATATGGTGCGAAAACACGGTTCATCGGATCCATAAAATTGCTTAGTGCATTCGTCAAACCAAACGGCATAACCAAAAACTCATAATGGCCATACCTTATGCAAATGCGATTTTCAACACATCTTGCTCTTTCACTCAGGTGATAATAACCGGACCTCAAGTCTATCTTAGAGAACACTCGTAGCTCCCTTGATTGATCAAAAGATCATCAATCCTTGGTAAAGGATACTTATTCTTCACCGTCACCTTGTTCAGTTGTCTATAGTCTATACACAACCTCATAGACCCATCTTTCTTCCTCACGAATAATACCAGAGCACCCCACGACGAGTAGCTCGGTCTTGCAAAACCCTTATCTGTCAACTCTTGCAACTGAACCTTCAGTTCTTTCAAATCTACAGGTGTCATTCTATATGGAGCCATTGAAAAAGGTGCCATTCCCGGAACCAACTCAATTCCAAACTTGACCTCTCTCACTGGAGGTAATCCGGGTAACTCTTTCGGAAATACATCTGGATACTCACATACCACTGGCACTGTTTCAAACTCTACTCCAACCTCTCGAGTATTCAACACAAAAGCAAGATAGAACTCACATCCTTTTATCAAACATTTCTCAGCCACTAGGGAAGAAATCATCACTAGTAGACTATCCGATCCACCTGATTCAACCCGAACCACATCTCCACTCTCACATTTTAATTCAATAAACTTACTACCATAGTTCACTAAGACACTATGGGTAGTCAACAAATCCATGCCTAGGATTAAATCAAACTCATCAAATGGAAACAACATAAGGTTTGTCGGAAAACAATGATTCTCAAACAATAAAGGACAATTCTTACACACTTTTTCCACTAACACATGCTTTCCTAATGGGTTTGACACCTTAACCACTACGTCCGTAGACTCAACAGTCATACTCAAACTAGATGCTAATCTCATACAAATATAAGAATGAGTAGACCCTGGATTTATTAAAGCAATAACAAAGGTGTCATAGAGAGAAAATGTACCCGTTATCACATCCGGGGAGGATGCTTCTTCACGAGCGCAAATAGCATACGTCCTCGCAGGTGCCCGACCCTCTGGTCTCACGGCGAGAATCTCTGGGTGCACCTCTACCACTATTCCCGCCTCTCGGGTTCCTTGGTGGTCTACCCCTGCGCACACATCGCTAGGTCTCATCTCTTGCCTCTCTTCCTTATCATCCCTCTCGGGGCGATTTGAGATAAAATGGTCGGGGAACCACACTTATATTGATTTTGGTGCTACCCCAACACTCTCGGTGTGATATCTACCACAACTTGGACACTCCAGGTTTACTCTTGGATTGCCCACACTTTCCATCGAGGTAGCTTGGACTCTCGAACTGAGCGAGTATTGCCCAAGTCTCGATGTGAATAACCCATCTGTGTCTTTGTCGTCCAGAGATTCACTTCCTTGGATCTTTTCGTGAGCTTGAGTACGACTTGCCCATCGGCCTCTTTCTAGCATCTCGGGCTTCACTCATAGCCCTCCTCTTTTCGAACTCGGCTCTTGACCTTACTTTCCCTCTCAACTAATACCACAAATTCTTTCAACTCCAAAATGCCCACTAGGAGTTTGATGTCCTCATTCGGCCCATCTTGAACCTCTTACACAAGATGGTCTCGGTCGATACACATTCTTGAGCGTATTTGCTAAGCCTAACAAACTCACGCTCATACTGCGCTCTTGACATCCTTCCTTGCTTCAACTCAAGGAATTCCTTCCTTTCCGATCATGAAATCGTTGGCTTATATACTTCTTCCTGAACTCTTCCAGAAAGAAGTCCCACGTCATCCGCTCTCTCGGGACTACCAACGTTAGTGTTTTCCACCAATGGTATGCCGAATCTCTCAACAAGGATACGGCACACTTCAAGCTCTCCTCAGGCGTACATGAGAGTTCATCGAACACCCTCATCGAGTTCTCCAACCAGAACTCCGCCCTCACTGGGTCATCATCTACCTTAGCTCTAAACTCCTCAGCCCCTTGTTTCCTAATCTTATCCACTAGGGGTTTCAATATCCTCACTACATCCATACCTTGAGGAGCCACTGGATTTGGCTAAGGTATAGGAGGAGGTGGAGGAGGTTGAGCGATGAGGGTTTGCTCGAACATAGTCAGAGTACCAATTACTCATCATCCGGAGAAAGGCTTTCGTGCCTCTTCCCTTGACCCCTGACCTCGAGTCCACTCTCAGCAGCGCGGTTCCTTCTGCGAGGAGCCGCGCATTACTAGTTGCTTCATCGATCGATGGATCGGAATCCATATACTATATAAAACAAGATTTAAAATCATCGAAGCCACATACTATCATTGTACACTTATGGCATGTATAGCTAGACTCTTACACACTTCACGATAGTCCTAGAATCGACTAAACCATAGCTCACGATACCACTAAATGTAACACCCCTTACCCGGGTTCTACGTCGGAACCGGGGCGAGGCGTTCTGGAACTCAAACCACTTGATCGCTACTTAGGCTCGTCGTAACTACTCTCTGCAAGTCATCTCAACAACCTCATTCTCGACTTACGAGGCCTCACTCATACACACGAGGGCTCTCGAGACTAAACCGAACTTTTTCCAATCTTAAAAATTTTCTCTTTTGAGCAGGTCACACGCCCGTGCAAGGTACAACACGCCCGGTGTAAAGTCATACACGCCCATGTTCCCAAACCGTGCTTAAAACCCAACGATGCGCCAATGCCCCAAGGCCAAGGCACACGTCAGTGCTTCCCAACCGTGGTAAACATCGACTTCCCTCACCGCGGCCTAGAGTCTAGACACACGCCCGTGTGTGTCTGGCTCGTGGCCAGTCGACTTAATATGTCAACTGCGGGGGCGCTGCGGCCAAAGCACGCGCGCTGGGCGACTGTGTGTGTCACACATGGCCTGAACACACGCCCGCGTGTCTATCCACATGGCCGGGAACAAAGCTATTTGCTAAGCTCTTCTCACCCTTATAGCTTACACAACATGCGCTCATACAACACATCCATAATCAACTCAAATTAAAGTGCAATGTCACATAGAAAACTACATCTTTCTTTCATATAATGTAATAGCCAACAACCATAGCATTATACAAAATACACTATCCATCTAAAGGCCAACACATCTTAGCCATTTACACCAAAAATTCACTAATTTGTCTAGCCCCTATACATGCCATATACAAAACATTGAGTCTAATGTACCAGAGTGTCTTTGATAGTGTGGGTGATCTTCCAATTGATCCTCGTATCTCGATTCAACACTTTTACTCTATAAGCCAAGGGAAAAGAAAGAGAGTAAGCTTTGAGCTTAGTAAGTTTACACATAAACAATTAAGCAGCATAGTATAAGCTAAGCAACAATTAGCATTATACTAACATAAGTAATTCACAACTATGCTTACTCTTTCTATCCCTTACCACATTTCCAACACATCATGAGTCACTTACTCATAACTATTGACATACACCCCTGCATTCAACATCATATTTACACAATATACAACACATCATTATTTCTCGATAATACATCCACACAGCTAATCCACATAGCTAGTCCACATAGCTAATCCACACAGCTAATCTACTCACTATCACATCCACATAGCAAATCTCTCGGTGGTTCCGCACTAAGCCCACCCCATTCAATTAGTAAGGTAGTATCGCACTTAGCCTACCAACAAGGTATTCATATAGCGGTTTCTTTATAGCCCACTAAATAACATACCTAACGATAGCATCGCACATAGCCACTCATCGTCAATATGCATTAGGATGGTATCGCACTTAGCTTACCTTTTTGCACTATTACAACACATCAACATATTTACTTACTCTATCATTCATCCATTCGCATATTCTACTTGAACCACATAGGTTCTCAATCATTCTCGATCATGCTACACACTATTTAGCATTCAAAAATTGTAAGTAAAAATGCATTATTTATGCATAGACTTACCTCGATACTCAAAAGTATTGAGATTTGCAATTTAGTCCACCACCTTACTTTTGCCTGGTTTCGATCCGGGCTTCGTCTTTCTTGATCTATTATGAATAAATCAGCTTATTCAATACATACATTGACTAAATTGACCCACATCTCATACTTTAGCAAAATTACTATTTTGCCCTTAAACTTTCTCATATTTACACTTTAACCCCAAAGGCTCGTAAAGTGATTTTTATTCAAGTTTCTAGTCTTTCATGCTTAGTCGAACCACTTATTCAACTAAATCTATCATCAATTTTCACTATAACACACATGTATGACCAAACTTAAGATTTTCACAATAAAGTCCCTACATGCATTTTCATGGAAAATCACTTAACAAAAGATGTTTCTACTACATCAAGCTTTCATAATCTTCTATAAAACAAAAAAATACATGCATGTCATACATGACCACATTTTTGAACATCCTTCATAGCTCATCAAATAGCTAATAATAGCTTACTCATGCTACCGGGACTTCAAAAATACAAAAAATATCAAAAACGAGGCTAGATGCACTTACTAGCAAGCTTAAAAATTTGAAGAACCCTAACAATGGCTCTTTGGAATTTTCGGCAGCCTTGGAGAAGAAGATGAATGAATTTTGTCATCTTTTCTCCTATTTTAATCACTTATTTCATAAATGGCCAAAATGCCCTTTTTGATAAACTTTAAATTTTAACTCATTCATGCCCAATTTTGTCCAAAAATTAAAATTTGGATAATTTTCTATTTAAGGACCTCTAATTAATAATCTAAAGCTATTTCACACATATAGCTTCTAGAAACACACATTTTGCAACTTTTGCAATTTAGTCCTTTTGGACAATTCAACCACAATTTCACAAAATTGCTTCATGAAACTTTCACACTAGCATGCATACAGGGCATAAACCTCAAAAAATCATTTATAACCCTTAGATTTGTGGTCTCGCACCACTATTCCAACTAGGCCCTAAACTGGGATTGTAACACCCTGATTTAGGGGCTATGCAATTTGGGTATAATTCCAGTGTTGGAAGGTTTTTGGGTGTTTTTGGATGTGTTTTAAAGTTTTAAGAATGCTCGGATGAAAGGGGAAGGCTTTGGAAAATTTTGGATTTTTAGTGTAAAAAGGGGAAATAGGGCAGGAAGGCCTTAAAATAATTTTTGGAAGGTTATGGCACAAGAAAGGCATTGGCAAAGTGGCTCAATGTGTTACTAAAGGGGCTGGAAGTTGCGCCTTTGAGGGTCTTGGGTTCGAATCAAAGAGGCAGCAGGCTGGTTTTAATTTTTGGATGTTGCGTTGCAAGGTAGGAAGCGTTAAAAGGAGGAGGCGGGGTGTTTTTTGTGAAGCGACAACTTGGCGGTGTGGTTCTCGTGCGGCACATAGGAGCTAGAGGTGGCTGGGCGGCTGGTTCGAGGGCTGCAGCGACATTTTAGGGCGTGTTTATTTTTATATGCGGTTATGGGTTTTGGAGTAGGAAGGGTTTAAAAATTAAATGGTGTGGCTTTATGGCATAAAAATCAAAGTGGCCGAGTGGCACAGGCGTTGGAGGAGAGGTGTGCGGCGTGTGGTTCGAGTTCGAACCAAGAGAGTTGCGTTTTGGAGTTCAATTTTATTTTATTCTTTTTGGCGACAATTTGAAGGTGTGGGCGGCACATGGAGTCTTAGGTAGGTGAGGATAAGGTTTTATTTTATCTCTTGGTTGCTTTTTTTTTTTTTAATAGGTGGGATAATAGTGGAACCATTCAAATTGTTTTTGAATGGATGAAGATAAGATTTAATTGGAGTTGTTTAGCTTTTTGAATTAATTGGTAGGAGGTGATAAGCATTTGATTACTTTATTATTTTAGATAATTAGAGGATTATTTTAGTTGAAATTAGAGATAATGGTGTTAGTGGGTTATTGTTTTTGATTTGGTAAAGAGATAAATATGGATTAAATAGTGAAGGAGTTGTCTAATTCAAATTAATTTGAATTAGTAGTGATAATGAATGATGGATTCTTCACGTGGGAGTAGTGACCAAGGCTATAAATAGGGTGTGCTCATCCCTTAACAATTTTAGCCCCATTTATTTTATGCCAAATTATTTCTAATTCTTCCACTTAGCCTCTTGCAGAAACCAAGTCAAGGAAAACACTTCCTCTTTTCTTTTATTACATGAGAAGCCATGGCCCAGAACCACTATAGCATTCACCTATTTTTGTTCTCGTGACTTGTTTTAAAGCCCGAAAGTGTTAGGTGTTTCTTTAGTTGCTTGAAGCCGAAATCTCCTTGGTGTCCTAGTGTGGTTGGCGAATCTTAAGCAAGAGTGGTAAGTATGTTACGCCCTTAATGTCGATTTATGAATTCCTTGTTTTAGTGGCCAAAACCAAGTGATTGGTCTTAGTTTTTATAACATGGCCGAATGTCATAGTGCCATTAAGTATGTTCTCTTGTGTGTGCCGAAAGAAGGAAGCATTGAGGAAGTCTCTTGGATTCGATCATCTAAGGTGAGGTGATGGTGAGTATTCGGCCAAAGGGCCTTTTCATGGATTGTTGTTGTAGGCCGATTCTAATGGTTTTGTAAACGAGGATTTTCGGCAACTCCTTGAGACTATTGGTGTTTCGGGATCCGAGTAAGTGGGTAAGTGATCCTTTGGGTATTCGGCCTTAGGCCATTAGATATGTTCTTGTGTTGACCGATGTTGACTTTGGTTTTAGGCGGCGGTCGGCGAAGCAAAGGAAAGCCTTCGGGATCTCGATATTTGGTAAGGATGTTAATAGGTGATCTAGATTTCTATAATTGTAGGTTTTGATTCTTTGTGATTAATCGTGTGGTTACGATTAAGTATCGTCGATGGATGCGAGTGCCATCAAAGTGGGCAGGAAAGCTCCCATCCGAGAAGTTCAAGAAGAGATCGTTTACTTGCATGCGAGATTGGCCACGGTGTGGGCCAACAACGAGAAAACGTTAGGCAAATAGCGTAGTCTCACTAAGCGATAAGCGTCGAGGATCGAGAGTCTAGAACTCCAAGTAATAAGGTGTGTGGTTAGACCATTGTTTCAAGGATTTGTATGATATCTGTTTGTGCTATATGTTTACTAATGAATGCGATTGCCATATGTGTAATGGATACCTAAAGGGGTATGATGGCGACGAGTTAGTAGCAAATTGGCTAATATGTGATAATTGATTTTAACTATGTGAGCATGCCTATGATTGTGAATATCATGTACATGCATCATCTCAGCATCATATTATGTTACATGTGCATGGATGGGTTTTGAAAGAAGAATGCGGGTGTACTTGAGTGCGTGGTTGATGTCGACTTTGTGCTACATCGTGGATTAGTTTGGCGGCCCGAGGTCGCGTTGTGGATCTTTGCGATTTAGTTCGTGTGGTTACCTTGATTGATATCGGCTCTATCCCATATCGTGGCTTGATGGATTCTTTGTGTGCTCCATCGTGGTTTGATGTTAGCTATACGCTACATCGTGGATGGCATTGGTTGCCTTTATGGAGGGAAAAGGAGAGGTGACTCGATAGTCCCACAGTGTGTGGTAAATTTGGATAAGGGGGTGTGTAGCGGATGGACCTTAGGATTGGGTTGGGTATCATGATTGCATGGTTTCGTTATGAATTGATATGGAAATGGGCCAAGCCCAATATGACTTGTGGATTTGTATGTTTGAGAACATCGTGTGAAATGGGCCAAGCCCGATCGATGGATTGATGAGAAAAGGGCTAGCCAGTGCTTGAGTATGATTTGATTGTGGGCCAAGCCCAGTTGTAGTAATGTTTAAATGATTATATTTATGCATTTTATAATTGGGTTGATTTGTGGCTAACGTGTGGGTGGATATCGGTGGTTTAATTACACCGAGTGCGTATGACTCACCCAATTTTTATCCAACATCGCGGTGGCGTGTTGATCGGGCCAGGGTCGGAGAGGTGCAAGGTGGCCCATGCGGATGGAGATTAATTTAATTCTTTTAAGCAATTTTTAATACTAAGTGTTTTGGTTAATATTGGTTGTAATAAGGGCCACTTTTGATTAAAGTACTCTATTTATAGTTGATAAAGGTTATATCGTATTTAGTAATATTTTTACAAAGGATTTATATTATAATAAATTATAATAAAGTTTTAATTCAAACCAAGCTTATATTATTTAATAATTTTAATGGACTTACTTCCCGAAAGTTAACAAAATTTTCAAGTTTTACTCTAAAGACAAAGATTTTTAGTCGTCATTCCACGGTGACATCACGGATCCGGGCCAGAGACTTGTGGGCGGGTTTTGGGGGTGTTCTGAGGATGTTACATAAAGGGTATGTGATTACATGAAATGAGCAGTGATTTTTGAGTAATGATATGGATTGTGGTAAAATGTGTAATTGAAAGGTAAAGATGGTTTAGTGTATATGTATGAGTACTAAATTATGAAAGTGAAATGTTAGATATGTTTTTATGTCATACTTTGATTGGATTTATATATGCAATGTTACATTAACTAACCTTGTGAGGTGGTGTGTATAGGAAAGGAAAGTTGGCTTATGGCATAATGAAATTATGTTTGGTTGTTTAACTTAAACTTAGTGGTAAGTTTAAGTTTCTGTTATACGAGCTTATTAAGCACTAGTTGCTTACATGGTTGTTTTCTCTGTCTTGTAGGTCATCGAAAAGCTCGATCAGTTGGAATCTCGTCGGAGCACCATCACACTATCCATTTGTCATATTTGTAGTTTTGGTAGTTTTGGTTAACAATTATAAATGATATGTAATAGGAGTTATATTTTATGCTATTTACCTATGTAATGTGGCTTAAGTTTATTTGTCTATTATGTAGCGTAGGTTTGTGCAAGTGTACCTACATCGTTATCAAGTAATAAGTAAGTATTGAGTTATCGTCTCCACATGGATTGTATTTGTGTCAAATCACTTAATTGTAAAATTATATTAACAACTTGGTAAATAAAAACACAATATGATTGAGAAGTGATGATTAAAATTAAATATATTAAACTAAATGCAATGATCCCCAATGTAAATTATCCTAAATATGCAAACTATATGAATGAAATGATTTTAGCAAAATTAAACACAATTTGCAACAATTATAACATAAATAAACTAGGACAATTACTTTAATTAAACTCAATTTATTATCAACATGCTTAATAAAATTCGGAAAAACATTCCATGGCAACTCGATCTTTCATGAGTTCGGAAACCACATTAGGTCCTTTCGGAATCCTTTACTTAGTAAATATGCATTTTACTGATCCTTATTTACTAAGGGTTTCTTAGCGATCATATGTAGTAACGAGGGCGTGTTAGGTTTGAAAGCAGATTTAATCACACAAATCTAAAAACTATGCGGATAACGAGCTTGGTTAGAGTTGTTATGCAACCTTGCAATTTAATCGGGTTAGAATCTAAATTGAGCATGCACATTTCAATTATGTGACCACTAGCCGTCGTCTAGTTAGGATCATTTCGGCTAATTCAAGTGCATTTCAATCACATATGAGCGAAATACATACTTGATTTTAATTGAAAACATGATTGATTGAGGCACAAACATTATAAGCATGAATCAAATAAATATTATTTAATCAAAGCAATCATCTAGCTTAAATAAAACTAAGCTAACATTGTTGTAACAAGAACAAAGAACACATAGCAAACATTTTGATTTAAATCAAAGAAAATAAAGATTAAACCCAAATCAAAGTGGTTTGTCACCCAAGACTTTGACCGAAATGAGGCTCCTTTTCACTCCTTCACTTTGCTCTTTTGGCTTTGATGGCTCTCCAAGGTGGCCAACCAAAGGCTCTTTAAGTGGCTTAATTGCTAAAATCTCCATGAAGAGATGATGCTAGGCGTGGGAATGAAAAATGCTAAAGAGAATTGAGAGAAAAGAGAGAATTATGAGGATGAGGATGATGGTGAAATAAAGTCTTATTTATAGGTGAAGAGAGGAGAGTAGTTTGCTAAAAATAGAGAGGTTTAAGTCTCTTCAAGCTTCTTCAATGAAGCGACCAGCCATGATTAGTGGATTTTGAGTTGAATTTTGCTTGATTTTTAAGCAATTTAAATGCCATAACAACTCAAGACTGAGACTCAGTCAAATGTAAATCTTCGGGCAAATCTCTAATTTCTTCAACATTGCAAGGACCTTGTGTAATTAAACCAAAAAGTGGTTTATGTGGACAGCCATGTGCAGCTAAAATTGGGTTGACTTGGTCTTCAATTTGGACAGTTTTTGTAATCCAACAAAGCTATCAGACCTGTCCAAAATAAATCAATAAATTAAAGGACCAAAGAATAAAATAAATAATTACTTAAAAACCAAATTATTAATGAAATATTTTAAAATTAATTATTAAATATAATTTTATATTTTACTATTTAATTTAATCATGCATGGCCCATTTTATGTCTTAAAAATATAATATGCTCAAATAAATATAAAATAAGCCATTTTATGCATGAAAACTATATAATAAAGCATAAAATCACATTTTAATAATTTTTATGTCCTAATTTCATATTTTCACATATTTCATTAATTTATTAAACAGTTACTTAGGTTTAACAACGAATTTAAGTAAAAAGGTGATAAATTTCATAGGAAAAATACTATATATTTTTCAGTTTACACACCCCAAAACTTAAATCATTGCTCGTCCCGAGTAATGTTTATGTACAGCAAAAGGTCTTGCTAAGGCAAAATTAATAACTGTGTAAGCAGCATCAATCTTTGTCCCATAATCATGCATTAATAACTTCATGTTCATAGATCTCCTTTATTAACAAGTAATTCATATGCAAACATTTTTAGAATTTTATACTAAGTTTCAAAATATGCCAACATGAATTATAGTTTGTATATATGTCACAGCCACAGATAACATTCTTCATTCAACATAATTTCTTATCAATCAAGCAAACAATCATAAAGGCTTATTTATGATCTTCATATATTTGAACTTAGTACTTCCTCTCCACTAATGTAGGTGACATAATCATCAAATCAATAAGTCTTTTATAAGGTTGTAATGGGGCTTGGTTAAAGGTAGGGATTTTAAGAGATGAGACATTTCAGTTTCAAAATCTTAACCTTTAACTTTGTCTTGGATTTCTCGAAATATAGCCTTTTTCTCTAAGTGAACCTTTGGAACACCCCAAACTTGTTTTGAACTTATGCTCATACATTTTTTCTTTTTGAAGTGAGCAAACTTTTCTTAGTTTCTTTCTTTGTTTTTTTTTTTTTAAGCATGAGCACATACATCTTTTTGAAAATTTCCTCAAATGTTGATTACCAAGACAACTTTAGTTAAGATGGGTGCACAAAATTAGGATAACTTTAAAGATGGTAATGTGGCTTATAATGTAGGTTCATGGCAATAAACAAGCCTTTAAGCTCAAAATTACAGTTTTCAAAGTCGAATCTCATAAGGTGGCTTGAAAAGGCTCAAGCGATCCAAAAAATAGTGCCTATATCATTTTAGATTTTTATGTCTCCTAGGATTTCACCTCAAAGAAAGTTACTAAGTCAATTCTAAAGATATAAACCTTCATGCATGTCTAATCTCAAGAGAAACTAAGTTTTCATGGCAAACATTACTAAGACTAAGATCATACAAGCATTCCATTCTTCATGATAACATACTTTCACTCAGATATAATCATCATTCATACTTGCATACAAACTATCTCATTAACAAAAAAAAATGTCTCTAAACATTCATTTTACTAAAACATACTTATGAAGGAAATGATTGAAACATACTTGAAAATTTTTAAAAATTTGAGCAATTTATTTGCCTTACCCCTCTTTAAAAAAAAGCAATGTCCTCATTGCAAGAACAAAGTAATGAATGGCCAGACACCGGGTAGGGTTGTAAAGAAAGAGAGGTGAGTCATTAAGACTACTTAAATACCAAATCTTTCCTAATAACCCAATCCTAGACATGTTCATTCCCATTACCACATCACTTAATCTTTTTGTTTCTAAAGAAGTGTTAAGTTTATTCATGCTTGTTATGTTTTATTCTGTAGAAATTAAATCCTAATTACGAAAGAAATAAATTCCTAAAGACCTAAAAATAATTAAATAAATAACAAGACAAGAATCCCCCATTTTATTTTTCTGACTCATTCCCCTTGTCTTTTTCAGCTCCATCTCTGCTTGCATAGTCAGTATCTTTCGTCCATGTCTCAAAGATAGCATCACAGGAACTCGGGAACAAAAGTATTAGAGATATTCTTAAAAGTATTTGAATTGAGTCATCTCTATTTTTTCATATCTCCATTAAGTTTGTTGTTGATTGTGCATGATCTTATACATATCCATCATAATTGACAACTCAGATTTCTTTGAAGTACTTGCGAAAGTCGGCATAGGGTTGTAGATTCGGGTTCAACACTTAGCTTGATTGTTTCTTCTTACGGCTCAACCTTTGGTTGAGTTTGCGAGATCCTTCAAGCTGGTTTAGGGTTTGTTGGATCATTATCGATTCTTCTTCTTGATTATGCATGTGAATTAGCTTGATTTGATTTCATTTGTTGACTCCTTGGTATACGGCTTAGTTGGCTCTTCTTGCTCGCCTTGATTCGACTCATACACCTTCTCTACTAACCTTCCGGGATCATGATTTGTAATGCACCATTGAACATATTGCCCCTTCAGGTTTGCTTGTGTTTTAACATAGGCCCTTAAGCTAAGTGAAGTGATTAATGATGGGAAATAAGCACTTCTTGTCTTCTTTTTAGCACAATCATGAATCTCTTTAAGAATAATTTTCCCAACATTAATGGACTTTTCTGTCAAAATTGCATATAACAAGAGCATCCGTTCCATCGAGATGATGGAACTATGTGAGATAGGCATAAAGCATGCGAAACGAAATAAAACCATACCTTTGCTCTTTGGTTTTAGGTATTCCCTTCGGCAAGAATGACTCCCAAACTTTCTTATAATCCATTAGGATCCCGGATTTGTCACAACATCAAGAACTTGTTGAAGAAAATCCCAATTGATATTGTTCATAAGAGGGTAGTACTCATCTTCTTCAACATCAGGTAAGTTAAACAAATCATTGATGGACTTAGAAGTAAGAGGTACCTTTTTCTTTCGAATGATGACCTCATTAGCATCTTGCATAGTCAAATTAGCATAGAATTCTCGAACTAGTTCATCACCGGAAGTGAGCGAGCATCAAAGAATCGTTCCCACATAGAGCATTGATTTTCTTTCTAATCGAGTATAGGAACAACCATCAAATCATGAATCTTCAAGTTAAAACCCTTTTTGGCATCATAGATTGATGCTTGAAGATTGAATCAAATCTCTCTTTCACTTTTCATCGATCAAAATCGGGTTTTGGAGTAGTCTTTGAAGATCTAGTTCTTTTCACGAGACATGATATCTTTTCTTGAGAATTTGCAAAGTTTCTACACAAGGGAAAAAGAGAAACCCCGGCAAGGTGAGTAAGGACTTGCTCTGAAGAAAATCTTGTGGCGGCAGGATGGTGTGGCGGCTTAGCAGCGGTGTGCGACAATAAGGCGGTGTCTTGGCGGTGACAACGGTGATGTCGCGGTAGCAATGTTGGTGCTTGGTAATCTTCTTGCTATGGCAATAGGTGATTTCGGTAAAAATGAAGAGAAACTAGGGTTTCTTTGAGTTTGAGGCTTAAGCGGCACAAGAAGGAGATTTAAGGATTTTTAGGGTTAAGCAAATTACTTTGAGGGATATGAAAAATAGTAGAATGAAGAGGAGTTTATATAGGGAAGAATTAGGGCAACATGTAGCGAAAATTTAGCTACATTAAGGTTACATGGGCGGCAAGTAATGGGAGTGGCGGCAAAGTATGGATTTTTCCCTCCTTTTTGCTGTCTTGGGCCTCAAACTCAGACTATATTTACATAATGATTAGTACTTGGGCCAAATTTGACCCCCTTTATTATCATAAAAATTTAAAATTTAAACAAAACAAATTAAACTTAAAAATTTTAAATCTTAATTAGAAAATTTCTTCTTAACAAATTACATTAAATTAATTCCCAGGAAAGGTTGAAGGGGTCACTGCGGTCCCGTTTAAGTTCCAATCTCCTTAGACAGAATTAATTAAATGTAATAAGCTAAGAAAATAAGTTCTAATTATTTATTTATTTACAAAATGAGTTCATGAAAAATCAAAGTGCATTAATTTGAGCGAGGATTCAACTCGCTCAACTTCACCATCCCAGTAGTGTTTGAGACGTTGACCATTAACTTTAAAAGTACCTCCGTAATCGTCGTATAATTCAATAGCTCCATAAGGATAAACTCGGTAGATGGTATAGGGTCCTTTCCATCCGGATTTAAGCTTCCGAAATAACTTCAACCTTGAATTAAACAACAAAACCTTACGACCTTCTTTAAACTCGCGAGGTTGTATATGACTATCATGCAATCTCTTTGATCTTTCTTTACACATTTTGGCATTCTCATAGGAAAACAACCTCAGCCACTTCCAACTCATCAAGTTGTAACATCCTTCTCTCACCGAACTTGCTTAAGATCAAAGTTCAAGCTGCTTCAAACCCAGTGAGCTCTATTCTCCAACTCTAACGGCAAATGACATGCCTTTCCAAAGACTAAGCGATAAGGAGTCATTCCTAGCGAGTCTTAAATGATGTTCGATAGGTCTATAATGCATCATCGAGCCTTGAGACCAATCTTTTCTGTTAGGGGCGTACTACCTTTTCAAGGATACCTTTGATTTCACGGTTCACTCTTTCAACTTGCCCATTGGACTGGGGTTGATAGGCGATAGCAATCTTGTGATTCACATCATATTTGTCAAGCAACCACTTAAGCCATTTGTTCACAAAGTGAGAACCTTCATCACTAATAATAGCTCTTGGTGTCCCAAATCGTGTAAACACATGCTTATGTAGGAGTCGCATGACTTCCTTAGTATCATTTGTAGGGTATGCTTGACTTCAACCCACTTGGATACATAGTCCACAGGAACTAAGATGTATTTGTTCCCATCTGAAGAAAGAAACATGCCTGAAGTCAATGCCCCATCGTCGAATAATTCAATCTCCAAAATGTTTGTCAAGGGCATCTCATTCCTCCTTGATATATTTCCGATCCTTTGGCATTTATCACGATTCTTCCGCATAAGCATAAGCATCTTTAAATAATGTAGGCCAAAGCAAACACCTTTGCAAAATCTTTCTTTGCGATCGTGAACTCACCAAAGTATCCCCACTTGGAGATAAATGGCAATGATGCAAGATCTCGAGCAAACTCACTTTCAGCTACACACTTTGGATTATATTATCACGCACCTTTGTTTAAACAAAAATAGATCCTCCCAAAAATAATCTGACTATCACGAAGGAATTTTTTCCTTTGTTGGTATGTCATTTCTCAAGGAATTATTCCACATGAAAGATAATTGTAAAAATCGACAAACCAAGGTGTTTCATGAATTCGACTTACCTTAAATAAGTGTTCATCTAAAATTCTCGTTGATAGGCACACATGATCGAGTTACCTCATCTTGCTCTAACCTCGACAGATGATCAGCTATTTGATTTTGACACCTTTTACATCTTGGATCCCAAGGTCAAATTCTTGGAGTAAAAGTATCCAGCGAATTAGCCTTGGTTTAGCATCTTTTAGTGAGCAAGTATTTAATGGGCGCATGGTTAGTAAATATTGTAACTTTGGTACCTATAAGATATGAGTGGGATTTGTCAAAGCAAAAACTATAGCAAAGAGTTCCTTTTAGATTTACCGTATAATTGAGTTGGGCTCCCGTCAAAGTTCTACTTGCATAGTAAATAGGGTGAAACACTTTGTTTCTTTTTGACCCATCACGGCTCAACGGCATAATCACTTGCATCGTACATCAACTCAAAGGTGAGCTCCAATCGGGTGTAGCGATTCAGGTGAGATTAACCCTTTTTAGATCTTTAAAAGCTTCCAAACATGCTTTGTTGAAATCAAACAACATATCTTTCTCTAACAACAAATACAATGATTTAGAAATTTTTGAAAATCTTTGATAAACCTTCGAGTAAAAAGCGGCATGACCTAAGAAACTTCGACTCTTTTCACATTAATTGGGGCGATAATCTTTCAATTCGTCCACCTTTGCTTTATCGACTTCAATTCCTCTCTTTGAGATTTTATGCCCTAAGACAATCCCTTCCCTTAACCATAAAATGGCATTTTTCCCGATTAAGGACAAGATTTGTCTCTTCGCATCTCTTGATTACCTTAGCCAAATTACTCAAACAAATATCATAAGTGTTACCAAAAACAAAAAATAATCCATGAAAACCTCAATAAAATTTTCAACCATATCGGTGAATATTGCCATTATGCATCGTTGAAATGTTGCAGGTGCATTGCATAAACCAAAAGGCATTCGCCTAAAAGTAAACGTACCGTATGAACAAGTAAAGGTTGTTTTATGTTGGTCCTCTGGAGCTACAACTATTTGGTTATATCCCGAATAGCCATCTAAAAAATAGAATTCATTACCTACCCGATCGATATAACATTTGATTCATAAAAGGCAATGGGAAATGGTCCTTCCGGAGTGGCTTTATTCAACTTTCTGTAGTCAATACAAATTCTCCAACGATGCTTGATTCTCGTTGGAATCAACTTCGTTACGCTCATTTTCAACAATCGTGATTCCACCTTTCTTGACATACTGCTTTGCACACGGACTTACCCACGAACTATCTAAAATAGGATAAATGGTTCTGCATCTAACCATTTGATCACTTTCTTTCTCATAACTTCTTTCATAATAGGTTGAGCCTCCTTTGCCCATCAATTGAGCTCTTTCACCTTTTTCTAAAATAATTTTATGCATGCAAAAGAAGGGCTTATACCTCGAATATCGACCATGGTCTAACCAATTGCTTTCTTAAATTTCTTTAGAACAGTAATTGAGTTGCTCCTCTTGATCTTTTGTTGGAGTTACTTTGAAATAATCACGAGCAAAGTGGAACAATCACCTAAATAAACGCGTACTTCAAATGGGAAAGAAGTACCTTTAGTTTGAGTTTAGGTGTTTCTTCAATTGACAACTTGAGTTGCACAAATTCTCGACTTCTAACTCCAACGGTTCAAACCGTGTGGATTGAATAAAATTTCTCGGATTGGCTTCCACCAAAGCCATGTTTTCTTCACCTTCTTCATCCTACAAAGGATCAAGATCTAAGGCTTTCTCCAATGGATCTTCTTTAAAAATTGCTTTCCATAGAAACCAAGGTTTCCATCTCTTCCATAAGCCAAACACTCTTACATCCGGATCGAGAAATTTCATCGTTTTATGAATGTTAAAGGTTACCTAATCGTCTTGAACTCGCATGGTGAGTTCATCTTTCTGCACATCAATTAACGTTCTTCCCGTGGCTAAGAAAGGTCTCTCAAGGATGATCGGCACTTCCTTATCTACTTCAAAATCTAAGACAATGAAATCAGCAGGAAAAATAAATTTATCGACTCTTACCAAAACAACCTCGATCTTTCCCTCAGGATATGCTAAAGATCGATCTTCTAGCTGAAGCGTCATAGTTGTAGGTTTTACTTCACCTATCCCTTGCATCTTGAAAATAGACTTAGGCATCAAGTTGATACTTGCTCCTAAATCACACAAAGCTTTACCACGAGTAAGATTCACCAATGTTACGAGGGGTATAGTAATATACAGGTCCTTCAATTTCGGTGGCAATTTGTTGCGCAGAGCATACGCATTCCTTTGTCAAGGCAACGAGTCTCATACTCATTGATGCGTTTCTTCTTGGGCGATATATCCTTCATAAACTTCATATAATTTGGCATTTGTTCTAAAGCCTCCACCAACTGAATGTTGATGTGTATGCTTGCTCGAACATCAAAAAACCTTCTTGAATTGCACCTCTGCACTTATGCTTGTGTTGCTTTGCAATACTTATGGATATGGAGGTGATGGAACTTTCGATTGAATAGATTATCGGTCTTTGCAAATTCGACTCTTTTGGTGTAGGAATTTCAACGGTGGTTGATTCTTCTCAACGGGCTTATCTTGACATCAATCAATCGGGTTCCAAAATTTTACCACATAATGCCACTGCCTTGATATGTTCTTTACCCAAATTTCTTGGATTCTCAGTATCGCTCGACAAGGCTCCTTGTGGTCTATTATGAAACTCCGTAGCTAAGCGACCCATTTGGTTTTCTAAATTTTCAATGTTGTTGCTTGGCTTTGGATCAAAGCGTCATTCTTTACCATGTAAGCTTTCAACAAGTTCTCCAAACTGTTTGATGCCTCGACGAGAGTGGTTTTGGAGCTTCTTTGATTAAACCCTTGAGATTGGTTGGGTCTATGTTGCAAGAAGTTGTTGTTTGGTCCATTTTCTTGGTTGCTCTAAGAAAAATTAGGATGATTCGCCATGAAGGATTATAGAAGTTGGGTGAGGTCCTTGTCCTCCTATTTTGATGTTGGTTCCCCACATAGTACATGCTTGAGATGTTGGTTCCCACATAGTACACTAACTCGGGATTTGATGGACAATTCTCAAAGAATAACCTTTCCCATAGTACATATAGAAAACTACTTCCAACAAACTTGGTGGTTGGTTTGTAAAATTATTAGCACTATTAGCGGTAAATTATTTTAACATACATGAAATAGGCGATCGTGGTGATAGCAGTGTGGGCGTCAACTTCATGAACTCGCTACTGCGTCTTCCTAAAGCGGTTTGATTTGTTGGCCATTGATAGTTATTACTCGTGATCCTCTCGATGATCTCATAAGCCTCATTATAAGACTTAGACAAAATTGCACCATTACGAAGCATCTACCATCAATCTTGTATGTGCATTGAGACCATTATGAGGACAATGAGGAATCCCATGATGAGGACACTTACGGCTAACTCCTTGAATTACTCCCAAGCCTCATACAAAGACTCGTCATCCAATTGTTGGAAAGTTGTGATCTCTAGTTCCTCAACTTAGCATTTTTGCTAGGCGGGGAAATGTTAACCAAAAATATCTTTGCTAATTCTTGCCATGTAGATATGGAACTTGGCGGCAATGAATTAAGCCATGCTCGTGCTTTCGATCTCGTAATGAGTATGAAACAACTTAAACCTCAATGCATCTTGATCCGCTTTGGTTATCTTGAATGAATCACTCACCCCGAAAAACAATCGAAGGTGGAGATGTGGATCTTAGTGGGCATACCACCTGAGCGGCCCACCGTTTTTGGAGCATATGAAACATCACCGGTTTCAATTCAAATTGGGTTGCCTCAATATCTAGCCTTCCAATTCTGGATTTAACTCACTAAAAAGTGGCACATCGTGTTATGCGATGCATCGATCCCTATCATCGGCAATGAGGATGGGATTTTGTACGATCGGCTTCAATACCTTGGTCTTGATTACGATTTCCAAGATCCATCTCGACTTGCCTTTGAGCTGTTACGCTCCACGTTTCCTTTATCACGAAGTTCACTCAATTTCGGGATCTCACGAGGAGTAAATCGATAATCCAATCTATGCTCATAAACACCTCGAAAGATCACAAAAATTAAAAAGAATAAGTTAGTAATGTTAGAAATAAACCAATTTGAAGTAAATAATTTCACAAAAAATGACTATGGCAACGATTAACAATCCGAACTCACGGTGCAAAACTTGTAATGCTAAGTTTGTGCAAGTATACTGATGATCGTTATCAAGTAATAAGTAAGTATCGAGTTATCGTCTCCGAGGATTGTATTTGTGTCAAATCACTTAATTGTAAAATTATATTAACAAATTAGTAAATAAAAACACAATATGATTGATAAGTGATGATTAAAATTAATATATATTAAACTAAATGCAATGATCCCCAATGCAAATTATCCTAAATATACAAACTATATGAATGAAATGATTTTAGCAAAATTAAACACAATTTGTAACAATTATAACATATATAAACTAGGACAATTACTTTAATTAAACTCAATTTATTATCAACATGCTTAATAACATTGAAAAAACATTTCATGGCAGCTTTCGATCTTTCATGAGTTTGGAAACCATAATGTAGGTCCTTTAGGAATCCTTTACTTAGTAAATATTCATTTCACGATCCTTATTTACTAAGGGTTTCTTAGCATTAGTGTGAGAGTAATAGGGGCGTGTTAAGTTTGAAGCTTGTTTTTAGTCAAATTCTTATTTATAGGTGAAGAGAGGAGAGTAGTTTGCTTAAAATAGGAGAGGTTTTGTAACAACCCGTTTTTAGTCAAATCAGAACAATGGTTTCAGAACCAAAAATTTGAGGTTGAAATAATTATTTTCTTATTATTTTAATGTCATTGGCATGATAATATGTTTGTGTGAAAATTTCGTTAAGAAATTTTATCGTTTGATTAGTCAATCACGATAAAAATGACTAAATCACGTAAAGTGCAAAGAGTGATGCTCTAATAGTTAAAGGTATTAAATTGCTATGGAATATTAAAGTGGAGGTCCTTATGTTGTAATTAGACCATTATAATGGTTGGTGGACATTTTTGTGCATATATTAAGTGATTTGTATGTTTAATTATAAAGGTTAAATTTGTAATTCATTAATTAAACACAAATTAAGTAAAAATAAGCCAAAATTTTTCTCCATTTCATCTTCTTCCACCAAAAATAAGAAAGAAGAAAAGCATCATGGGAGCTTTCTAGGGTTCGCCACTTCATGATTCACTTGTAAGTCTAGTTTTGTCCTATTTTGATGATTTATTTTTTTGAGATCGTTGCAACTAGGTCTAGGCTAGCCCAGGACTAATTTATAAAAGCTGTTAAAGATTTTGAATATTTCCATTGATGAATAAGCATGTATTTTGATGTTTTGATGATAGATTTTGAATATTTGATGATAGTTATACAAGTTTTGTTAAGTGATTTTTAAGTGAAAATGCAAAATAGAGTTAAATTGTGAAATATGGAAAAATTGTGGTTAAAATGTGAAATAAATTAAAAATATGGGCTGCTAGGGGCATAATAGTAATCCAGCTAGCATGGGTTGTGGTTAAAATTACATTAATTTGTGTTTTTATGAAATAAGGACTAAATTGTAAAAGTTGTGAAATTCTAGGGAGTAAAAGTGTAAATGTGCTTAAAAGTGAATTTTGGACTAAATTGAATAGAGATGATTGAATAAGTTAATTTTGATTACATATAGATCAAGAAAAGGAAACTTGGATCTAGATGGGGAAAAACAAAAATGCTCATTAATCGACTTTCGTTTAGTCGTTTTTCTGCGTCAGAAATAAGTTTGTATGTAATAAGCATTGTTATAATTATGTTTTTAAATGCTTTGATATTGTATGAACTATGAATGCGAGACTACGGTTTGTGTTAAACCAAATATTCGATGACGATTCGGCATTGAAATTCCCTGTTGAACCTTAGGAATAGATTTGGATACTAGTGACATGTCATTATGGGATTTATGTGATTATGTGATCCGGTCTTTGGTCATGTACATCCTCTGGGTGGTTGAGTATCTGCGGCATGTGTTGGGCGTTGCTTGATAGCTTGTGTGAGCAACGCAGGTAGCTATATCTTGACCACGACTTGTGTGAGTAGGCGTTGATAAGGCTCGAGAGTGAGCATATATGTGATATCTGTAACATCCCCAAACGGCCCATTCACTACGGCCGAGATCTGGATATGTCAGCGAAAGACGGTTGGAAATCTTAGACTTTAGAATTAAACTTGAAAATTTTATTATCTCACGGAAATCGTGTCCATTTAAAATTTAATAAATAATATAAGCTTGTTGAAAACTCCCTGAGCAATACGTAACT